>JANHMN010000002.1:141206530-141236742 GCA_030674055.1 Rhabdomys pumilio | reverse complement strand
CACACACACACACACACACACACACACACACACACACACACACACACGAGTCAGGCTGAAGCAAGCAGCAGGCAGCCGTATTGATGACAGCAATCCTGAAATTATTTGTTCAAAGAGAAAGAATGTCCTGGGGGTTTGCAGGCAATAAGTAGATCAGCAGTCCAGGGAAGCTGCTCTCCAGAGAGGTAGAGCCTGACTGACCCATCCCTAAGCTGTCCTGTGGGTGTGGCTGCTCCAGTCCCTCTCTCTTGAGAAGTAGGTGGCTTGGAACTCTGGGGCTTCTCCCTCAGGAGGGTCTGTGCAGGAGGGTGGGTGGCATAAGAAGAAAGATCACTGTAGTCATAAACTTTAGAGACTCCATTTCCTAGTCAAGAAGACGTTCTATTTTTTTAGCTTCCAAAATACTACCATCGGAGACTTGATGTAACAATTTATTTAGCATGCTAAACTGTGGATAGAAAAAGAAAACCTGCTGACATAGTTTGATTGTTGCAGTTTTTAAAAATTCCATGCAGGAGGCTCCCTTCATCCAAAGTTTGCAGCTTACTTTAAAAAGAAGCCATCCACCGATATGTGGATTTTTATTGCAATTACTCATAGACTGAATATTATTCCACCATAAAAAGTAGTAAAGCTTGATCCAGGCAATGTCACAGATGTCTCTCAGAAGCACGATGCTCGGACAGGCAAGATACCTCTGGGTAACGGGCCTGATACACAGCCAGACAACATACATTCAACCTCCACAGTTCATTTAAAGGTGGAAGGAGAGAATAGACTTCACAGAGTTGTCCTCTGGCCTACACACACACACACACACACACACACACACACACACACACACACACACATACACACGATACACACAACACATGCACACCATACACAGCATGTACATACACTCACATGCATGTACACACACTTATACATTTATACATACACAGACACCATGTACACACACTCACATGCATTTATGCATACACAGACACCATGTACACACACTCTCACATATATACACACACGTACACAGACTCCATAATACACACATACACACACCACACACGTGAACACACAATAATAAATATATTTTTATAACAGATCATACTAAGTGAAAGAAGTCACAAGAGGCCACATGTTGGGTGATTTCATAAGCTGTTCAAATGGGCAGATCTGTAGGAACAGAAAGCAGACTTGTGAGTAACAAACCAGAGAGGAGAAAGAATGAGTGGTGGCTTGATGGGGACATTTTGCAATTAAACAGTAGTGATAGTTAGACATCCTTGAGAGTAGATTAAATATCCCCAAATGACAGGCTGCATATTGTATGGAATTGTTTTTAATGCTGGACTCCTAACCTTCAGCTTTAGTAGAAGACTTCATTCCTGAGTTCAGCTTCAAATTACAAAATTGGAACTTGTTAAAAGCTTGCCAGAGTTAATCAACCACCAATTTCCCCCCCAATCAACCCAATAAAGGAAACATTTGATTTGGTGGCCAGGGGCAGCAGCAACCTGCATACTGACCTTGCTGGGTGTTAATCATTGTAAGGTCAAGTCTTATGCAAACCCAAGAAGGCTTTTTACAGAGGCCGAGAAAGCAGCGGGCAGAGAGGAACATTTCAGCCCAGGGAACAGAAAGACACACTGAGCCTAGGATTTTGCCCTCACTGAACCACAGATAACAAGGTGCCTTTCATGGTGACACCCCTTTGTTAAAGTGGACACAGACAGAATGGCATTTTCATTTAAAAAAAAAAAAAGAAGTTTGTCAGGACAGAAACATCAAAGCCTATCCTTAGTGCTCCCTAGACAAAGAGACAGGAGCAGAGGTACATGGGTGTTTTCTATTTTAAACAAACAAACAAACAAACAAACAAACATGGGCTGGTGAGATGGCTCAGTGGTTAAGAGCACTGCTTTTTCAGAGGTCCTGAGTTCAAACCTAGCAACCACATGGTGGTTCACAACCATCTGTAATGAGATCTGATGCCCTCCTATGGGTGTCTGAAGACAGCTACAGTGTACTTACATATAATAAATAATTAAATAACCTTTGGGCCGGAGCAATCCGGGCTGGAGCAAGAAAGAGAAGGGAAGGGGAAAAAAATAGGGGTTGAAGAGATGGCTCCATGCCAAGAATACCGGCTGCTTTTCAGACGACCCAGGTTGGTTTCCTAGCAGACACGTGATAGCTGAGAACCTCCATAACTGCAGTTCCAGGGGCCCCTCGCCCTCTCTGGCCTCCATGGGTACTAGGCATGTGAATGGTACAAAGGCTTACATGCAGACAAGCATCCACACATGCAAAATAAAATCTTTTTAATTAAAAAAATAATTTTCTAATCATGTAATTTGTTTGAGATTGGACAGGGTCTCAGTGTGTAACTCTTGACTATACAGGAATCACTATTATACATAGGCCTGGCTGGCTTCACAAAGATCTGCCTGTCTCTGCCTCCCAAGTACTGGGATTAAAGGCGTGTGCTCTAACTCCTGGCTCTAATCATGTAATTCTAAGGTGTTTAAAACACAAAAAAATATACTGCTCTGTGTCTATTTGCATATACACATACATAAGAGTTCCAGCAGGCCACTTGAATCCTTAGCTGGCTCTTGTTATAAAAAAAAAATCAATCAAGTTCAAATTAAAGTATCTCTCACTTGGACATCTCACAAATATCATGGGGGGAAATGCTGAAGGATTTGTCCAGATTTTCGTAAGCCAAACAGGCATAAGAGAAACTGCAATGCATGAAACTTTACTGGAGCCTGAATCTGAAATTATTTTTAAATTCTGCATCATTAAGCTATGTGAACTTTCCTGAAAGTTCAGCACTCAGAAGGCTGAGATAGGAGGATCATGAATTCAAAGTCAACTGAGGCTACAAGATAAGTTTCTGCCTCAAAAATAAATGAATGAATAACCAGGTGGAGTAGTGCATATCTTTCATCTCTAAACCCAGGAGTCTGAGGCCAGCCTTGTTTACATAGGGAGATCCAGGCCAGCCAAGGCTACATAAAGAGACCTAGTCTTTACCAACCAACCAACCAAACAAACAAACAAACTTACTGAGAAGATTGAGAAATTTCAATATAGTCCATCTATTGGAAATGGTATTCTATACATGATCAATGTTAAAACTCCCAGATGTGATCTTTGTAAGACACAAAAGGAGAAGGTCTTTGCTTCCAGGAGGTATGGACTGAAGGGATAGAATCTTACAGTTAACTTTGCGGTGTGCATGTGTGTACACGTGTGTGACAAGAGTTCAGGTAGCACTTCAACTCTGAACCACTAAGCATTTTCTTGTACATTCCTTTATCCTTAATTTAATTATAAAACCCACATTCCCAACTGACTGGGAGTTCGCTTTGCAGAGCCCTCTCTGCTGCCAGCTCTGTCTGTTTGCCCAGGGGAACTGCCAGCTGCCTTTACCCTCTGCAAGCTAATCTGGGCCCAGACAAAGGAGTCTGACCTGGAGAGATAGCTTTTTCCAATTGAATTTTGTAAGGCTTATCGGCTCCCCATCCCCCACCTCCTGCACCCTTCACTGTTTTACACTTGCTCACTCGTGAACTACACATACCTCCGACGATCCCAGAGCTTTTTGACCGGTGGTAAATCCTGACCCCTGGAATGATTAATCTCATTATAACACACTGCTCTGGCCTGTGGGATAACTTGCCATAAACTTTGGCTCCTAAATAGGCAAATGGACCTTGAATCTCAGGTCTGCAACTTTTGGATTGAATTCCACTGACCATTAAATGAGGCGTAAGGGTGTTTTCGAGGGTGTATGTGTGTACACGTGTGCACATCCATGTATATATGCATGTGGTGGACAGAGGTCAAGGTTAGTGTCTTGTATGAGACAAGGTCTTTCACTGAACCTAGAACTCACTGGTTAGGCTGGACTGGCTAGCCAATGAGCTCCAGGATCCTGTTGTCTCCGCCTCCCCAGAGCTAGGATTACAGACACCTGTCCCTACACCCAGCTTTTCCATGAGTCCCAGGGATCCTAACTCAGCATCTCATATTTGAGCAGCAGGTACTAACTGCACCATCTCCCCAACCCAGCTTAACCTCTTTAAGCCTCCGTTTCTTCAACTCCAAACGAATGCCATACTGTCCCCACGGGGCTACTTGAGAATTAATAAGACTGTGACGTGCAGTGCCCAGCACACAGTACACCACAACCAACCATGCAACAACAACTCTTTAAACATCTAGTTCTTGAAGATTCTGACTGCGGGATATGAAAATCAGACATCATTTCAAGAAGTCACCTTAATCATAAAAAAGAAATTATTTAGTGAGGAATTTAACTTTTCCTGAACAATTCACTGTGAGAAAAAAAAAATCATTGGAAAATGATACTTTGAAAGGGCAAACTTATTACACAATGACACTTCCAAGGTTTATTACTCCCAGTATTTAACTACTTATCTTTTCAATTTTCACACAAAGCTAATCATTAATATCATCGTATTCTAGAAGTAATTATTTTAAAAGCTTTTGCTATAATAGCTGAAGCCTCTCTGGCTATTTCTGGTATTGAAGAAGGGAAAAGTGTTTATTTTCTTAGGACTGACATAAAAGAGATTGATCTTTTTTTGATGCCAAGAAATCACTTAGCATTCATGTGACTTCAGCTTTGTGGCATCTTAGAATATGTTTATTCTAGTCTTCATCAAAATTCTTTATTAGGCAAGATGCCAGCTTTCTCTCTCTCTGTCTCTCTGTCTCTTTCTGTCTCTGTCTCTGTCTCTCTGTCTTTCTCCTCTCCTCTCCTCTCCTCTCCTCTCCTCTCCTCTCCTCTCCTCTCCTTTCCTCTCCTCTCCTCTCCTCCCTTCCCTCAGCAATCAGTAGAGAGGTTGGAAACTCGATCATGAGCTTAAGGTCTCCAGACATGAGGTTAGCACTTGATGTCGCCCGCTGCTCACCCATGACTGGGTAACACTTCCCACCCAACTCTACTTAACCCTTCCTGTCTAAAGCATAGCATGAGATCTAGCATCAAAATTTCTGGGAGAGAAATTGATGCATAGAAGGGCATTCAAAGTTTCCAGACTTGGGTCCCAGAGTCTACCACTTATCATTTGAACTGTACTCAGTAAAAGAGATACACATTTTCCAAAGAGCCTCTTTCCCATTCTTAACTTCAGGAGGGACAGTATTGTCTTTTACACGGGCCCCACATTCAACACAAAATGAAGAAAAAAGGAGTTTGAAACATATGGGTAATTAACATGAATTTGGTAAAAAAACAAATCTTTCGATGAATCACTATAGAAGGTTGGGAGTGTAGCTGGACCAGCAACTGTGAAGCCCTGAGTTGGATCTCCAGCCCCGGGGGCAGGGGGCCGGGAAACACAAGAGTTACTGTCAGTTTAACCATGTGAAAGTGACAGACACCTTTTAAAACGTGTAGCTATGAAGACAATTTTATACTGATCTCGTATTATCATCTCCACTTACAGATAAGGGAACTAAGGCACGGGGTGGGGTGGTGGTAAGTGGCTTGCTGGGGGTCATGGAAAACTCCTGAAACAGGAACATGGATAGACATACTTCAGAGTCACTGACTACCCCTGAGTTAGGGAGGCCAAGGGGGCTTTCTAACACTTAGCTTACAATATCTTCTTTTTTTTTTTTAATTATATTTTATTTATTTTATGTATGTAAGTACACTGTTGCTGTCTTCAGACACACCAGAAGAGGACATTGGATCCCATTACAGATGGTGGCGAGCTACCATGTGGTTTTTGGGAATTGAACTCAGGACTTCCTGAAGAGCAGGAAGTGCTCTTAGCCGCTGAACCATGTCTCCCGCCCTTACAATATCTTCTAATGAAAATACTTCAAGTGTCATGTGCATAATTTTTCACATTAGAAACTCAAAGGACCAGCTCTCACCAACCAAGCAAAACCACACACTGAGCTCATCCTTCCTTCAGAGACCATAGAGCTCCATTTGTGAATTATATTCAGTAATTCCCGGAAGTGCTCACACACGCTCACCTTGCCCATCCACCAGGCATCAGCTGGGGCTGTGGCACATGACATCCCACTGAATATTTGCAAAGTCACCATAAGGCATAAACTAAAATCTTACAATTTTACAAGTGTTTGGGGAAGTATGTAGCTTTTTAAAATAGAATAACTTATGTGGCACCGTCCTCTTATGTGTCTGTAATCTCTCTCCTTCCCAAGAACATGATAAAGCTGATCACTATGGGATCAGAATCCCCAGGGATCATTAGTCCCAGTTTGTTTGCACAGATATATTTTTTTAAGATTTATGTGTGTATATGAGTACTTTATTTGCTTATACGCACGCATAACAGAAAAGGACATCAGATCCCATTACAGATGGTTGTGAGCCACCATGTGGTTGCTGGGAGTTGAACTCGGGACCTTTGGAAGAGTAGCCAAGTGCTCTTAACCTCTGAGGCATCTCTCCAGACCCCAACAGACATGTTTTATAAAAACTCTCAGAAACGTATAGCCTATAGCATAGCAGTTTTCTCTGGACTGAAAGTCCCACATAGAGGCAGGATTTCCATGACTCATGACGCCTCTCTCTGAGCTTATATAAGCAATATGCAATTGTCAGGGGACAGGAGAGGCTGAAGTGTGAAAGCTGCCTACAAGTTGTACAAGGGACTGCAATGATGCAGCCATCATGCATGCTGGGATGGGCTTTTCAGGGATACAGCTGCTCGTGCTCCCATAAGTAACCCCGATAAACTCATTGATTTGCCAAGCAGTGGAGTCGTTTCTGTGGTCCATCCCTGCTCCCTCTGTTTGGGGTGAACAGGAATAGATGCACCAGGAAAAGTCATACAACAACACTGTGGCATTTAAGATGGCAAGAATCATTTCAGAAGGGTAACTCCAATTAACAGATGGTGCTGTGAGGAATCTGAGAAAGACCGTGATCCTCTGGGCTCAGAGGCAAGGGCTATGAATGGGGATAGCTGACAGTAGTACCTGTCATAGTAGTAACTGGTCTGTGTCTGTCTTGGGCACAGGGAGCTTTGGTTTGAAGTGTTGGACACGAGGGAGTATCCCATGTGCTGTGTACCAACCGATGACAGCCCAGCTCCTTCACTTAAAGGCTGAAAGAAACAGAGGCTAAAAAGCTTTTGGCTTTTACTATGGGAACCAAACACAGCTAGTAAGAATCCAAGGCTAAATTCAGCTTTCACCTCTCAGTCAAGTTGTTAACACAATTGGGGGGCCACCTTGACATTGCCAGGAGGATGTAAGTTAAACAAATGTGTTAGCACAGAAGTCTTCACACAACTGCATCCAGTGCCCCTCATGTTAGGAGGTAAACAGGGCTCTAAAACACACTTGGTCACTCACAGTGGCCAGTGGGTACCATGTGATTGATTCCCTGCTTACTGTCTCCCCACAGTAGCTGCCAGTAAGGGTGTCCTCAAAGAGGGCCAGAGAGAGCATTGCAGGGCTGGGCCAGGAGCTATACCCACAGCCTCAGCTCATTACTAAGCTCTGGGAGAGGCTGTTCAAGAATGCACTGGTCATGAGCAGACTGCTGCCCTTCGAGTGCCCCAAGGCACATCTCTCTGGCCTCACATCATTGCCTGTTTTACAAGCCTGCAGGGGTGACTCACATGTCCGTGTGTGTGTGTGTGTGTGTGTGTGTGTGTGTGTGTGATTCACAGATCTGTCATAAAGACCCCATGAGTCACTTACTTCCTGACAGACACACTATGAGGACAGCCTCAGCCTCGGGATGCACAAAAGCACAGGAAAAGAGCCTGGTGGCCTGGGATGAGTTATGTGTGTTCAGGAAACAGGCTGTTTTTAGTATAATCACACATGCACAGTAACTGAACTAAAAGTCAACAAGCTTAGTGTCTCCTTACCGAGACAATGCCCTTTATTCACAGTGATATTTTTATTTTTTAAAAAAAAATATGATGGAAATAACATCAGATTTAGCACTTTAATAGCGTTTGAATGTGCAGCTCGGTGGCATTAAGTGTGTTCACACGGTTGTGAAAATGTCACCACAGTCTGTCTCCAGGACTTTTGCATCTTTCCAAACTGAAACTACCAATTAATACTGACACTGGTCCTGCCCTCCCTTACCAACATCTTTCCTTCCCACCCTCACCCGCTCCTGCCCTGCCCTCACTCATGCTTAGCGACCTCCTCCCTAGGTCTCTGCGAGTCTGATCAGCATCTATTGATACTATACCTCACTGATCATTTGAGTCTTCACACGATTTCTTTTTTTTTTTTTTTTCAAGAAAAAAAAAAAAGATTTGGATTCTTGTGTATTTCTTTCAGAGTTCCCAAAATATAAGTGGAAATAACTGGGCATTCTCCTCGTATCTGGTAGCTGTAGATGGAGGAAAAGAGGTGCCTAAAGATTGTTGCAATTGAACAAATAAGTTTGCTTAAGAGACTTAAATCCAATATAAAAGGTGCACCAGTTTGCCCAAACCCACATGCAGGTAGTGCTTTGAAAGGGAGCCATGCCATCTCTGAATCTCCCAGCCAAAATCTCCTGGAAATCCAAAGAAAGAAGAGCGGAGTGAGCTGTGGCATCCCTGTCTTACTGTTTCATACTACATATCTACAGACCAGGATGTTATCTGTCCAACCATTGTTCCCAGAAGAAAATCTCACAGACACACTTCCTATGCCTAGCCACCCACCCTGAGCTAGCATGGATGACCCCACCCCAACTCCCACCCCCATGTGCTTAATACACCCTCAGAAGACTTAGAAAGAGGCTCCATGCTGAGAAGCCATGGTAGGGGTTAGCCTAAGCAAGTGTTCTCACCCTTAGGATCCACGGACATCTTACCCCATTGTAACTGTGCCTGTCAAACATCAATAATCTCAAGATTCATGAGTATTTTTTTCTATTTTTTTTTTCATGAGTATTCTGAATCAGCTGGCTGGAAACTAACCATGAACACGGAAAGGAACACAAAAGCACATATCATGTGTGAAGGTGAGAAGGCCAGGCTGACTCCATGACAGGCTTCAAATTGGCAGTTAAGGAGACTAGGCCTAAATCTCTGTTTCCAAGAACTGGGCAACTCCTAGCAAGTCCAGGCCGCAGAAGCAGCCCCACCACCTCGCCTGAGACAAGGATAATGGGTCAGCAGCAGTTTCTCGCCTCGCCAGCAAGTTTCCGGCCCTTACACCCCAGTAATAGAATGTCTATAGAGATGGACCCAACAGATTAACAGAGAGGTCATCTACCCTGGAATTCCCTAATGTGCTTTAAATCAGGCCTGCAAGCTCACTTGGGTGTCTCTCTATTTTGGTAATGGGGAGACCTCAGCATGCTGGACTTCTGCAGAATAAAACACTCTGTGTTTACATATTATTTGAGCAGGGGGTGTCATGGACCCTTACAAAGGAAAGCAGTGGCTTCCTTAGGAGCTTGGGTTTATGTAAATAACTGTTGACATCTTCCCATTCTCCCCACCTGCCCTTGTTTTTTAAATACCATTTCTTGGATTTAAAAACCTATGGAAATTATGTAAAAATAAAACACAGGGAGGGACAGTTTGGGATAGTGACATATTTGTGGACATATTTGATTAAAAATGCAAGCATATATTCAGGAAGCACAGTGACCACTTTGAAATGTATGCTCAGGTTCCATCCGAAGCCTCCCTAAGCATGTCCCTTTGTAAGCCTCGAATGGCTGGTTCCTATCCTTCTTAGAACAAAAACCAGATTCTATCAAGACCTTCCGGCTTGCCTGTCTGCCCACCCCCTTGTACCTCCCCAGGTTCGCTTTGCATCTTCCTGTCTGGCCAACAGCAACATCTCCACTTTTATCCAGCTCTGTGGCTCCATCACTTTTCTTCTACACGTAGGGTCTTTGCACATTCTATTCCTTATCCATAGAATACAGTTCTGGCTCAGCTCTTCACCCAGTTCAACCCCTATGACTCTTCAGCTTTACTGGCTCAAAGCACAGCCCCTGGCTCCCCCACCTCCCCGTCATTTCTCTTGGACAAGTGAGGTTAACACCTCTCCTCTTGTTTCCAGATTTTCTGTGAGCATTAAATGCATTGCAATGCCAGACAGACAGACAGACAGACAGACAGACATCTAGTCCAGCTTTCTAATGTACATCCTGTACTGCAAAGACTAGGAAGTTAAAAACCTACAATTCCTAGACTCCCTTGCAGCCATGTTTTTAAGATATCATGGAAATTCTACCAGTCATGTGTCTGCTTGCAAGCACTGAATGAAGACAGCTGAGAAAGGAGAGGACTGGGTGAGCAGTAGACATCCTTCTGTGTAGTTCTTGTCCTATGGGCCTGGAGTGAACAGTACTAATATCTAGCTTAAAGCCAAGCCTTCTGGAAGTAGCTTCTTGACTATGGCAGAGGTGAACACTGTCTGAGCAGGCCTTTTTTGGAATACAGTTGTGGAAATCACCCTGGAGACCCAGACTGGATGCCTGTTTCTCTAGATACTGCAGCCATGTTGTAAGTGCCTAGTTCCCTATATTGACTCCATTTCTGCTGGGATTTCTCAGGTTATCTGCACTGAATTATCTGACAGAAATGGGAAACTGCTTCTTGAACTATAAACTGCTCTGGAAATGTGGCTTATGCCCACTGCGGCCCCTGTATGGCTCCTTATTTACTATCCCACAATCCTTGAAACATGGGGGATTTCTGAGTGACAGTTTGCAATTAGTTCCTTTTTAGTAGTCCTATTTTCCCCTACCTGCCAAACAGGAGTAGTCTGGGGTTTGCCATTTGTGGAATCAGGGAAGGATTTTCTAAAGTTGAACATATCTTAACTCATCTCCTGGAAGGGCGGAGACATTCCTTTATAAGGTGGGAATCTCAAGCTACGCTTAGTGATTGTACATGCCTCTCTACTTTGACAAGTGCATCCTCAGTGCTGGCTCATTCTTTAGTCATTCCCAGCTCTGTGGGGACAGGAACAAAGGAATCAGGCTTTGGTTTCCACTCAAGCTTCTCATGGTCCAGGGCCGCCCATTCCTGCACTGGAGATGGCTGCCCCAGCTGAGACTACTGGGGTGAGTTTCACAGGATGACAGCACAGAGGTCTTGCTCCTTCAGCACATTTTTTTTCCCCTCTGGTTGTCTAAAGATTCTGGCTCAGCTCTAGAGAGCTCGGCTGGAATGCCCTGGGTGTGGTGTTTATGGGCTTGAATGGAAAACCTAAAGCTCAGAGGGAGTGTGGGTGAGACCAAACTACCATCACCTAGAGCAGCAGCCTTGAGCCTCTGATTACTTCTCGGCCCACTTAGCCACTCCTTAGATGCTTGTGGCAATTGCCTGCCAGGATGAAAGCGTCTCTACTAAAGAAGGTATGGGAAGGAAGGGGTGAATAACGTTAATCACACAGAGCCTGGAGATGAAGAAGTAGGAGAAGTGCCAAGAGCAAAGAGAAATGAAAACAAATTGCAGCCAGGCTTGAGGGCGCAGTCCTGCAATCCCAGCTACTCAGGAAGCTGTAGTAGGAGAATTGTGAGTTCAGTGCCTGCCTGGGTCACTGTCTTGTTAAGGCTTCCATTGGCGTCAAGAGACACCATGACCAAGAAAACTGTTATAAAAGACAACATTAAATTAATAAACATTTAATTTAATTTAAGGTTGTCTTACAGGTTTAGAAGTTCAGTCCATTATCATCAAGGTGGGAAACATGGCAGCATCCAGGCAAGCATGGTGCAGGAGGAGCTGAGAGTTCTACATCTTGATCCAATGGCAGCCAGAAGACTGTCTCCTTGGCAGCTTAGAGGAGGCTCTGGAAGCCCAATCCACAGCGACACACTTCCTGTAACAACCAGGTTAAGTGAGGTTCTGTGTTGGCTCATGTAAAAATGAACTTGTGTCCCTCTTGAGTGGCAAATGTCCCTTTTATCTGTGTACATGAAGTGACTGGTGGCAGAGGGCCAGGTCCTGGACGTCCCTTTTCAGACAAAGCTTAGCCCTGCTGTCTTTGGGACAGGAGGCTGAGTGCAGAAGCCATGTTTACTCTTTTTCATCAGAGTCACTCCAGCCAAACTTGTCTAAGTCAAATGGTCACATTGGACGAAAGTTATATACTGAACTTTAAAAACAACCAGGGTCGGGTGGTGGCACATGCCTTTAACTCCAGTACTCTGGAGGCAGAGACAGGCAGATTTCTGAGTTTGAGGCCAACCTGGTTTACAGAGAAAGTTCTAGGACAGTCAGGGTTTAAAAACAAAAAACAAAAACAAAAACAAAAACCCTCTGTCTTGAGGCAGTGTGTGTGTGTGTGTGTGTGTGTGTGTGTGTGTGTGTGTGTGTGTGTGTTGAGAGAGAGAGAGATTGCTCAGTGGTTAAGAGCACTTGTTCTTAGCCATGTTAAGGGGCCCATGTTCTGTTCCAGTACCCATACGGTGGCTCACAACCATCTGTAATTCCAGTTTCTGGGGATTTAATGCCCTCTTTTGGCTTCTACAGGCGCCAAGCATATACATGAAGTCTATACATACAAACACTCAAAACATTCATATACATAAAATAAAAACAAGTAAGTCTTTTTTAAAAATTAAAAAAACAACCACAGAAAAACCAACAGAGTCAACTAATCTGGACAGTCGGGCTTCAGAGTCTGAACCACCAACCAAAGAACATACAGGGACTGGACCTAGGCCTCCGTGCACATATGTACAGCTTAGTCCTAATGTGGGTCCCAGACAACTGGAGCAGGGGCTGTCCCAAAAGCTGTCACCTGTACGTGTTCTTCTAGCTGGGCTGCTTTGTCTGGCATCAGTGGAAGCAGAAGCACCTAGCCTCACAGAGACTTGAAGTGCCAAGGTGGGGGGATACCCAGGGAGTCTCCACCGTCTCAGAGGAGAAGGGAGGATGGAGGAAGGATTGTGTGGGGGGGAGAGGTGACTGGGAGGGGACAGTAAGTGGGATGTAAAGTGAATAGGTTTTTTCTAAAAAAATAAATTTAATTTAAAAAGATTAAAAAAACAAAACAAAAAACCTGGAAGTCCACTGAAGACTTCAGACTTCCAGACTCCCCGTCTTTACCATGTCTTCACCGGCTGACTGTGTAGGAAGGATCCTGGTGATGTTTCTCTGGGGAAAGGGACAAAGCTTGTAACTGGGATCTGCTGCAGAGGATTAGTACTAAGAGGTGTCCTAGAAAAGAGCCCCCCAACACACACTCAGGAGAAAGAGCTTGGACACTTGCTGGCACCCTGAAACACAGCATAGGCTCTGGGAATCGCCAATGCCATCTAGGTAGGGGACAGCAAATAAAAGGGGGAGAGGTATTGTGTTTGAAATGCTGTGAGCCAGATGAAGCCAAGCTTCTCAGCTTCAGAATCATGAGATAGAGAACAGCATAAACGTGAAAAAACAGGGGTTCCCAAGCTCAATACAGAGGCCAGCTGGAGGTCAGCTCCTGTAAGCTCCAGAGCCAGAGTCAGGAGACTGTGTCTGGACCACACACAGGCCAGTCTGAGGATTCCTCAACAGTGAAGGTGACCGACTGACCCTGCGGGAACAGAAGGATCCGCTTCAGCAAGTGAGGCCAGAGTCTGAGAACTAGCTTACCAATGGTTATCATCTCACGAGAGCTCCCAGGACTGTATCCAGGCAAACACAGGCTGTAAACACAAAGTACTGGTCATGTTTCTGATGGGATTCTGAGAATCAGTCCAAGGCTACTGTTTTGATGGCTTAAGTAGATGTTGGCAGATGTGGGGCTCTTACTACTGAGGTGGTTAGGGAGTGCTGCTTGTTCCTAAGACATCGTCCCTGCCCAAACCACAGAGGTTCGTAGAACTGGAAAGGTTCCTAGCAGAGTAAATGGTGTGAGCAGGAAGCAGATGCAGGAAAGTCGAAGTGAATTACAAGCCTGGCCAGCAAGTGGAAACTAGGCTACACAGCAGAAAAGATAGTCAGAAGCAGGCAGATGCTTCTTCTAAAGCAGCCTCAGGGCCAGAGCCAGTCGAAGGCGCCTAGCCTGGAGTCACCTTAACCACTCTGCTCTTTCGTTCCTTGTGAAGCAAAATGACAATGACAACAATTCCCATCGCTCCCGGCTGTACTTTCTTATGATGTTCATGGGAAAAGAAAATCTCCGTCAGGCACACAGGAAATGTCAGAAACCAGTTTTCTAAAACAGCGTTAAGTGTTTCCGGGCAGTGGGGTCACACAGACCCTTCAGTCAGACAGACCCTTCAGAAGCCCTGCAGAATGCTGGGTCCTTCAGGAATCCCTGGAATCCTGAAGCTCACCATGGTCTCCTGAGGTCCCTGACACTCGTGCACAAACGGTCCTGTCTTAGGAAACTAGAAACCCTTTACAACTGGGGACAGGGAGCAGGGGCATTTTAAATGACAGTGTCATATATGGACTAGTCAAACGTGTTCTTATTGTCTTTATCATCATACAATGAATTAAGGAGGCTGAGGAAAAACTCAGCATGATGTCAAGCCACCAAAGGCTTGTTTCAGTGGTCTCCGGTGTGTTCTGTTCGGCTCTGCTGTTCTCATGGTGGGGGAAGCCTTATGCCTCGTCATGTGATCACTTCTACCAGCAAAGGTCTGCATGAAAGCAACTCTCAGAAGCAACCATGTGGCCGGTTCATAAAAGGTGGTTGGCTTCTTGAGACACACATTGTGGGTTTGAATGTGAGTGTGTGAACTTAGGCATGCCTTCTGGTGATGTGCACTAAGTCTTTCTTCTTCTTGATATACGGACATCTTTTCCTGGTGCCTTCCTTCTCTGCCTGGTTAATTCCTTCCTTTTAAATTTGTTTTTAAGTTTCTCTCTCTGTGTCTCTGTCTCTGTCTCTGTCTCTGTCTCTGTCTCTGTCTCTCTCTCTCTCTCTCTGTGTGTGTGTGTGTGTGTGTGTGTGTGTGTGTGTGTGTGTGTATGTGTGTGTATGAGTGCCATGTTAGGGAGTGCCCTCGGAGATCAGAAGAGGGCATCAAAGCCCCTGGAACTGGAGTTACAGGCAGATGTATGGCACCAGATGTCAGTGCTGGGAACTGAGCTCATGTCCTCTAATCTCCTAACCACTGCGTGCCCTCTCTAGGCTCCCTAATTCATCCTCACAAGGGCCACAGAACCATACCAATACTCATTTAGCCTCTTTAAAGATCCGGCCTTTAAGTACAGTAATATTCTTAAGACTTTCATGTTAGGACTTCAATATATTGAGGGATACTCAATTCAGTGCTCAGAACTACAAGCTAGTTTAACAAATAGTGGCACAATCTCAGACTGGACTATCAGATAGCTGTTAAAAATAAGGTGGCAGTATAAATCCTATTTTATAAGTTCTGGAATAATTTCCAAGATAAGTAAATTATAAATAATGAAGAATCCTACATTTGACAATGAAAATTGAAGTACATAATGGAGTGACATGATTCCATTTGGCTTGCCTGTGCACTAATAGGTATATGGACCGTCTTGGGATTTCTATGGGATAAGGCAGGAAAGGTCCTCTCAGAAAAAAAAGATCCAGAGAAACTGGGGACCAGAAGTGGAAAAGTGGGTGCATTTTCACCATAATTGTTCATATATGTAAGGGATTACTGTAAAATATTAAAAATTAAATTTAAGGTTTGGAAAGATACCTGATCACATTTAGGTTTGCTGTGCAAAGCTGGAAGCTCAATAAAGAGTTGGCTGTGTCCTCCAGCATCGCCCCCACCCTCTGGCTGCTTCTTCACAGATGCTTCTTCACAGAAACTGTCGCCATGGTAGCTGGCCCCTGCTGCCAGGCTCCTTTGTGGCTCCTATTCCTCTGTGATTTATGTTCTCTCTCTCTCTCTCTCTCTCTCTCTCTCTCTCTCTCTGTGTGTGTGTGTGTGTGTGTCTCTTTCTCTGTCTCTCCCTCTCTGTCTCTTCCTCTCTCTCTGTCTCTCCCTGTCTCTCTTCCCCTGTCTCTCTCTCTGTATGCTCTCTGTCTGTCTCTGTGTGTATATGTGTGTGTTCTTTATATGTGTGTGTGCGCATGTGTGCACACGAACGCTCACGCACCTCTGGCTCTCTCTCTCTCTCTCTCTCTCACATACACACACACACACACACACACAGAATCAGATGTATCTGAAGAAGTGGAATTTTCCAGAATCTTCGAGAACTTTGAGTAGCTGTTCCCTGAGAGTTTCTCAAGACATCCTGTCAGATTATTTCCCACTGCCAAGATGAAGGCAGAGGGGAGGCGGCAGAGAAGAGAATCCATCACTCCAAACAGAGTAGAAATGAAAGCTCTGCAAAGCAAATAGCCGAAAATCTCACAAGTGTCATTCACTGTTCAAAAAGACTGTTTTTAGACAACATAATAATCCACTACAACATTTATTCTGTCGGCAAGATTATTACAGCGCAATTTTACCTTTCCATCTTTCGTGGCGTGGTGCGTTTTCTCTAGTAGTCATCCTTTGTCTTTCTCAAGTTTGGGGTTAAGATTAATCTAAATGCTGACTTAGGGAGGGGAGGGGGATGAAGTACCAGCAGGGAGGAGAAGTGTGAGAGGCCTCCCATGCCTTCAGTGCCCTCACACAACCCTAAATGATGGCTCGCACGCAGCCTGGCTCTCAGCATGGACCTGTGCAGTTGACCGTGTCTAGTCCCAGGCCTGGCCTAGTCCCCTTCTCCGCCTGCCTTGTATTAGGGCAGTGGTCGTCAATCTTCCCAGTGCTGTGACCCTTTAATACACTTCCTCATGCTGTGGTGACCCCCAACCAAAACGTTGTTTTTGCTGCTACTTCATAACTTTAATTTTGCTACTGTTATGAATTGTAATGTAAATATCTGTGTTTTCCAACGGCCTTAGGCCATCAGAAACCCACAGGTTAAGAACCTCTGTATTAGGGTCTAATATTTTCGCAAAGCCTTGCTTGACCACAGCAACAAACGTTGTTTCCTCACTAGGGAAACAACCTTTTGCCCTTTTTTTACCTGCTACTAGATAAACTTATTTCAGTATTTGGATGTGAAATTGCCAAGAAATGGCAGAAGAAATGTTTTAGACCAGCTAGGTAGCTCTTAACAGCTTGGTCCATCTCTAGTTTGGGGACATTTTTTTTTTTGCCGTCCCTCCCTTTTCTGGCCAGCAGTGCACTTACTTGGTGTCTTTATGCAAGCTAGAAAAGGGAATGCCAAATATGGACATTTGGTTTGGAGAATTCTGTTTGATAGCCTGGTTAAAGTGCCATGTGCTGAGATAACCCTGTGCCAGCTCAGAGCCCAGTGAACAGAGCTGAATTGCATTACCAGTAGCTACCTCAGCCTGGGGCTCTGTGCAGACAAACTGACAAAAGCTTTCTGGTGTATCGCTGGTCTCCACCACCCAGGTCTACACAGCAAGATCCCAAGTGGATTACAAAGAGCCCTTATAGCACATCTCAGCTTCCACGTGAAGTTTGGACAGCAGTTTTGAAAGCAGCCTGCCTTTCCCATTCTTCGCACTAGATTTTGATCTGGAAAGATTTCTTCTGATTCCAACTGCAGAGACTGAGGCAGGCAGATCTTCTGAGTTTGAAGCCAGCCTGCTCTACAGAGAGAGTTTCAGGATATCCAGGGCTACAGAGAGAAACCCTGTCTTGAGACAAGCAAAAAAGTTGAAAAAACAAAAGCATCAGACCCAGTCTCCCTCTCCCTCCCCCCTCCTCTCTCTCTCACGAATACACACACACACCACTCTGTCATGGAAGCTCCATCTTCATGTCAGTCGCTGCTAGCCTTCACGGTGCCTCTCTACTGTGCCCACATCTCCGTGACTCTTACTTCACACAGCCTCTCCCAGCTCCATGCTCTGAGATTCACATTCCTCTCCAGCTCTCTTCACACAACCTCCTTCTTACCTTTGTTCTATGATATTTAGAGTCAGTCTCTTTTGAAAATTTGATTTATAAATTTGATTTAGCATAATTGAAGAACTGACTACCTTTGAGATCTGAGTCATCTAACCTAAAGGCATGTGTTTCTCTTTCCTATCAACTGTATGTGGGGTGTGTGTGTGTGTGTGTGTGTGTGTGGTGTGGCATGTATGTGTGGTGTATGGTGTATGTGTGTGTGGTATATGTGTGGTGTGTATGTGTGTGGTGTGGAGGGTGTTTGTGGTGTGTATATATGTGTGTGTATGTGTGATAAGTGTGTGTGTGGTGTGGCATGTATGTGTGGTATGTATGTGTGTGGTGTGTGTGTATGTGTGATAAGTGTGTGTGTGTGGTGTGGCATGTATGTGTGGTGTATGGTGTGTGTGTATGTGGTATATGTGTGGTGTGGGGGGGTTATGCTGTGTGTGTGTGTGGTGTGTGGGAGTGTTTGTGGTGTATATGTATATATATGTGTGTGTGTGATGTATGTATATGTGTAGTATGTATGTATGTGTGGTGTGAGTGTGTATGTGTGGGGTGTGTGTGTGTATGTGTGTGTGTGTGTGTGTGTGTGGTGTGGTGTGTATGTTCACCATTCAGGCTAAGTCCATCCTGCAAACTCTCCACTGAGCCTTAATTCATGGTGAAATAGTGACAAGTTTCATCCCAATGACACAGTCAATACTGAACACCTGGTACAAAAGAAGCTTTAAAACACCTGAGGCACTTTTTTGTTAGAGCGAAAAAGAGGAGTACCTGGGAACGTTAAAGAAGAGAAAGTACTAGACTAAGTTAGTAAGCTTTGAAATTAGGGTAAGAAAACTAAAGGCTTTTCCTAGCTGCATCCAAAGTTGTGTATGAGACCTTCGGACTCAGACAATGCCATTATATTGTCATTCTTACATCCGACACAAGAAAAGAACTCACCCTCTTTCTTGCTACCAAGTTTCATTTTTCTGGATTCCCATTTTACTTTTATTTGTTTGAAGCCCCAGAAGGAGTTCATAGTTTTAGTCTTTGATCCTAGCTAATCTCAAGCCATTTCAAGTCCTCTGACATGAATCCAAGTCAGTAAGTCCAGGAGGAGCCATTACTATTATGTAACTGTGAAGCGTGGAGAAGGCCACTGATGTCACCACATTTCTGCAGCCACAGCACTTCCTTGGCAGTCTCTTTCTCAGCAAGCGCTAAGTCCAGCGAACCCAGCAAGAAGGTAGCTCATTTGCATGCAGAAAGGACTCCTGGAGAAGTCAGGGCATAGGGCACCCTGGTTCTTGGTGATACAGGCTACAAGAGTCCAGAGGAGAGGTGGCTAGGCAGGGCAGAAGAGAAGGAGAAAAAGGAACAGGATATAGGTAGATCTAAACGAGAGTATTTGGAGAGACAGGGAGAAAGGAAAAATAATCCCTGCTCTGGCTGGTATTTTTAGCTTCCTTTTTTATTCCATTTATCAACCTGCTTCCCCCTCAGAAGAGCCTTTCCCACCTTCATATTAAGCTGTCTTTATTTCTATCATAAAAAAAAAAAAAAAAAAAAAAAAAGGAAAGGTGAGAGAAGTAACAGGATTTGGCTAACTGGAAATCAACAAGGACTCATTTTAAATCTTGGCTCTTAAGTGTAGCTTCTTTTCCCCCAGAGCCATAGTCAGGCAGTGGACAAATCACATTGAGTTTGCAGTCAAGACTATGAATGGAAGTAGAGTTTCACCTAAAGAGGTGTAATTCATAAACACTTCCTCATGTGCTGCTCTGTTCTTCCTCCTCCTCCTAATGAATGAAGTCCTCTGAGGCTGAAGAGTTTTGGGTAGTTTTTCATGGCAATTGGCTTTCCTTAACACTGAAACGGTATATATATATATATATATATATATATATATATATATATATATATATATTTCGCCTGTATGCACACCTGTGCCTAGTAAGGTTGGCAGATCCCCTAGGTCTGGTGATGATTGTGAGCCATCACGTGGCTGGGAATTGAACCCAAGCCCTCTGGAAAAACAGCTAGTATTCTTACCTTCTGAACCATCTTCCCAACCCCTAGCTCTACCATCTTAAGAAACAAATTCAGGGAATAGGGATGAGACAGAGAAAATAAAACGTTGAGTGCTTGAGTCTCAAGTTACTTTGTTTTACAGTGACATCAAACGAGACCGAAGACATGCCTGCCAAATCCATGTAACATTAGCACTTCGGAGGTAGAGGCAGGAAGATCAGGAGTTTTTTAAGCCAGCCTCAGCTATATAGGGTATTCAAGGCTAACCTGGGCTACGGGAGATCCAATCTTAAAACCAGGCATCAATTCACCTGAAGTTAATAACAAAGAAGTTGTTTCCAAGGCTTCCGGGTTTAACATGGACTAGAAATCTTCCCCACAGTTGTGAGAATCATTCAGACTAGCTCAGCTTTAGGTCACGTGACCACCTAGGAAGCAATAAGAAAAGCCGGAGGAGAAGATGTTGGCCTTGGTTATCCCTGGGCAGCATAGAATGTTTCATTCCAACACCAGGAGTAGAAGCAGCTCTAGAGAGAATGAGGAAGAGAATGGCTCACCACAAAGAAACCAGGGTACCACTCTTAGGAGGGGAAATGGATGATGAATTTGAACTCAGTCAAGGTGTTTTATTTTAAGCGGAGGACATGCTCATGTATTAATTAGAACTTTGTAAATGGATTAGAAGTAATTTAACAAGAGGCGTTAAGAACTGTCATAAAATAATTGCACCACCACACACCAGAGACAGCAAACTAATTAGTGAAAATTGCCTGCCATGATACCTTTCCGCTGTCCTCACAAACTCTTCCTTAGAAGACCAAAGCTCCTCTTTCACCTCACTCCTACCCAGTCTTTCCCTCATCTAGCCCTTCCCCAGTATCTTCAGCTAGACCAGTGGTTCCAAACCTTCCTAATGCTGAGACCTTTCAATACAGTTCCTCATGTTGTGGTGACCCCCCAACCATAAAATTACTCCACAGCTACTTCATAACTGTAATTTTGCTACTGCTATGAATTACATTGTAAAATTTATGTTTTCAGATGGTCTTAGGCAACGCCAGCAAAAGGGCCATTCAACTTTACAAAGGGGCGGGACCCACAGGTTGAGAAGCATTGTGCTATACTCTCTTGCAGACCCAAACTGTCTTCATTATTACGGCTGTATGTCTTGAGAAGTCATGAAAAACTTCCGTCTTTCTTCTTCCACTCAATATAGTTTTAGATTATTCTAAATTTTCTAGATTCAAATATTGATTTTAGAGCCAACTTATCAGTTTCTACTGAAGCTTTGTCTTGAGGAGAAATATCTTTAAAACATTTTTAGATTTTGGTTTTTTATGTGCACAAGCTGTTTACCTGTTGTGTATATGTGTACCACTTACCTGCCTGGAGTCCATGGAGTTCAGGAGAGGAAGGTGCTGTACCCCTAGAACTGGAATTACAGACGTGAGTCACCCCGAGGGTCCTCTTGCAACAAGTGCTCTTACTCACTGACCCATCTCTCCATCCTGAAAAATATTGTCCTAATGAAATCAAGTTTTTCTAACCCATGAGCATAGAACATTTACGTCCTAAATTTTCTCTCAGCAGTATTTTGTAGTTTTTAATGTTGTGGTCAAACACATAATTTTCTAGATTTAACTCTATATATTTCAGATTTTTATATAAAATGTTTTATTAATTTTATTAGCACATGTTATATGCATGTTACGGGATTCATTGTGGTCATTTTACACATACATATTTTTTGTTTTGTTTAGTTTTTGTTTCTTTGAGATAGGATTTCTCTATGTTACCCTGGCTCTCCTGGAACTTGCTCTGTAGACCAGGCTAGTCTTTATATCACATAGATCCACCTGCCTCTGCTTCCCAATCATTTTTTTTCTTTGTTTTGTTTTGTTTTGTTTTGTTTGAAACTGGTACTCTTTGTGTAGCTCTGGCTATTCTGGAACTCACTTTGTAGACCAGGCTGGCCTTGAACTCACAGAGATCTACCTGCCTTAAAGGTATGCACTACCATACCCGGGGCTATTCAGTAGTTACAATGTGGCTAGCAATTGCCTTCATTTCATATTTTAAAAATATTTTATTTAAATCTGTGTTTGTATATGTGTATGTGAGTACACATGCCCCAGAGGCATAAGATTCCTGCAGCCAGAGTTACATGCAGTTATAAATCAGCTGCTATCAGGGCTGGGAGCAGAACTTAGACCCTATTAATCACCATGACCAGGTGACTACATTGGACAGTACAGAAAAGGTGGAAAAGATACAGTCCAATGTCTACATGGGCTTATTACACAATCTTAGGCCATGATAGTAAAGATAGGAAAAAGGCCAAAATAAGATGCAAATAACTCCACACTTTGTATAGTGTACAAAGTAGTGTAGGGAAGACATGACACAGGATGTGAGCCAGCAAACACAAGAGCCAAGTCCCCACTTGGTCGCTTGGCTTCCGAGCCGACTTCAAGCTGTCATGACTGGGACTTGAATGGGAGAGTGCAAGGGAGAATACCATTCTAAATTTGCAAAGTATTGTGCACACAGGAGGAGGTGCTCGCATACCCCCCTTCCATTTGGCTTTGATATGCTAATCCTGCGATCTCTGAGGAGTATGAGCCACCTGCGTCTCATAAACCTTTCGATTTACTTACACACGTGTGACCTTTCCTATCCTGGGGCCACTTTAGCAGTATTGACCGCTGACTTGCAAGGAAGGGCGCTTAGCAACTGCATAGGAAATGATGCTGGCCGCAGCGATGTTGGTGGCCTGCAAGGATAAAAGCGGTAGAGGCGAATGAAAGCTGACCCACCGCGAACAACCGAGATGGATCCAGGAACAGGACCCGGAGTCCTCACTTGCACCCTGCCAGGTTCCCAAGTTGCTCTGCTCTCTCCAGTCACCTCTCGCTCCTCCCTCCGCTGCTGTCTTTTGTCTTTGAAAGCCGGGGGAGACCGACAACAGATTATTAACTGTGCACGCAGGTGTTATTGAAGAGACCAATTTGTGAACAATGGCCCTTCCCACGTTGTCCAAACAGAAAGATTGTTCCGCAGCTGTTATTTGCAGAACCTGTCAGCGTTCTCAGCGCTGCTACGGCGGCGCCAGCTGTCCTAGAGCGCGGCTCTCCCCGCGACGCCCACTCCTGACAGCGCTGCGGAGCCCTCGCTGCGCAGCTGCCCACCGCTGGCCACACTCCACGCCCGGCTGCCATGCACCCACAACCCCGACCTGGTTCCCGTCATCCTCGAAGTCGCTCCATACTCCTCTTCTGGGAGCATCCTTCTCGTTCCCATATCCCTGACAACAGAATCCATGAAATTGCTTGGGAAGCCTACTGCGTTGTGAGTTTGAAGGACTGATATTCGTGCAGACTTTATGTAAAATGTGTGGCCCAGATGCCAGCTACGGATCTTCTCTGTAGGATCTAAGTGAGCCCACCAATTCTGCAATCTAGCGAGGTTCCAGATTTCCACCCGGGAATGTTTTCATTCCATCATCACCTACCCTAAGCCAAAAGAATCCAACGCTTTCAGTGCGTTCCTAAATAAAGTATCTGCCAGTGTCACTGTAAAGAAGTTTTTCACTATCATCTTCCAACCCCTGTGAGCTGCGCCGGAACAACCCCTACTCGGTTTCCTCTCTCTACTTTCTAGTACGCAGGCCCTTCCCCCAAGCCTCCACACTCTGGTCCCACCAACCGCTTCCAAGAGGCAGGACTCCCTCTCCTTCAAGGAAGAAGTACTGTTTTATTCCTGGTACAAAGACCTTCAGTTCCAGGAGTGTCCTACTGGCGCCGGAATGTCTGCTGGGCTGCCAGTTTCTCAAAAAAAAAAAATTCACTGGTCTTCTGCACTCCCCTCTTCCCATTTGAGGATGACACCTTACAGAAGCTGTAAGTTTCCCAAGGAGCAGAAGAAAAAAAAATGTTGACTGGGGCTTTCCGTCCTGAGTTTCCCACAGTAGCCTGAAAACCATCAACAGTTGGATCTTGCCCCACACAGCAGCCAGGCCCAGTTGTAGGTACTCAGCTGCTACACCTATACAAAATGGCATTCGAAACTGCCATAATCTTCTCCAGATCCCCAAAACAGGTAACCACAGTCTAGCCTAGTATTTGTGGGCCAAATTCAAATCTACAGACATGAGTCGATAGCGTTTTGTAGGCTACAGCACTACCCGCCTTATACTGGAGTCCAAGTTAAAAATTTTAAATTTTTTCACACACTAATTTTCGAAAGTGTCTGCCCCGCTCAACTATGGAGCCATAAAATAGATTCTCGGACCTCTTCTTAATCCCATTTTAGGCTGACCGTAACACATTCTAAAATGACCGATCGTTATCTTTTAGGAAGTAACCATAAGTTTCATCTCCTACTTTGCAATTCAAGAAAATGTATATATTAATAACATTCTTCAATTCCTTGTCTCTTTACTCTTAACTAAGAAAAAAATGATGACCACTCCAAAAAAAAAAAAAAAATGAAGCCCAGACTTAGCAACCCCTGGTTGATTTTGGAATATTTATTAAGAGTCTGAAGGAAAAACAGATGATGTGAACGGGAGCTTTGCTCTACTTCCTAAAAAGTACTCTGAGAATTCAAGAGATTTCAGTTTCTCAGGATTCTTGAGAATTATGTCCACCGCCCCCGCATTCCCCAATGCTGGGACAGCAGTGTAGATCGACACCGGGCTGCACTTCCTGAACACAGCATTATTTTATTAGATGCAATTGACTACTCCAAGGCAGCGTACAGTCACTCAGACACAGCAAGCCCATGGCTACATTAAGTTAGTTAAGACAGCCTGGGCGCTGTCTCCTGGCAGTTATAATGCCACAGGCAGCAGAGAGGGAAGTCTCTGTGCATGCTAACAAGCTGGGTGAAAGGAAGGCTCTTACTTGCCTCAGTACCACATTAGGCTGGGGAAATGCAAACCCAGCACCAGGCAAATATTTACCTTCAGGGACCTTTGAGAGACCTCTGGGGGGAAGGAAAATAAATCTGTACACTTATTTACTCATAATGACTCCCAATAGTGCCATCCGAATACAAGCCTAGCATTTCATTAAACAGGCATCTTCAATGGTTGCTGGGCTGTGTAAATACATTATAAATAAAGCCCCAGATCCACTTGGCTGGCAGGATGGAGGTGCAGTGTTTGGATACATGAGCCTTGTCTCCCAAATGGATCCCTTTTCAGAAGGGACAGAAAGCAAAGAGTTTGCCGACGGATTATATGTCTCCTTCTACTGGGGTCATTTAGAGAGAAGCCTCTAATCTGAAAACGTGCATACACACTCAACTTGTACAATTTGGTGACCATGAAAGAAGTGAACACGGTTTGATTTAGCATTCTCCACACGGACTGATTTACCCAAGGAAAGCACTCGGATCAGTGAGACCAAAGGCATCTATTGAACCGGATGAAAAATGACTTGCAAAAGATGTTTCCTTATCAGACTGCTGCAGCAAAGCTATTGTGGGGCTTTTTGTCAAACTCTCAGAAGGAAAAGTGCACAACCTCAACCTCAGCACACCCTTGGTGCCCTGCTCCGTTCCAGGCAATGCTGACACTGAGAACAGGCTTGCCTCGGAAAAGTGCCCAGCTTAGTATACACACACTCCTTCTGCACAGTGATTTGCCATAAGGAAATGGCTCTCCAGGCTAAGGATTCTTTGTGTCATCAGTCTCCCCTTCTCCTCCCAACTCACCAAAGGCGGCTGGGCAGGGCAATGACTCAGGAGGGAGCGGCCAGCCATGCCTTAAAAAACACAAGTGTTCTCTTAGGTCTGTTGGACTCATAAACCTACTAGTCACCAAGGGAGAGAAGTGAGCCAAAGGGGGGATGGGAATGCTGACATGAATTTGGAGCAAGGTGAGAGAGGAGAGGCACAAACAGGAGAGCTGCCGGTGTCCCTGAAGATGGCTTAGTAAATCCCGGAGGTTTACTAAGAGTCTGACTGCCTCTCCACGCTTCTCTGGAGCCTTCTACCATGTCTGCCTCCAGTAAAACCCAAGTCCCACAGACACTCCTGTCTGAGGTGCATCACACAGTGTAACAGTTTCCCTAGGAGACAGGAATAGTGGGAATGGCAAGGGACTCAGATATGAGCCGAGAACCAGGACCAGTACATACAAGGGTCAGGTAGAGGGCAGGCAATGTCAAATCCCAATTTCTTCCAGGCTGGAAGAATTCCTTCTGCATATGATGGGCCCTTTGTATATGGCATCTAATTTGGCCATATTGAGAAGACATTGTTCTGAGGGAACACCTAGTACTGTCGGGAAGAGCTGAGCTTGCAGATGGCACTGGCAATTGTCCTGTTCTCTCTGAGTCTAAGGCCCTTCACCTTCCACCATTTACAGAGTCTGTGGTAATGGCTTGTACGCCTGCAAGCCCTGCAATAAGCCCATCACACAGAAAGACTTCACAGTGATTCTCATTCTAACCTCTGCTTGTCCCCCCCACTCCCCCACCCCCATCACTGTTGCTGCTCAGATCCAGCCACACTGATGTGATTGTACTAGGAAGGCTGTGAAAATGGACCGGGGTGTGGCTGGGGGGGAGGGGGGACCGCTCCTTGAGAGCCTCAACATTCAATCACACGCTTCCCAGCCTGGAGGGCTCCCAGCAATGACACTCCCATTAACATGATTTCCAGCTAGCTTATTAACCAAACCCCACTGCTTCTGGCTTGTATTCAGGTCCTGATACAAAGGAATGAGTAAAAGCTGTTTTCTCCACAGCGGTATCTCGCCTCCTTGGCAGGTGGCAGAGGGTGATGTATAGAAGAGCTGGCATCTCCTCCTCCTCCTTGGAAAGAAATTCAGCACACAACACCCCTGTCAGCCAACCCACCAGCCAGCTGACTCTCTGGGGGCAGCGGCAAAGCTGGCTCCAGCTGCCTTGAAGAGGAACAAACCCCATGTGGCTGAGGACTCCACACTGGCTCTGCCCTCTTCTGGGGTCCCCATTCCCACCCAGGCAACCTCTGCATCTGTGCTCCAAGCTCTCAAATTCTCCTCCCTCACCCTTATGTGTAATCAATTCCTGTAAAATGTCATTGGAACTTTCACGTACTGTCTTTTCTAAAAGTCCATTAGTTTCATTAAAGCTGCCCTATCCTCCGCCCTCTTTCCTTTATACAAACATCACATATTCTAGTGGATGCAGAGCCATCGCCATGCTAACAGAGCCTTCTAAATGCCGAAGCTGCAGAATGGCTTCTGCATTTCTTCTATCTGTGTTCCCACAGAAACAAAATCTGATGACATCCACAGGGAGCAGTTGGTAACTCTGATCTCCTCCAGCTCGCTTCAGCATCCGGCCCAACCGTGGCTCCTAATGTTATTATACAGAGGTCTGGGGCTGCAACCTGACCAGGAGAACAGGATCCGGCTGAAGCTAGGTTGGCAGAGGAAGCACACCGCACTTTCTGAGACATGGTGTTATCACTGAGAGGTTTTGAGAGGGATGGTATGAAACTAGAAAGAGTACCAAGTGCCTACCCTACCTTAGTGTACAGCCACTGGTCAGGGGGCTAAGAAACCCCTGGAATGCTAAATATTCCCATTCCCATTAGCACAAGGCAAGATTGAAGGGATATGCATGGTCATGTGAGTGGCACCGAGTAAAGAGCTGATAGACATGTGGATAGACAGTAAGCAATATCATTAGGTCAGTGTGCGCCAAATAACACTCTCTCTACAAGACTTGAATCACCTCTCTCATTTCCTTCTGCACAACCCTGGGAGGTAGTGTCACTTTTAACCCCACTTTAAAGACAAAGAAAGAAACAGAGTCCCAGATTTGTGGCCCCATAACCAGCAAGCACTGGCTACAAGCTTTAAAATCAAGTCAATTTGACTGATTTGACTGTAAAATTTTCCTTGTCACAATTAGCCCCACAAGCATCCTGGCACTTGCAACCTAATTCTAACTGGGCTCACCAAAGCCCCATAGAACAAGGGGTTGTGAGATTTAGCTGGAACAAAACAATACCTCAACTAAATTCAAATTTTTGGATAATGAACAACTCTTGAAACACATCCCATGCAAAATTTACTAATGATTATACTAAAATATCATTTCTTTATATGGCACTTAGACTGAGCCAAAGTCTCTCATTTTACCTGGGACCCCTAAAGTGGCACCACTCCCATAAAAACGCAGCCAGCTGGTGAAGATTAAAAACTCTCACAGGAATGGTGATTGAATTTACCCAAGCCAGCTGGTCTCCAAATTAAGACCCAGAGGATCTGTGCCATTTGTTTGGTTGTTGTTGTTGTTGTTGTTGTTATCTTTTGACATGACATTTAGAACACCCTGGACTGTAGGCACATCTGTGGGGCTTTTTTTTTTTTTAATTGATGTGGGAGGGCCCAGTCCACGTGAGTAGTATCGCTCCTGGACAGGTGGTCCTAAATTGTATTAAAAAAGCAAGCTAAGAAAGCCAGAAGGAACAAGCCAGTGAGTAGCACGTCTCTGTGGCATCCGCTTCAATTCCTGCCTCTAAGTTCCTGCCCTGACTTCCCTCCATAGACTGACCCCAGATATGTAAAATGACTAAGCCCCTCTCATCCTCAAACTGCTTCTGGTCATAATCTTTGTCACAGCAATAGAAAGCAAATAAGACAGAATCTTTTCATTGGGACCTGATGGGAATGTCCCCCCAGGACAGGCTAGAGCTGGACAGCCATGACCCGGAAGTAAGCTAAAAACAACTGGTGTATCCAAGTTACACTGGTCTCAGTGGCTGCAGCCCTTCAGGTCTCAGCTAGGATGCCCAGTGTGTACCATATCACATCCTCCTCTGCCAGAGGCAAGAAACTGCTGCCTGCTCCCACCCCGACATCTATTTTAAACAAAGAAACTAAGAATCTCCCCCATCTGAGAGACCAGAGGGGGGAAATGGCAGTTACATAGCCACACCAAAAACAAAGAACAAACAAACAAACAAAAAAAACAAAACAACAACAACAACAAAAACCCACTGGATGCCAGAACAAGTTCATACTGGTAAATACCAGTCCTGGCCAACACGTTCATTTTTCAAGTGTGAGCATGTTTTGAAGTCTAGAAACCATTTCAAAATGAGAATCTGAGAGAGCAGCAAATGGGCTTTCCTGACGCTAAGCTCTTTTCCTCCCTCCTGCTCTACAAAGAAGCAAATGTCACAATTTCCATCTCACCTTCTGTGAGAGTTGGTTCCACTGTTCTCACCAGTAAAGCAATAACATTACCCAGAAAGTTCCTCAGGCAGTTCTGAAGTCAAACTCTACAACCTCTCCTACCTGGTTCCCATTTCTAAGTTATCAGTGTAACACACGCGTGTGCACACACACACACACACACATGCACACTCACATGCACATGCATACGCATGTAAGCACTCATGCACTCGAACATACACAGAGAGCAAAACCCACTTTTCTAAGAACTTAACAACCCAGCAGCCTGACCCCCAGCTTCCCCTAGACAAGCTAAAAGCCCCAGGCTACCACACACATGTAAAGTATCCCCCCTCCAGTTTTGTAATCGCCTGGTTTAGCCAGTCTGAGCTCTAGGGACCAGAGAAGGAGTTTGGAGCCTTGGATACCCCTGAGGGCAATTACTGTACCTCTCATCTACACCCAGGACCAGAGATTCTCACAGAGAAAGCCTGCCTTCCCTCACAAAAAAAGGAGTTAAGTACACAAAGCCCAGGAAGAAGTTTCAAGTGTATCTAATAGTATCCTGATTTACATTTTTGTATTTGAATACTATAAGCAATAGATAATAAATGCCAATTGTTTGTCCATTACAGAAGAAAAGCTCCATTCTTAGAAGTGACAGAAGTCAGTCTTCCACATTTCATAGTTGCAATAATAGCTAGTGATTGAGAGCCCTCTGACACCAGGCGCTGTGCTAAACTGCTTACACACAGTGTTCTGCTTGCTCCTGAGCCATCCCACCAGGTCAGATCAGGAAACAGAGCAATGCCCAGCTGAAGAGCAGGAGCCGCTGCTAGGATCCAAGCATGCTGACTCCAAGATCAAACTGAGATCATGCTGAGATCACGCCACATTTGTCCACACACTGGCATGGCCATGCTCTCAGTTTCTCCTCACTTTAGATAATGCTGGAGACTGTCCTCCCACAGAAAGCTGGGACCGTGTTGAGAATTAGGAAAAGAATTATAAAGTCAAAGCTACTATTACCTTCCCATTTCCAACAGTCTGTAGAATGTATGCATGGCCTGCGTGTTGAAAGGCCAACACTGATAAGATTTCATCGTGGTAAGGCTCTTTCTCATTAAGTCCTTTGCCAATGAAGGAAACATTCCATTTAGTCATGGGAAA
>JANHMN010000002.1:141171530-141204030 GCA_030674055.1 Rhabdomys pumilio | reverse complement strand
TATAGACTGAGGGATTTCCTGGGACCGGAAGCTTTGAGCACAGAAATGGTGAATTGTTATTAACTTCTTTGAGCCTCAGATTTCTCACTTTTTAAATGGGGTGTCAATGATGCATGTTTCTATGTGACACACTGCCCTTGAGTCACCACTAGCTAGTGACTTCAAAAGCATCAGCTACTGTGTTACTACACATCTTTGTCACATCCAATATTATTTTCTGAGAGTTTTTACCCAGGATATCAACTGTTAATCTAACAATGTGCACATTTTGAAGCTTATGATATGATTACCCTGTGTGCACCAGGGTGTGGATTCTGAGCTATTTAATAATGAAAAGTACCTTTGTTTAGCCAAGTGGGGCAGCATGAGGCACGCCTTTAAACCCAGCTATCAGGAGGCAGAGACAGGCAGATCTCTGTGAGTTTGAGACCAGCTTGATCTACAGAGTGAGTTCCAGGACAACCAGGGCTATGTAGAGAGACCCTGTCTCAAAAATAAATGAACAACAGAAAAAGTGTCTTTGTCCATTTCCCTCAAAACTTTATTCACATGCAACCAATTTTTTCTGCCTCAAATTTATCAGTGTAGCTTTTATACATAAACACAGCAGAATGATCTGTTGTATTCAAAAATTAGACATGATTCCCTAAATATTGTACCCATTAAAAGGGCCAGATGTGGTGGCACATACCTTTTTTTTGTTTGTTTTTTGTTTTTGTTTTTGTTTTTGTTTCTCGAGACAGGGTTTCTCTGTGTAGCTCTGGCTGTCCTGGAACTCACTCTGTAGACCAGGCTGGCCTCAAACTCAGAAATCCACCTGCCTCTGCCTCCCAAGTGCTGGGTACATACCTTTAATCCCAGTATTAATCCCAGGAGGCAGGCCAGGTCATATAGAGCTAAACAATGAGACTCTGTCTCAAAAAAAAAAAAAAAAGTTAAAAATGTTATTTATTTGTACTTTATATACTAGCTGCCTGTCCTTCAAAAGACAACTTCAGAGGAAAAAATAGCATAAGACAGTTAAAAATAATCAAGAAAAAAATTGTTTTTATTTATTTATTTTTTTTTTTTTTTTTTTATTTTTTTTTGGTTGGCTGGTTGGTTGGCTGGTTGGTTGGTTCATTTGATTTGGTTTGTTTGTATGTTTTGAGACAAGGTCTCTCCATGTTGTCCTGACCTTCCTGGAATTCATTCTGTAGACCAGGCGGCCCTTGAACTCACAGAGCTCTGCCTGCCTCTGCTTCCCAAGTGCTGATATTAAAAGCATGTGCCAGCATGCCCAGCAAGAAAAACATTGTTAATATTTAAAGACCAGAGCTTTAGAGGGAAACAACCTGAGATGAGATGTCGTCAACTTCAGCTCTGAACTTCCTATAACAGAAGTAAAATTAGAAACAGACTTCCCACAAAAAATACAGGGAAAGCACAGAAGTGTGCCCAGACATCCATATCTTCCTATTGCTAAGCTCTGAGAATTACCATGTAATTCTCTATGTAAAAGGTGCAGACTAACCTAGCAGGGTATCACGGCCCAAATCCCCCGAAGATGTCAGACTTTCATGCAACCACTTCCACGGACCCTTCAGAAAAAGCAAGGACAGGTGCTGTCTCAGTAAAAACAAAGTTTTAGGTTTGGTTTTCTTCTCCTCACGACACCTCTCCTGTGACCCCCCCAACTCACATCCACCCCTTCTTCCTGGACTCACATTCATTCATTCATGATTTTCCTGCCTCCCTTCACTAAGTGCTGGCACCACACCCAGCAAAACAATCCTCTGACTCTAACAAAACACATATATGTCAGGGTCTGGTGATCTTAACTTAAGCATTTCTCAGACATGAGTTCAGTGATGCTGGTAATTTTGGTGTTGTTTACCAAGTCTTTCTGGTTTTCTTCATTTTCAGACACACGGTAAGATTCACACTCCTCGGCCAGGTGTGGTGGCACATGCCTGTCATTGCAGTGTGTCAAACATTGAAACAAGAGAAACTTGATGTGAGTCCATCCTGGAATACAGAGTAGCATCTTGTCAATAAAGAAAGAAAGAGAGGGGCTGGAGAGATGGCTCAGCAGTTAAGAGCACTGACTGCCCATCCAGAGGTTCTGAGTTCAATTCCCAGCAACCACATGGTGGCTCACAACCATCTGTAATGGGATCTGATGCCCTCTTCTGATGTGTCTGAAGACAGCGACAGTGTACTAATATACATAAAATAAATAAATCTTTAAAGAGAATGAGAGAGAGAGAGAGAGACAGAGAGACAGAGAGACAGAGACAGAGACAGAGAGACAGAGAAAGAGAGAGAGAATAAGGTTTGCAACAAATACTATGGAACCATGTGGCATTCTGTGGCCAATGTAAGGTGAACATCAGCGATATTAGTAATCTTACCAAGTGAAATATAAGTCTGGACAATTTCTTGCCATAACATTGTGTGGTTAGTAAGGGTGCTCGAGATATTGCTTACTTCTGACACATATAATTGAACCAAATTAAAACTAGGTAGAGTGGACTTAATTTTTGGGCATCCCTCTCTCACCTGGGCAGCATACTAGAGCTGCCCTACTGGTGTGGGAGCAGGTGAGCCAGCTCTGAGAGCAATGAGACAGGAGAGCTGGCTCTGCCCCGTGGCCAGCTGCGACACTGGGTGAGCTAACAGGGGCAGTGCTGGAGAGCTGGTGGCTGACTAACTCAGCTACCACCCAGACCCAGATCCAGGGCTTGGAGTTGGCCCGCTCCAATATCTATCCCATCTATGATCTGATGAAACATGTTAAGGGGCCAGTCCTACAGATCCAAGGCTGCAGGATCTCCATGACACAGGGCAACTACAAGATATCTGAGAGGAGTTCCAGTAAGATCCAGTATTGATAGTGTAACAGAAGCCAGAGGCCCGGAATCAGGCCAATGACTCATTGCAATGAACATTTGCAAGAAGTGTGGACAAGCGGGTACACTGTGCGACACACTGTGACACACTACAGCTTCCACAATTAGATATTTTTTCTTTTAGGGAGAGGTTGCAAGGGCAGAGGGTGGGTACAAAGGGATGGGAAAATGAGTGGGATTGGGGTGTATGATGTAAAATGCATAAAGAATAAATAGAAAGTGAAATAAAAAAACTTTATTGCAAAGGACATTATTGGGATGGGTCGATCATTCAGTTGTTAAAGTACACTTACTCGGGTATGAGGATCGACATCTGATTTCCTAGAACCTACTTAAAAAATTAAAAAAAAAAAAGAAGAAGAAGAAGATGAAGATGTGTGTGTGTATGTGTGTGTTACATGAATAAATAAATCTTTGTTAAAAAAAATAAAAAGCAAAACAAAACAAAAACCACTGGACAGGGTGGAGAGATGGCTCAGTGGTTAAAAGAGCTGGATTCAGTTTTCTCAGCACTCAATGATGCCTCACAAACATCTGTGCTTCCAGCTCCCCCGGGATCTGATGCCCTCTTGTGGCCTCCATAGGCACCAGACATTCAAGTAGTTCACAGACATATGTGCAGGCAAAATATTCACACACATGAAACATAATGAATAAGTAAGTAAATAAATAAATAAATAAATCTTAAAAAAGATCAAGGTGGGACAGGCAGGGTAACAATGATATCCCAGGACTGGGGAGCAGAGACAGACTAATGTCTGGGGAATTATGCTAGCAGGCCAGCCTTCCTTGGCAAATTCCAGGCCAGTGAGAGATTTTACCTCGAAAAACAATGTACCACAGGCTGGAGAGATGGCTCAGCAGTTAAGAACACTGACTGCTCTTCCAGAGGTCCTGAGTTCAACTCCCAGCAACCACACGGTGGCTTACAACCATCTGCAATGAGATCTAATGCCCTGTCCTGGACTGCAAGCATACATGCGGGGAGAATATTGTACACATAATAAATAAATTCTTAAAAACAAAAAACAAGCAAACAACAGCAACAAAACAATGAGTCAGCTATAGTAGCACACAGCTTTAATCCTAGCAGAAGCAGATGGATCTCTGTGACTTTGGGGCCAGCCTGGTGTGTTTTCCCATCCAGGCGCTGCACACTGACCTAAAAGGATGAAGCAGAGCCTGGATCAGGTGGGGTCTGCAGGTTCCTCTTAGCTTCTGCACGGACATTTTACTTAAGGTGAACAGGGCTATATCAACCTTGGAGAGTAGGAAGGGGTTTTCAGGATGAATGTATGTCATTGGCTGGAGTTTAACAGACTGGGAATGCCTCATTTGCATGGAGAGGCATCCCAGGGATCCCAGGTACTATAGGGCGAGGTGGAGGGAGGGGGGTGAACTTGTAATTTTGCCAAGGACAGTGTGACCTTCCTCAGGTAAAGGGTGTAGGGCTTGGGCTCTCCAAATAAGGTCAGGCAGACAAGAGGAAGCCGTGCTGCAAAGGAGCTTTTCCCCCCACATTTATGTGTCCAACTGGTAGTTGTCAGCATGGATCTTTCCTCTTACTACCTACAAAAATCCAATTCCTGCCTCACCAACACCACACACACGAGACACTGGAGAGAAACTGAAGGAATCGAAACCCTTCACTCCTAGTGGGAATATACAACGTCTAGCCACTGCAGAATATACTTTGCTAATTTCTCTAAATGTTAAACACAGAGTTATCCTGAAACTTAGCAACTTCGTCTCTAGTTATATGCTCAAAAAGATTAAAAACACAAATCCACACAAAATGTATACATGCGTGTTTATTAGCTATGTTATTTATGCCCCCAAAGCAGAGAAAACAATTCAAATGTCTGTCCATCGATACATGTATAAGTAAAATGTGGTATTTTCATACAGTGGAATATTATGTAGCAACAGAAAAGGAATGGAATTCTGTTATATACTATAACATGAGTGATTCCTTGAACTAATGTGCTAGGTGAGTGACGTCATGGATGAGAACCATCATTCACATTGTGACCATAGTATGCTCGTGACAGGAATTAACCAAAGGGGGAGTCCTGCTAATAACAGCAGGGTTTCTGCCTGAGGTGATTAGGCATGACAGAATTAGTAAGGGTGATAGGTTAGATAGGTTAGATTGTATAACATGCAATACAGCAAAACCCAAGTGACTGTGTGCCTTAAAATGCCACTCTGTAATGGCATGTAAATTACATCTCAATTTGTTATTTTCTCAAAGAATCCCCAAGGCTGAGCTGGAGATCAGGTTCACTTACACAGCGTGCACAAGGCAGGTCATCAATGAGAGGGGACTGGAGAGATGGGTCTGTGAGTGAAATGCTTGCTGTACAAGTATAAGTGCCCCCAGCTTAAATGCCCAGCATCGACATAGAAGGTGGATGCCTTGGTATAGCACCGTGCACCTGTAACCCCAAAACTAGGAGGTGGAGACAGAATGATCCAGTCAACTTCAGCTTCAGTGAAGAACCCTGCCTCAAAAATATGGTGGACATCTACAGAGGAAGACACCTGACCTTGACCTACTTTGACCTCTGAATTCTACAGCACACACACACACACACACACACACACACACACTTTAGCTGAAAATAGTAGGCTAAGGCAAAAAGATCAGGCATTCAAACCCACCCATGGCTACATAGCCGTCTGGAGAGATGGCTCAGCAGTTAGGAGAACTGGCTGCTCTTCCAAAAGGCCAAAGTTCAATTCCCAGCACCCACATGGCAGCTCACAACGGTCTGTAACAGTTCTGGGGCATCCTACACCCTCGCACTGATATGCATGCAGGCAAAACACCAATGCACTTTAAAAATGAGATGAAAAATATTTAATCTTAAAAACAAAAAGTTTACAAAGCAAAATAGAACCTTTCCAGCCTAGCTCACCGTGTGAACTCCAAGAGCAAACTCTCTTCAACCTCTGTCGAGTAACTAAAGATTACTCTTTTAATTTTAGTTTTTTGATTTATTTATTATTGTGAGAGTTGAGGAATGAGTATGTGTGTGGGCACAAGTCAGAGTTGGGTCTCTCCTTCTCTCATACAGGTTCTGGGAATCGAACTCGGGTCATCAAACTTGACAGCAGATGCCTTTACCCACTGACCCATCTTGTCCATTCTACAACTGCCTCTTAAGACAAATTTGTATGGATTCCAAAGCTCAGTTTAGGTTATCTTTTATTATTATCTCACTTAAGAATATGAAAATATAAGTTTTAGGTTAAGGTTCTTAGATTTATACATGCAAGCAACTATATAGTCAAAATAAGCTTGGAAATTAAGACTATTCAAAACTACAAAAATCAAGTTAAAAACATTAAGTTGACAAGGGAGATGATGTTGTTTTCTGAAATTGCACCACGCTTGGGTAGACACTGACAGCTGTGGCATAGTGTCTTGCCTGTGACGCCTCAACTGTTCAAATTTCTGCACCATCTTTGTTCACCCAGTCTCTCCACCTGGTACAAATGCCTCTCAGAAGCCTCCGCCCAAGAAATTCTGCTCTGTATCAACACAAAGTCCTGAACTATGAACAAAGAAATATGTCAGGACTTGTTCATAAAGATTACCTAAAAATCATTTAGATCACCCAGAATATATTTATAACAGGTTTTTATTTTCTGCCATAAACAGAGCATTTTGGTTTTTTCTTTTCTAGCAAAATCTCATGCCTCTCGGTAGCCTGTAACTTTTCCTTTACCCTTGATAGCATATCTATAACAGACCAAGAGCACTCACTCCCAAGCCTAGTCTTAGTACTTACAGAGCTTCATGGGGAGGGGCGACTCACAGGCAACTGCAGCACAGGAAGATCCAGCCCAGCATGCAGCATGCGTGAGAACTCCTGAATGCTGCATCTCTCTCCACCCACCATGTAGGCGGCACCACTGAAGAGGGTCTCCTCCTATTATTTTACATTACCTTGGGGAAGGGACTTATGAACCTTGAAACTTTCTGGGCTTCTTGAGCCTTCCAAGTTTCCATCCTTTCCTGAGTCTTAGGAGCGTCCTCCCTCCAGAAGAAACAGCTACACAACACTAAGAATGTATTTGCTGACCCATGAGCTTCCAGGGATCCCAGTTAGAGAAACATTGCTATAGTTTGAAACACCAGCTTTCAGATTTGTGCCTGCATCCAAATCAGGTAGGAAGGCTTGTTAAACAGAGTTCTGGCCCCTGCTTCAGAGTTCTTAATTCAGTAGGTCCAAGATGAGGTGAGAATTTGCCTTTGTAACAATTCCCTGACTCAGTCTGAGGTTGCCACACTGGAAACCACTACTTGAGAACCACTGCCCTCTGTCTTTCAAAAAGCTCTCTCTCTCTCTCTCTCTCTCTCTCTCTCTCTCTCTCTCTTTCTTTCCCTCCCTCCCTCCTTCCTCCCCCCTCTTCCCTCCCTTCCTCCATCTCTCCATCCCTCCCACATGTAAACACTAATGAGCCTTTCTTAGATTCTCATGCAGAGTGTGACCAGAGGTAGTACTGGGAAATTCTCATTAATAAACCTTCCTGATCCATTCACCTCTAGTCAAAGGTTTCTATGGCAACCCAAGTTCCAGCACAAGGCTCAGGCCACATTTTCACCAACTGCAGCTGGATGAGTGGAAAATAAGTAACCCCTTGTGATCGACCAAGAAAATGAGGAATAATCAAAGACTAGCACCAGGACCTGACTGGAATTAATTCCCTGAGATTTAGGTCCATGCAACACCAGGGGCCCGCCCACCGCAGATTACTTGAGGTTCAAAGCAACATTTTCATGGCACTACCTTCAGTGTCAATGTTCCATGCACGAGGACATTTTTCCTTCCTTCTTTTTAATTGCTTCGTATTCTTTCTGTGAGGCCACATGGGGTGTGGAAAGACTATGAACTCTGAGGCCATATTTTGAATAGAAATTCTGTCCTTTGCAACTTGCCGTGGCCCTGGGGTAGTTATTTAACCTACCTCAACCGTCTTCCTCATTGGCTTACAAAAGTCCCAACTCTAGCCTGGATCCTGAAACCTCACCAGGAAGCAGAAACTTTTAAGTATTTCCACAGTGAAGTTCCACAGTTCCACAAATGAAGAGGGAGCTGAAGGAGAAGCTTCTGCCTTCCTTCTGATGGAAGACAAAGACAAGAGATGAAATTATAGAGTCCAGGTCACCTGGAAATCTGGAGGCCAATGAATGAGGTAGATACTCTCCAAACAGTCTCCTGGAAGACGGGTGGGAGTCTTTCGTTTCCTACCACAGACACACATATATACCACACATATATACATCTTACATATACATACATATACACATATACATATATACACACTTATACTTGCACATCTATACACATATATTATACACATATGCATACACACATATACTAATGCAAACACACATATACGTATATACAGATACACATATACATACATATACAAGCACACATACATACATATGTATACACATACACACAAGCACACACACACCACAATGAGTGTGAGTACCCCTTCAACTGGACCACTTCTTTCCACTCTACAGCCCCATGAGGCCATGCACTATGGATCGGCTCCCCACTGTTATAGCATAGGGGCTACATACATTTGAGGATTGAGGATGAGGACCCCCAGAAGAGCCCAGAGCTACTAGAAAAAGTGATGTGTGCAAGTCCTGGGCTGCTGCAGGTTTTTTTTTCTTTTTCTTTTCCTTTTTTTTTTTTTTTTTCCTCTGATGTTCGGGCGCCTTTTCCTCAGACCCCTGACAGTTCCTCCGTTCCTCACGGCGTCTCTTTGTCCTCCCACTCTCTCTGTCACGCTGTTCTTCCCTCCCATTTCCTCGCCCACACTCAGAGGCAGACAGCAAGTTGGCTGGCCTCCCAATCAACAAGACAAGGCACTCCGTGCAATCCTGGGGATGGGGTCGTAAAATTCAGCTGCCATATCCAGTCATGTCCTCTTCTACCTGAGAGCTCTGTCCCACACACTGGGCCACACAGGGAGGTCTGCATGTCAATGCGACACCAATCCAACAATTCAGCAGGACGCACTAGCTCCTTACACTGCAGCTCTCTGTATCCAGACCCCTCATAGTTGGCCTGGTTAGAACTGGTGGATTTTTTTCCAGAGCCCCCTTCTTCCAACACTCAGGGCTGCAGCTACTTATCTGAAGATGAAAAGTGGCTTCCGCTTCCGAGTCCTCTCTCTCCCTGGTCATTCTGTGACACCTGCACTGTTTGCATTCACCTAGGGCTACTTCCTGGACACCTCTGCAGCCTGTTTCATTCAGCCACAGACAAACAACTCAAAATGCTGGCAACCTGGTCCAAAGTGATTTTCTGTTAACTACTGAAAAACTTCGGGAACAAAAGACCCCATGGCTTATTGCAGGATCGCTGCAGGGTGCATTGTCAAATTCAATCTTGCTTACAGGTAAGTTATTTGTAAATTCAAACGAATCGAAATTACATAAGCACAATTAAGGCAAGAAAAATCATTTATCACACAGGGCCTACAGGAAAGCCTTGTAGCAATTTGTACTGCCAAGAGCATAAAAGAGTCTCTTCTCTCAGAATGTCTTTAACAAGTGGAATCCAGATGTGAACTGAGTCCACACCTGGTCAACATAGGCTGGTCATATGAAGCACCACTCATATGCAGTTGGCTAAACACTCTACTTACGGCTTTATTGTTTCAGGTTTCTATTACCAGGGCAGAGTTTTAGGCTTGTGTAGGGGTGTGTATATGTGTGTGTGCGCGTGTACACACGAGCATAGGTCAGACAACAGTCTTGAGTGTCATTTGTTCCTCTGGCACAGACACCTTTTTCTTTTTTTCATTTTTTAAGATAAGACCTCTTACTGGTCGAGTCTCCTACTTGCCAAGCAGGCTAGGCTGGATTGTAAACCGGCCCCAGGGACCCACCTGCCCTCTGTGTACCCAGCACCAGGAATACAACCCTGCACCATGCCTGATGGGTCTGGGGATTGAATTTAGCTCCTCATGCTTGCATGGTGAGGAGTCTACCATCTCCACAGTCCAGTTAGACCCTCTAACCAGCCTTGCTTTAGCACTGCTTATCAAAGTGTTGTTCAGTACCTCCATGGAACTGGCCAGAAACGCAGGTTCTCAGGCTCTGTCCCACACTCTGTGCTAAAGCGGGGGCCAAAGGGGGTCATGGGAGACAGAGCTGAGCCACATGGACTTAGCAAGACTCAGGTGTTTCTGTTGCACACTAAACTTTGTGAACCACCGGCCTGTGATGTCAACACGGATTTCTCCTTTCATTCATGTTTTAACAAGCCTATAGGTGATTATGGTGCGTGTGACTCGAGAATCGCCGGGCTGTGGAAATCCACACTGATTCACATGAACTTAATTACTGACTTCATTCCCCACTAATGATCTAAATTTGGATTTAGATCTTAGACCTCCTCAGAATCTGGAATCTTCCAACTTCCTAGCGCTTATTCATTATTAAGTATTCTCTTTGCAGGAAGGCTTTTTACCATGAAGGGAGAGTGATTTGCAGTTTGGGTACAATAGGAATTGGAACACGGGTAGCACATTCTCACCCGAGTGAGCTGGTTCCCCTCCACCAAACTGTCATTTTCCATTTGGAGGGTAAGGAAGGTTGTGTACCTGTTCCAAGAATGCCACACTCTGCTAGTAAATGCACCTTTCCTGTAATTGACTGAGCATGTACAAGTGCCCTCTGTGCCCACTAAGAAATAGCAGAGCCCGACATGGGAGTGAAACCCTATTTCTGTGTTCTTCCCCCCCCACACACCCCCAACACACACACACACACACACCCTGTAAAAGCCCTTCATCCCTTCCAAGAAGAGAGGAGTCTTGGCAAAGAGGGAAGTTTTTTTTTTTCTCCAGGGTGACAAAAAGCACTTTCTCTCTACTCTTTTGTTGTGCGGTTAGATTTGAAACCCTTTGCCCTGAGAACAATAAACTGCAGAGTTACTTTATTCTCATGCTTTCTACTGAGCTCTCTCCCACCCTTAGGATAATGGGCCGCCATTTTAACACCAGAGAACAGGTAGCCCCAGTGAATCCAAGTTGAATGTGACTCAGTCGGGCCTATAAGCAGTAGGCTCTTAGCTGGGCTGCTCTGAGAGGCTCAATTTAAAGCTGTGTGGCACTCCAGTTAAGGCCTGGCAAGCAGGAAATGGACTCCCACATCAATAGAATGCTAACCACCCTGGTGGGCATACAACCCTGTAGGTAATTTGGAAAATCTAGGAAGTCGGTGAAGATGAATAAATAAGAGAGACCAGCCAATTTCCTTCTTCCTTTTTATGAAGACTGTGACTGTGGGCCATAATCTTCCTCCCATCACTAATGAACGAAACCGGGAGACGGGCGAGTTTTAAATATGTGGTAGTGCTAAATAATCCACAGCTAAATGCATGGTGGGGGCGTGAAGGACATGCATCCTCCTGTGGGACAGAGTGAGGGCTGGCAGATTGCATGTAGCACTCTCTCCACATAGAGTCAGAAAGGAAGACTTGGGGGAGGGGGTCTTCTCTTGCTCTTAATCAGAAATATTGGATGTCTTTAAACATGGTTTCCTGTGACATAAAACCGGTCATAATGCCCTAGCCTCGAGGGAAATGAAGGCTTGCTATTTAGCCTGATAATTAGATTATTGTGGACAGCCAATCTGGGCATATCATGTCCCAAAGTTAATGTTTCCCCTTGTAATCATCTGATGTCTGTCTACATACAACCTTCAGATGAACCAAGAAACTGCTAAGTGAGCATCCTGATGTATGGAGAAGCTGTAGCCGTGGAGCGGGGGTGGGGCTCCTTCCTGCTACCCCCTCCTCTCCATCTGTTACTACTTACACTTCCCATCTCTCTGTTCTGACTTATGAAGAAGTCTAGAGGATCTCTGAGCCTATGACTTAAAGAGTCTGTTTGGAATGTTTCAAGTCTGACTTTCTTTTTGACTGACACTCATTTTGAATGTTTTCGTATATTCCACCCAAAACATTCATCTTAAAGGCTCCAGAGAATACTAAGAAGCTGGAGACCTAGAGTCTAATGTTTTCAAAGTGCCATAGTTAGCTCTTTTGCTCTAGTCCACTGTCCTGTGCCTGGGATTACATAACTGTCTCCAAGTGATTTGTCAAGGTCAAAGTCTACCTAGAACTCAGGTCTTCTATGTTCCCATGTCTCTGAGACTAAGCTGAACTATTTCACAAGAATCAAGTACCTAGCTGGGTGTGGTGGCCCATGTTTATAAACCTAGTACCCAGGAGGCTGAAGCAAGAATACTATTGCATAAGGACCACCCTACATTATACATTGAGTTCTAGGCCAAAGTGAGACAGTCTAAACAAAGAAACTGAAAGAATGTGCTACCAAAGATAAGAATACGGACGTACCTCTGTAGCAAGGCGGGGATAGAGACAGAGCACTGTCTAGGTTTGGCATCTGCATTTTTAAGGTTTATGTCTCTGATTCCTTTATAGCTGGACATGAGGGCAGAATCTCAAGGGTTGAAAAGCAAAGTCAGGGATAGCCTGAGTTTTAAGTCAGCCTGGATTACAAAGCAAGACATTCTTAAGAAAACCCCCAAGGGTTAGTGGTACAGCTCAACGATTAGGGCACTTGTCCAACATGTACAAGGCTATGTATGGTCTATGGTACAAGGCTCTAGGACCAAAATACAACCAACCAACCAACCAACCAACCAACCAACCAACCAACCAACCAATCAATGTCTAAGCAGGACTTTGTTTCACCCCATACCAACTCTGCCCTCGTGCCTCCTTAAGAATGAGCGAGGCTTTCTGTCTCACCCAGATGACAAGACAGGATGATGGCATTTGAAGAGCTTCTCAGAGCCCAAGATGATACTTAATGTGTGTGGGACAAGACCTGGGGAAATATTTCTAGCTGGAATAAAAAAAAAAAAAATGAGGCTACTTCAGGGCACTGTGAAGATCAGTCACATCAAAAGGGGTGGTAAGGAAGCCCTGCCCGCTCCATACTCAGGCTCGACAACTGGAACGAGTTACTAACCCAGGATTTTTTTTTTAACCCCAGGATTTTTATGTCTCACTTAGAATGCATTTAGTTGCAAGAAACATGGAGGAAAAAAAAGAAGCGTTCATAAAGGAAGTCAGGGATTTGATTTGGCAAGTCAAGTGTGCAGTCAACAACTCTGATCCCAAGACTGAGTCTTCAAAGGGACTTGGGAAGAACTTTCTAAGATTTAGCCTGAGAAAACTCAAAATGCCATTTCTGCAACAGTCAAAAAAGTCACTAAAACAATTCTGTCTATTTTTTCAAGACAGGGTTTCCCTGTGTAGCCCTGACTGTCCTGAAACTTATTCTATAGACTAGGCTAGCCCCAAATGCACAAAGATCTGCCTGTCTCTGCCTCCTAAGTGCTGGGCTTATAGGAAAGTGCCTCCTGGCTAGCCGCCACTTCTTAAGGAAAAGGGTAACCAATGTGTACAGGAGAGGCAGAAACTTTGGCGATTATGAACCATGTCTTCTTAGGGTTTTATTGCTGTGAAGAGACACTATGACCACAGCAACTCTTATAAAGGAAAACATTTAATCGGGGTGGGCTTACAGTTTCAGAGGTTCAGCCCATTATTATTATGGCAGGAAACATGGCAGTGTGTTCACAGACATGGTGATAGAGTAGCCAAGAGTTCTATATCTTGATCTTAAGGCAACCAACCGGGAGGAGACTAAACTGCAGGCAGCTAGGAGAAGAGTTATTTCCACACTGGGTGGAGCCAGTGAAATAGGCCACACCTATTCCAACAAGCCCACACCTCCTAATAGTGTCAGTTCCTATGGCCAAGCATATTCAAACCACCACAAACGACACGTGAAGTGACAAAGCCCTATAGAGGCAGACCACTCTCTAGCTCTCACAGCCAAATTCATGGTCTTGGAGGATCTGCTAGTTTGCCAGTCTTGCCTCAGCCATCACTATTTGTGATTGCTTAGTGCATAAATCAATCCAGTTTATGAACCCTTCACTCACCCCTCCCCAGCTGTCCTGGGAAGCCCGGTTCAAATCTGAGCTGACTTCAAGCTCCTCCAAACCCCCTCCATTCTTGGCCAGGCCTTTTCCATGGAGTTCATTTCCCTGGGTAACTGACGCACCATCCAAGAGCATGGTGCTAGGGAAAATGGACGAAGAAGATCAAGTGCTCCTTACTCACTTAGTTTGCTTTTTGTAGCTGTCAGGGCAGGGGATAAAGCTCTGTGCTGGAGTGTTTATCTGTTGTTCTGAAGCCCAGAGTTCAATCCCCAGACTGAAAGAACTTAATCTGTGGTATGGAAATAAACAAGAGCTGCAGCAAGGGAGAATAGAAGTTCATGAGAAAGGTTGGTGAGCTCCAGAAAAAATCCCCACAGAGAGTTGGTTTTGACTTCTCAGACGGTAGTAGCTCAGCACGCTCGACCTTGACAGTCCCCTCCTCTGTAGTGGGTGCATCCCTCTGACTCAGCATCTCAAGCCCAGAGTTTTCTTCAGACTGTTTATCAGGAGTATGTCATGGAAGCTGCTGTGTCAGGAACCTCATAGCTGTACCAGTCCCTCCTTGCCACCAAGACAAAGCATCCGACCAGTGTCCTGTGTCCCCATCTTCCATGAGCATCTTTGGAACAAGGGTCAGCTACCCGCAAGACTACAGTCTCTTCCTTCTTTGGGCTATTTGATAATATCTTTTTTTCTCCTTTGAAAACTGCCATTCCAGGGTCTGGAGAGATAGCTCAGCAATTGAGAGCACTAGCTGCTCTTCCAGAGGTCCTGAGTTCAATTCCCAGCAACTACATGGTGGCTCACAACCATCTATATTGGGATCTGATGCCCTCTTCTGGAATGCAGGGCTACATAAAAATAAAGCCCTCATACATTAAATAAATAATAATTCTTAAAAAAAAAAAAAAAAAAGAAAGGAAAGAAGGAAGAAAATTGCCATCCCAGAGGAGAAATTCTGTCACCTCCATATCCCCTCTCTTAATTTTGCTTTTACAATGTGAGTGTCTTAAATGGGTCGCCTTGTTCTCTTAGCCTGGGCTGTCAGTATTGATTCTTCAGTCAAAAAACAAAAAAGAAAAATTAATCCATGGAAGCATCATCCACATGGATTTCCTTGAAGCTTTGACTTTCAGACATGAATACATACCTAGTGAGTATCAAGGCTGTTTTCTTTATCAAAGCCTGGAAAAACAGAGAGCCAGTTTCCTCTGACTGGAGGTGTTCCACCCTTCTGCGACGGTCAGTCTTTCCTACTTGACTGGGATTTAGAAACACACCTGGGCGACTGGGTTCAGGAGACTTCTGAGTGTGTATGTTCTTAACGGTGTTCTTGAGAGGTTTAACTGATGAGAACACTCACCCTGAGGGCTGCAGCATCACATCCAGTCTGAGCAAGCAGGGGAGGCAGGGTCACCAACGTTTATCCCTCTCTGCTTCTTGACTGTGTGGACACATTGTAACAAGTCACCTCCCACCCCAGCTATGTGCCTTCACAGACTCTCTCTCTCTCTCTCTCTCTCTCTCTCTCTCTCTCTCTCTCTCTCCCTCCCTCCCTCCCTCCCTCCCTCTCTTTTTCTCCCTTCCCCTTCCCCCTCCCCCTCCCCCTCTCCCTGTCTCTCAGTTATTTTGAGACAGGATCTTTCTGTGGCAGTGGTTCTCAACCTTCCTAATGCTGTAACCCTTTAATACAATTCCTCATGTTGTGGTGACCCCCAACCATAAAATTATTGCCATAGGCAACCCCTGTAAAAGGGTCATTTACCGCCAAAGGGGTTGTAACCCACAGGTTGAGAGCCACCTGTTTATGTAGTCCTGCCTGTCCTGGAATTCACTCTGTAGACCAGGCTATCCTTGAATTCACAGATATCCACCTGCCTCTGCCTCCCAGTGCTGGGATTAAAGGTATGCACCACCATACCCTACCTGGACTCTACTCTCAAACCATAAATCCAAACAATCATTTCTTCCTTGCATTACTTTCATCAAGATGATTATCATAGCAACCAGTAGAAGTAACTAGTACACCTTCTAACTCAACTCCTTCCTGGTGAGCTGAGGTCTGGTTGCCAAACCTTTCATAGCCTCAGTAAGGAAAATACTAAAATCACCCATGTTACTTCCCCCTGATAAAGAAAGCAAATGGTAGGTCCCCTTCCCCTCCAGAACATTGCAAGGCAGAGTAGAAGAGAGGCAAATGTTGACTCCTGAGAAAGAAAATCAGGTTACAAAGTAGGAATGAAAGGGGGTCCTTGAGCATGTCCATGTGGCTGTATCTGAGGCCATCCCGACTGTGAGCACTGCAAAAGATATCTTCCACTCATTCATGAATTCACCACCATAGAAGATGTCACTCAAAGCATCAATATTCTCAGACAAATCACAGGAACTCCCCCTTAGAACACAGAAGCAGGACAGGATTGGATAAGGACATCGGCCTGTGTGTCTGGTTCCAACCTGTTTTTAGCAGTGAGTCCCTTCCGCAGAGGAACAATGGGAGACGTGGTGAGGAGCTGGGGAACTTCCTGTGTTGGAAACACTTGTCTGTGAAAATGCTCAGTGCTCATGTGACCTCAGGGGAGGTCACCCTCATCCATCAACCTCTGTGCCCCAACGCTCTGTTTACCAAGGTGGGACACTCAAGGGAAGGGGGTGATGTGACGACCTGAGCAGCTGCCAGCAGACTGCATGGCTATTACATAGCTGTCTAAGCTTCTACCCCTTGAGTTACAGTGAAGCAGATGGCCAGAGCTCACAGAACCACCCACCAACATGGTCTTCTCAGACAACTTTTGAGGGGTCCAGGGGGAACCATTGTATAAGCCAATAGAGTGTGTTGATCACCAAGTGATTTCCAAACTACAATCTAACAAGTCACTATAGCTCCCAACAATTGCCTGGCTCTCAAACCCAGTATAACCCAGACCCCACCCCCAACCCCTTGAAAATGTGTCTGTTAAACAAAAGCTTACAAGAAGTGAAAGCCAGGAGCTCTGGGGACATCTGAGCAAGAAGCCTTCCATAACAGGGGACAGCCAGGCAAAAGGAACCAGATGGATTTCCTTTCTGACACTGTGGAATGCCATTCCCATGAGCAATCCATAAGTATCATCAGAGACCAGAATGAGGCAGAAGCAGGCAAGCAGGCAAGCAAGCTAGAGGAGAACCCTAACGTTAAGGAAAAGCTCAGAAGAAGTGAGAGTTAGCTGCAGGGATGGGTGGACATAGGTTTCTCAGCCAGACTTCCTCGATCACTCTGCAACTTACGGCTTCTGGACATCATAACTCCAGTCCTCACACTTGTATGGCAAGTGCTTAACCACTGAGCCATCTCCCCAGCCCCTCTCCTCTTTAATGGCCTTCCTTCATCCAAAACAAACAGATGAGGTGGTCTGGCATTGTTGTGTATAACTGAGCACACAACCACATGAATTGTATCTCTCAGGTAATTGCGTTTTCCCAAGTTTGATAACTATCATCATTCTATCAGCATAGAACACTTACACAGAACTCTGTGCCAAGTGCTATTCAAAGCCCTTTCCATGTGCAAATACAACTAGCTGTTGCTACCTTGTAAGGCGGCTCCCAACTGTCTATCACTCTAGTTCCAGGAGAACTGACACCCTCACACAGACATACACACAAGCAAAACACCAATGCTCATAAAATAAGAACAAATACATCATTTAAAAAAAAGAAAGAAAGAAAGAAGCACATGTAGAATATGTTTGTATATATCTATCTATATACATATAGATACATAGATATATATCTTCATTTGTAGAATGTGTTTCTATTTTCAACCTGTCTCTAATAGCACACAAAATCATTTGATCGTGGAGTGCAAATCAGATTAATTGGATTGCAAGTTTTATTTAATTGTACCAGCAATTTGTTTAAAAGCAAGGTAGGTGAGCCGGGCGGTGGTGGTGCATGCCTTTAATCCCAGCACTTGGGAGGCAGAGGCAGGCAGATTTCTGAGTTCAAGGCCAGCCTGGTCTACCAAGTGAGTTCCAGGACAGCCAGGGCTACACAGAGAAACCCTGTCTCAAAAAACAAAAAACAAAACAAAAAAAAACAAACACAAAAAAAAGAAGTAAAGATTCATGACCTGTTCAAGGCCCCGGTAACTTCGCAAAGTGCTGCCTCCCAGTTATAAAATGCAAGCTAAAACTATTTATAAAGTTATAAAAGCCATGCCACAGAGTGTGTCCTGATTTAAGAGTCTGTTACTACTTTAGCAAAGAAAACCAGAGAAGCAGACATCAATGTTACAAAACCTAGTCACATTCTTACTTCAAAAGAAAAACTGTTAAGCCATGCTTTGCAGCAAGGCAAATTGAGTTCCACATGCGCATTAAAATATGCACTAAGATTTCCTTTGGGGACATGCTGGGGAGATGGCCCAATGGCTAAGAACACTAGCTGGGGCTGGAGAGATGCCTCAGCAGTTAAGAGCACTAACTACTATTCCAGAGGTCCTGAGTTTAATTCCCAGCAACCACGTGGTGGCTCACAACCATTTGTAATGGGCTCCGATGCCCTCTTCTGGTGTGTCTGAAGACAGCTACAGTCTGAAGATGAGCCACAGTATAGTCATATAAAATAATTAATAATTTAAAAAAAATACTGGGTGGTCTTCCGTAGGATCTGGGTTCTGTTCCCAGCACCCACATGGCAGCTCATAACCCTCTATAATCAGGTCCAGAGGCTCTGACATCCTCTTCTGGCCTCCACAGACACTGTGTATGTCTGGTGCACAGACATACATGCAGACAAAACCCCATACAAAGAAAATAAAAATAAATAAAATCTATTTTAAAAGAATTTAAAAACATCTATTTCCTTTGACAATGTATGGGATCTGTCTGCAAGTATTCATTGCATGAATGGACACTTAATGTCAATCTAATTAATTAATTTTCTAACATACCTTTTCAGCACAGTTATTGATTCATTCTCAGTCTTTGAAATAAAGACCGTCTTCCAGGCTGATGGCCAGCTAGATGGTCCCATAGGTAAGATGGGTCCTGTTCGCTGCCCTGGTCTCTCAGGATGCAGCTTGTGTCTCCTTTCCTGGCCAGGAGGATAGATCTAAAGTGAGCCGTCATCGCTCTGGTGCAGGCTTTGGATCAGGTTCAATTTTATAACCTTGAAACAGAGGCTTTTCCTATGGGTGTTCCAGCTGCTACCACGTGCATGTTGAACGTCTCCCAAAGGCTCCTCATGTTAAAAGGCTTCACCACCAGAGTGATGCTATTGGTAGAAGCCAGTGAGGCCTACTGGGAATTCTTTAGGTCGTTGAGGCATGCTCTCAAAGGAGATTATAGAGTCCTGGCCCCACCCCTACCTCTCAGAGCTACATGAATGCTTTCTCAATCTTGCCCTTTCTCTCATTCACAGAGTGGACAGCCCTGCTCTACTATAAACTTCCATGCATCCCCCACCCCACCCCTCCTCTCTCATCCATGAGGTAGACAGTTCTTTACCGTACACTCCTTCCACTGTATGCCGCTTCCTAAAGTCACAGGACAAATTGATCTTGGACTAAACTTTCAAAACCATAAGCCCATCATTTTTTTTTAATAACTTGCTTTTCTCGGGTATTTTGTTATAGTCACGGGAGGCTCACACGCCAGCTAACCTTGGAGTGAAGTTCATCAGCCTCAGTTCATGGGTACCAGAAAAGCAATGCCATAGCAACGTGCTCGCTCGTCCTCTATTCAAAAACTGTCTGTGAACCTAGCATATGTCAAGAACTCTGCTGCGTATCCATTGCCTAATGAAAAGTGGACTTCCTGGCTTTAGGGAACCTGTGGTTTAACTGCTTTTAGAACAATACCAAGTGGCCCTCCTAGTGCAGCAGGCCGCAGATCAGCCTCATAATCCGAAGGACAGTACCAAGAACTTGGGGAATGGTGTGTTTTACTGCTCCTCCTGGTTCCATTCATGACCTAGGAAAGCACCTCTCTCGGAAAGTAATATTTTTCACAGAAGCAATATATATCACAATCCTGAAATCATATCATGACAAAAAAATCAGTAAACCAAGCCAATAAACTGTCTCTGAGTTTTCCCATCAGGTTTAACTTACTATATATTTATATTTACTGCCAGGCAAGTGACAATACAAAAGTAGTAACATGAACTATAGACAGTGATGTTTCATTTGAGGGAACTGAATTCTTTTTCTTTTCTTTTTTTTTTTTTGACCCAATACTTGACCATCACATTTTGGGGTCAGCGGCAGAAATGCCACTACATTCTTTACTCAGCAGATGGCCTCTGAAGGGCTGAGGTGGGAGGGGAAGGTCACACTTGTTAAAGGGTGACACCTACTGGTAGGATAGCACACTGCAGCTCCGTTCTACTAGACAGTAATCAACAATGCATGGTTGGAAAAGAGTTTTGTCCCCTAGCATCCTAAGCCTCTTCCAGCATGAGTGGCCCACTCCAAGTAAGACACCCCAACTTCTAACACAGAAACAAAAGCTAAACAGAATCGCTTTTTGAATCACTTTTTGATGAGTTTGAATCTCAAGAGGCGCCTCCAGGAAAGATTGGGAGCACAGAAGCACACTGGTGGCAGAAGCCAGCAGTGGTGTCCCAGCCAAGCCACAAATGTTCTGATCTGATTATTTCTACTGTATGCCCCTACACACACACACACACTTTTTGCTTCTTCTTCTGCACATATGCTGTAAATTCTGACTGCCCACAATCCTTCCAACAAACCACCTCTCCATTTAAGGTAGCAGAGTCAATTTCTGCTGGCTAGAACCAGCAAGTCCAGCTGGAACACTGTCAGACGTTTGAATGGCAGGCACTGTGTTACAACACACCACAGGTCTCAGTCATCCTCCCTCCCGAATACTTGCCTCGACAAAATGTCCAGAAACGAGGCAAAAAAAAAAAAAGACTAGCCTGGTAGAGTCACACAACTCGCTTGGCAGAACCAGGGAACAAACGCAGCCCGTCTGATGCTGTAATCGATTCTCTTAAACAATTCCCAAAGCTTTTGGTTTTCATTTTTTTAAAGCTAGGATTTGAGGAAGTGTGAGAGTCCTAAAGTGTGTGAGCACACAGCTGGTGCCGGCAGAGAGAAGGCTTTCAGCTGTGTACAGAAACTGTAATGTTGAGGTGACCCTGGACACAATTTCGCCACGAGGCTAGAGAGACTCACGTGTCTTACACTGGCAAGGAGACTCTTTCTAAGTCCTAAACTGTGTTTTGTGCGTATGAATGTAGATCTGTCTTGTTGAGGAAGACCATCCGCCTATGGGGGAAAAGCCTGGATCCGCCCCTAGATGAAGCCATGCATGGATCAGATTAGACTCAAGTTCCAGATTTGCAGCTCAAGCAGGAAGTCCCTACAAAGATACAGACCTACAAGAATACGGACTTGGTTTAGTTGCTTAGTTAGCATTTAGCTATTTGGGTTTTTTAAGATTTATTTATCTATATTGTATGTTTTGTCTGAATGTATGTCTGCACACCATATGCATTAGATTTTCTGGAAACAGTTACAGACAACTGTGAGCTGCCACATGGGTGCTAAGTATGAAACCCGGGTGTTCTGCAAGAGCAGCCAGGACTCTTAACTGCTCAGCCCATAGTTTCTTGGTTTTTGATACTGGGTCTTGCCCAGCTCAAGCTAGTTTCGAACCCTCTTTATAGCTGAGGTTGGCCTTGAACCCCGACTTTCTTCCTCATACACCCCAAGTGCTGGGATTGCAGGCATTGACCACGGGTTCATCTTTTTCAGAAGGTGACTTTTAAAAATCACAAACAAGCCAGGCAACCTATAATATCCTAGCCTTCGGAAGCTGAGACAAGAAGGTGGTTGGGAATTCAAGAACAGCCTGTGTTGCTGTAAAATAAATTCCAGGCTAATCTGAGATGCACCATGAAAGCCTATCTCAAAAGGACAGCAAAGGGACTGGAGAGACGGCTCAGTGGTGGCTGCTCTTGCAAAGGACCCAGGTTCAATTCGCAGCATCTATAAGGCAGCTCACAACTGTCTGTAACTCCTATTCCAGCAAATACAATGCCTTGTTCTGGCCTCCTCAGGCACCAGACACATATGCACATATTTGGTGCCCATATATACATGCAGGCAGAACACTTATACACATAAAATAAAAATAAATTGCAGGGGAAGTGGAATCAACAAAAGAAAAAACCTTGAATGCCACTATTGCTCTCTCGTGCCCCCACCCCCAGGAGCCGGCAGTTCGGAGTAACTTCTCATTAATTCAGGCAGGTCTCAGGGAATGGTTTTAAGGACCATTCACTATCAAGTAAGACAGAGCATCTTAGTCCTCTTAAGTAGCAGCACTGAGTGAGTAAATCCTGGTTGTCAGGTCCTCCTTGGAGAATCAGCCAGATGTGTCCCTGACTCTGGTGATCAGCAGCAGCCAAGCTTCATCTGGACAACTAGGAAGACCCCTTTCAATGTGATAAAAGTGCTGGCATCCTCATGGAGAATCTCAATTCCATAACAATGCTACTTATCTTGAATACCAAGAGTTTGGGTGCCAGCCTACTACGTTTTTTGCATAGTAGGTGAGTGTCTTACATCTTACCCTGGCATCCAGCCCTTACTTGATATTCAAAGGTTTGGGTTTCCTTCAAAATAACAATAACAATACAGCCATTTGTTTGGAGAGCCACTTATCAGTCACTGCCAAAAAGACACTCTGAGAAGGCAGAGTACCTTCATCATTAGCCAGCTTCATCTTTATGAGAACATCGGGTACACTTACACAAGCTAAGATGGCTACCTTCTTAGCTGCTCTGACACTATAGGGCCATCACTTGTGTGGTCTGTGCAGGCCATGCCTGTGATTGCAGCATAATAGTCAAGATACATCAGCCATTTCTGTCTTTGTCTCTTCTTCCCTTTGGGGGTAAGGAGGGGCCTGAAATGGTCAGATTTTATTTTCTTTTGTTAATTAATTAAATTAATTTTAATTATATGTATTTATGAGATTTCATTACATAAATAGGCTATGTGTTGATCAAATTAAGGTAGCCAGTGTTTCCTCTCTTTATCCTTACTTTACGTATGGTGCCTTCAAGCTTCTCTGTGTCAGCCGTTTCTAAAAGAGGAGATTTTCACGTAGAACGTTAAGAGAATACAGGGAATCACACTCACTAGTGGATAAGGAAAGAAGGCACGAGGGGCTGAATAATGGGTGCCCAAACATAGATAGAATTATTAACTTCTACAAATCCCACTATTAGTAAAGTAGATGGAATCAGAGAACATTAATAATAATAATAATAATAATAATAATAATAATAATAATAATGAAAAACCAGAAGCAGAATGACAGGATTGTCCAACTGAGACTAGCAAAGTTATAAGCCAGCAAGCCCCTACCCTGGCAGCAAGTTCAAATCACCTGGGGACCTTGTTAAAAACACTAGTATTAAGGTCCTACCTCAGAAAGCCTAACTTGGTGCTCTACGGTAGTACCAAGGCAGGATTTGTAAAGAGTTCTGTTGAGATGTATTTTGTGTACCACAAAAGTCCCCGTTCTTAGTTGAATGGTGTTTCAGTGCGAACACACCTGTGCCTCCAACATGGTCGTCTAGCCTGACTCCCACTGTCTTCTACAGAGTTCCCAAGGATGACGTGTCTTCTCACTTTTTAAAAATTTGTTTTAAAGCATTTTGATTATGGGATGAGAATATGCACACACAAGTACAGCTGCCCAATAAAGCAGAGGTATCAGAAGACCATGGAGTTGGAATTAATTATAGGCAGCGTGAGGTGCACCCCAGGAACAGAATTCTGGTCCTCTGAAAGAGCATCCTATGTCTTCGTCTCTAAGTTATCACTTCTTCTTTCATTTTTGACTCCCAGCCCCAAACACCACTGTGGTTCACATCTAATCAGCAAATTCCAAGTACCGGTGTTTTCTAAACGCTGCCCAGTGAGAGAGGGGGCCTAGTGTGCACTGGCTACAAGTGACCACCCTAGACACCAGAGAGTTAAGCTTCTTAATCTTGCCTCACAAACCTTAGTCATTTTCTGTGAGAATATTTCTCTGTAAAGAAAGACCTCTAATTTTTATATCAAACATTCTTGGTGGAAATAAAATGAATTTTATGGCAAATACCCTGTAACTAGCTTTACTAGAACATAAAATAAAAGATGGATATCCACACCCCTAGTAAAGATGACATGTACATTTCTACATAGGCTTTAGGGATACAGAGCTCTTTTGTTCTGTGGTAAAACTAAAAAGCCTGAAGTGCTACCTTCAAAGTCAATTTTATTGCCTTAAAAATTAAAAAAGCAAAACACATTTACCTCAGATTGAAAATCATGGTGATTACTGCGCTATTAACTTTAGATGTTCAAAACTACCCTCAGGAGAAAGATCCAGAGAAGCGTCCGGTATTTTATTGTTATGTCACATAAACACGGACCCAAGAACACATCACTGCAGGAGTCCCGGGAAGGCAGTCACTTACAGTGACCGTGTAGAGTTTGCCATAGAGTTTGCCATGTTCTCTTGCCATTTGAGTCATGCAGGGCAAGCAAGCACTTGTGAAAGGGTGAGCCCAAGGGAGCAAGAATGAACTTGAAAGATTTCACAGAAACATCGGCCCCAGAGGTCTACAGACATGTGAGCAAACCACAGCCAGAGGCTGCCAGTGAGTCAGAGATTTCTCAACAAGAAAACCTCCTTCCTTCATTGGTCTGAGCAGCCAGCCATAGCCAGCAGTTGCCGTCCGCAGAGCCAGGGCTTGGGAAGTGTTATGGGGTGTAGTTGGAACGTGACCCCACCCAGATCACTCCCTAAAATTGCAAAGCTTTAAAACAGTGCCCCCAGCCAAGGAGGTGCCATCCAGGGTTACGCCCAGAAATTCTCCAGCAACAAGGTTGTCAGCAGTGGAGACATGGTTCTGAGGCAAAGTGGCCTTTGATTGTGAATAGGGAAAAGAAAAAAAGAAAGAAACAAACAATAACAACAACAAAGAAAAAGCCTAGATTTTAGTTAAGTCCAAATCTACACTCTGGTTTGGAACCATGAGCTTTTGCAGAGACGCTGAGGATGGACATTAAGCTATCCCCCACCACCATCACCACCACCACCTGTAATTATCAACCGGTAGTTTTTCTAAATTCTTCATCCACGGGAAAACTTCAAGTGAGTTTGAAAGAAAAAAAAAATCTCCTAAGAAGATTGAATACATGCTGTAGCCTGCCTTCCCCTCCTCCAGATCACAGGAGAGCAGAGAAGACAGAGAGAGAACCTCAGAGAAACGAAAGAAGAAAAACCCTCAAAGCAAAGAGTCCTGTCAGCTGTAGACATGAGGGGAAATTTTAAGGCTAGAGAAAGGCAAACTCTGTAGCTGGAAACAATGACTCATTCCTAAAGGACACAAAACGGACCTGCTCAGATTAATGAGCCCAAAACAAGCAGGAGAGATCAGTTGTATGGTGGAATGTCTCCAAGAAGCTCCAGATTCCACAAAAAGGACAGTGGGGGACCCACACAGAGTAGAAGGTTCTAGAGCACCCACCATCAGAGATGGTTGAGACACTATAGTACAGCATACAAAAAAAGTGGTCCTACACACACACACACACACACACACACACACACACACACACACACACACCATAGAAACATACATATACCCAGCAGTATGGACAACAAGCCCTCAGAGGCATCCACACCCCGAATCTGCCCTCACCCAGAAGAAATGGAAGCATTTTCACCAGATCTCCTGACTCACACTGCCCAGCCCCACAGCTTCCCTGTCTCATCACTAAAGATAACCCATTCTCAGTACTCTCTGGACCTCTCATACCAGAAGAAAACACGGAATCAAACACCACCAAGCTTCTAGAACAGTGTTCTAGACAGAAGATACACCAAATGCTACAAAGGCAAGAGCAGCAACACACACGGTTAATCCCTGCACTCCGGGAGGCAGAGGCAGGTGGACCTCTTTGAGTTTGAGGCCAGCCTGGTCTATAGCATCAATCCAGGACTGCCAGAGCTACCAGAGAAACCCTGTCTCAGAAAAGCAAAGCAACAACAGTAACAAAAACCTCACAAGAGTGACGCTCAAAACCAAAGTCATCAGAAACTTGTTTAACAGATTCGCCTGCAGAATGGACACAACAAAAAGAAAGGCTCAAAGCTGCCGGATAAAGGAGAAAAGTTCTCCCAGAGAGAGGAGCAGGGAGACTAGTGTATGAGAAGGACATACATTTATGAGAGAGAATCTGGAAGAATTCCTAAAAGAAGGAAGTGTTGCTTTGGTTTTCTTGTTTTGTTTTGAGGGTGGGGTAGCAGGATCTCGTGTAGCCAAGGCTAGCCTTGAAGTCAAGTCATTTGGTGAGCAAGGACGATCTTGAACTTCAGACCCCGCCTACAAAGTTCTACAATTCTAGGCACACACCACCATGACTTAGCTTTAAATCGAATATTTTAAAGAAGTGAAACAAAACAAAACCAAACAAATCCCTTTGTGTTAAAAACTAAAAAGGATGTATTCAAAGCTGTCTTGCCAAATAGTGGCTATCAACAAAGATAGAGGAAGTACAGAAACTGAACAGAAGTCTGGAGATGATGATGCAGTAACATGAAAAATGGAAAATTGTAAGTGGAACTCACAAGTCAGATTAGGGCTGGTCCTGGAACTGATGAAGGGCTGGAGAGATGGTCCAATGGTTAGGAATGTGTACTGCTCTTACAAAGGACCCGAGTTGTGTTCCCAGCACCGACTTCTGCTGGCTCACAAGTGCCTGGAAGTCCAGCTCTGACGCACAAATCAGAGAAGCTAAAGCTAGATCAACAAAGAGCATGCGTTCTGAGAAGAAAACGAGGGAAAATCTTAAGGAAGCATAGACAGCACAGTGGTGGACAAACTGGCCTTCAGCTGATTAAATGTTTTGTGTTTCGTTTTGTTTTGTTTTGGGTTTAAAACAGGGCCTCACTATGTAACTCTGGCTTTCCTGGAACTCACTATGTAGCACAGGCTGGTTTTGAACTTGTGATCTTCCTGTCTCACATCAGAAGCCCTAGGGCTAGGATGTGTGCCACCATGCCCATCTGAATGCCCTTCACGCCACTGAAAAACACATTTTAAAATGGTTAAACCAGCGAACTTCATGTTACTTATATTTGAACACAATGTAAAATTAAAACTATTTGTTTTGGCCATAGCGGAAGCTCAGTTTAGAACAGCTGGCCTTGCCTGAGTGAGTACCTGGGTTCAGTTCTCAGGACTGGGGATGGGAGGGAGAGTAGGGGGGTGGGGGAGTGGCTGGCTGCATCTTCAGCTAATAATTCTAATTTTTAGGCTCTGTACAAGAAAACAGAATGGAAACACACAAGATTTAGTCACCAGCATAAAAACCATCTACCCAAGGTGGACAGTGAGAAGTAAGCAGGCAAGTTCTCATAGATTTAATATTAGACAGCATTCAAAGAGTTTATAAGAACCCTTACTAATGTGTAGCATGCTCTTGATGTCAAGCTGAGACAGTAAAAAAAAAAAAAATCAAAGCAGAAAAATATTAAAATTAAAAGAGTATGGAAATAAATAATTTTCCAAGGGAAATACCCCAAATGTTTTAATAATTTTTAAAATTAGGACTTCTGTTTACTTTAAAATTCCGATATTCCCTAATGAGTACACATTTTATTCAAGGGTAAAATTGCAATCGCTTATAAGACCTGGAAAACTTAAATGAGGGAGAATGCCCTGGACTTCAGATGAGGGCTGCCTAAAAGAAAGGATGAGAAAATCAATCACGCCGTCCCTGAGAGGAGAGCTAGTGTGACCTAAAATTAGTCACCAAGTAGAAGTCACAGAAAATAAGGTAGAAGACCCTAAATATATGAGAAGTCCAGATTCTTCCCACCTGAGAAATGGAAAGAGTTTCTCCAGAAGCCTCTGGAAGCCAGACTCAAAGTTGAACGTTGAGACCATGAAAGCCACATAAGGGGGCTATGGCATCTCTGGAAGACCAGAAACGGACAGTTTTTGAGGTATTGTTCAGTGAGCAGGGAAGAGCAATGGCACAGCCAGGGACCCCAAGGAAGAGGTGCCTGTCTAACGAGGGCCTCTTGAGCTGTGTGAACGACAGAGCCTTTTCTCAGTGCACATGCGCTCATCCTATCAGCCCTCCCAGGCTTGGCATGCCAACCACCCAGGGAGGTGAGTGCGTGCCACTCTCCTAGTAAATTGCAAGTTGTTCCTTTGTTGAAGAGAGAGGCTCAGGAGGGTTTCTAGAGTCTAAATTATATCCTGGTAAAACGAGGACTGTACTCTGACATGGCAAGATGCTATTTCCTGGGTCTGTTTACTGCTTTTATTTTTCTTTTCCCTCTGACTTTAGAATTTACCAAGCATCTTAGATGTACATTGGATCCATTCCTATACAGCTACAGCTATCATCTGTTGCTTTTAAGGTGTCCAGAAGAGAGGGAGAGCTTTCATTTTAAAATGTGAACAGTTCTAAGATGTTAGGGCGTCACTGAGTGTGTTGCTATGCCTGTAACCCTGGCACTAGGACAGTGGAGGCAAGGAAATCAGGATTTCAAGGTCATTCTCTACTACACATCGAATTCAAGGACAGCCTGGGCAATATGAGAATTTTATCTAAAATAAATAAATAAATAAATAAATAAATAAATAAATAGCTTTTTTTTTTTACATTTAAAAACACCATCAGAGGTGGGGATTTAGCTCAGTGACAGAGTTCTTTCCTGGCAAGCATGAGGCCCTGGATTTGGTCCTCTGCTCTGGAAGCAAAACAACACAAAACAAACAAACAAACAAAAACAACAACAAAAACCAAGGTAACTGGCACACACAACCTTACCCAGCAGTAGCACAGGCCTTTAATCCCAGCACTAAGGAGGCAGATCTCTGTAAGTCTGAGGCCAACCTGGTCTACAGAGTAAGTTCCAGGACAGCCAGGGCGGTTACACAGAGAAACACTGTTTCAAAACAAAACAAAACAAAACAAAACAAACAACAAACAACAAAAAAACCAAATAAATAAGTAAATAAATAAATAAATGCATCATCAGAATCCAAACACCAATGAACAGAGTAAACTCGATGATTCTAAGAATAATGCTAGTGATTTAAAATTGTGAAACTAAATCTGCAGGAAGACACTAAACTCTACAGATCCATCATCTCCACAGACGCAGAGCATCTGTGTGCTTTGAGCCAAGCATCGTTCTAGTTGCTAACAAGGGACAGAGGTATCTGTCGAAAAAGAGGCAATCCTTGTCTACCAGCACCTCCAAGCATGGCCACAGTAAGACACACCAGGCAGCTGGTGTATTCAGCAGAGGTGAAGGCATCTTTCCATTCGATGTCCAGAGATTGAAACCACCATGGTGGCATGAAAGGGGGATGTGTAGAAAGACGACTTTCTGCAGGCAAAGCCATGGAAGAAAGACAATGAAGGCAGAAAAGAGAAATAGGAGTCAAAGCAAGAGAAAGGAGACTCCTCCCAGATTACATTGCAGTTCCTGGGTCATCTTCACTCTAGGCTTAGCTAGTCTGGGGTCTCTAGCAGTGGGGTCAGTTTTAAATGAAGCCTTACCTATGACTTAGAAGATGAAGAGGGTGGTGCAGATACTGACCATGCAGAAGAAGAGACGAAGAACCCAGTCTGGCTCCTTGGTTCCTTTGCTTTGATTGTGTCTCCCCCTGTCCTAGCTAGATTGTCCTGCCTTTTTGGACAGCCCTGAGACTAGGAGGCAAGAAAGATAATGATATTTGCTACAACTGAATCTAATACGAACATTTTCCAACTAAGAATAAATGGAGTACCAATCCTCTGATTGCAGACTAGGCACCCACGGCTGCCACAGTCAGACAAAGGGCAACCGTGAGCTTGCTTGGATGGCTGGAGACAGGAGCTGCCAGTCATCCTGTGAGATTAGTGTGGCTTCCTGTGCAGCTACAGCTAGAAGGGAGGCCATTACAGCCTTGTAATTTTCTGAGACATTTGCCAAACCCTCAACAATGAGCCATCTCCATGGTTAACCACAGCAAGGACCATGGGGGAAGTAATGGGACCAAATTCTGGCTCTGACTCAGCCTTGAGGGAATGTTTCTCCCTCTAGGAAATCCCTAATGACACAGTAGCTTCTGCTACATCTTCCTTCGATGGCCAACACCTGATGCACCTCAGAGCCGCTGGTCTCTAGCCATGCCAGGATGAGTGTGCAGAAGAAAGGACAATGGGAATAGTGCCTTGCAAAATGCTGTGAAATCCTCCGGAATACATTTGTTCACAGCCATATACTAGATTATTGTGCAGAATGAAGGCACTCTATCTGCAGTGTACAGGGAAACCCTCTGCAATATGGTACCAGTGGAAAAAGCAAGTTACCGAGCAGACAGCCCAATCTTACATGTTTAAAGAAAATATACATGCCTAATTACAAATATGTGGAAGTCTCTGGAATGAGCTAAAAGACGCTATCATTTCCAGGGATAAGATGAACAGAGAGTTTTGTTTGTACCTGACTCCCTTCCGTGCTACTTTTACAGTTTCAAAGGAGTTTCAAATTCTTCTAATTTATTTGATGGTCAAGACCAAGAAAAACAATGATAAATTTAGCATCTCGATGCTAAGCAAATGAAATGAAAACCACCCCCCAAGCTTAGATCTCTCTAAGCTAACACATTTCTTTATTAGTAAGAGACTTTAGTCAGTCCTACTACTTAAAAATAAGATTGCTACTCTAACCCAGAATTGTTCCTGTCTAAAAGAACTTAACTTGGAATCCATCTCAAGGGGAGGCTCCAAGGCCTGACACTATTACTGACACTATGGTGTGCTGACAGACAGGAGCCTAGCATAGCTGTCCTCTGAGAGGCCCAACAAGCAGCTGACTGAGACAGACGAAGATACTTACACTCAACCATTGGACTGAAGCTGGGGACCCCTGTGATTGAATTAGGAAGAGGCTGAAAAAGGCTGAGAAGATGGGTGACCCCATAGGAAGACCAGCAGTCTCTCTCTCTCTTTTTTTTTTCCGTTTTCTTTTCTTTTCTTTTTTTTTTTTTTTCCCCGAGACAGGGTTTTTCTGTGTAGTCCTGGCTGTCCTGGAACTCACTCTGTAGACCAGGCTGACCTGGAACTCAGAAATCTGCCTGCCTCTGCCTCCCAAGTGCTGGGATTAAAGGCGTGCACCACCACAGCCTGGCTAAAGATTGTAAATAACGTTCTAAAACAGTGAGTTTTTACAGATGATTGTGAGGCACCATGTGGTTGCTGGGAATTGAACTCAGGACCTCTGGAAGAGCAGTCAGTGCTCTTTACGCTGAGCCATCTCTCCAGCCCAAGACCAGCAGTCTCAAGTAACCTGGACCCCTTCCCTCACCTCTCATAGATGCCACCACTTTTTAGCGCTGTACTATTAGGGACCAAATGTAGGGATATTTTACCAAACATAAGAATATTTTAATATAATATAATGATCATGATTTTGCAAAGATAAATAGTATCCCAACAAGAGCAGTTGGGCTTTTTTCATGTTTCTCTCCCTTTTGACCTAAGAGCTCTTAACTAATTACTGTCACCGTTGTCACCACCTCTCCAGGACTGGGAATTTTGGTCACACTCAAGATCCAAGTTAAGTTTTATATTCTTATTCTGAATGTCATTGCTAAGTAGGAAATCCTATTTATTCTTCAGGAAAAGGAGGTTCAGGAATTCATTATATGGGAATACAATTCATCTGCAGCCAAGTCTGGAGAAAAAAAAAATAATTTCCTAGACCTTTTCTGTCAAAAAAAAATTTTTTTTAAGGAGTCTTCATTGTACTTCAAAGTCAAGCAGAGTCATCTGCAAAATCAACTAGAGGAAGGAAGGAGGGTTGGCCTCTGTCCTGGTGATGATGTTATCGTGCTAGGTGCCTACCTCGGATTCTTCAAATTCCCAGGTTGCTGGGTTTAGCACTTCGTTGTTGCTTATTTCTAATCCAAAAATATTCTCAGCAATTGAATTTTCCTTTTAAAATATAGGGTCTCCCTATGTAGCCCTGGCTGTCCTGGAGCTCACTCTGTAGATCAGGCTGGCCTTGAACTCAGAGATCCACCTGCCTCTGCCTCCAGAGTGCCGGAATTAAAGGCGTGCGCCACCACCATGCCTGACCCATGTTATAGAATCTAACAATAAAAAGATCAGATTTACAGAAGTAGAGAGTAAAACTGTCCTTTCAATCCCTGAGCAAGGGGCAAGGGCACAGGAGGCACAAGTCTTAGAGGGATGAGAAGACTGGTCTTTAAAAGTGAGTTGATTTAGCAGCCCTGTCACACAGACAGGCAGTTGGAGGCAGCAGGTATGGAGATCTGCTGTAATCGTCTTATCCTACAGCATTATGCTGTAAGCCTCAGACATAGGCAATGAAACTTATGTGAGCTTAAAAGGAAGTTTTAATAAAATTTATTTAAAAGAAAAATTCTAAGAGTCTTTTGAGAAATTATGAAAATCAAGTATGGCGAAATGAACCTTTAGTCCTGGCTATTTGACAGACAGGTGGAACATCTCCTTGGTTGGGCCAACAGTTCAAGAGAG
>JANHMN010000002.1:141160559-141171430 GCA_030674055.1 Rhabdomys pumilio | reverse complement strand
AGGGGGAGACAGAACACAGAGATTGAGAGATTGGATATAGCACAGAAAGCGCATGCTAAAATGAGTTCAACTCCTATAGTGGGAATGAAGGCAAGAAATGGACTCTGCAGAAGCGTCCAGTGCAAAAGAAGGAAGGTGGCCCTAAGCAAAGCTGGCAGCTGGGCATTCCTCTGTGGCCAGGCCAGAATTCTACACATATCCCATTCACAAATTCTGTTATCACAACTTGCAAAGGCTAAGCCATGGGGAGAAGGGAGGAGGGGAAAAGGGAGAGGGGGAGGATAGAGAAAGAGTGTGCAATTCAGATAAAAAGTGACAGCAACTCCCAAGAGGAATCCTGGATCAAGCTGATCACCTTAGACAGGGCTCCTCAGAGTCTAGAAGGTGCTGAGATCTCAGAGCCTCAGAGACCTCACTTGCAAGTGAGGGGTTGCAGAGACAGCATCTGCGGTCCTCCTGAGATGCGAGGACTGGCATTTATAGTAGTTTCTCACTCCGAGACTCGGGTTTTACAGGTTAAGAAGGAAGAGAGGTGGAGTGAGATTCAGTTTTCTGTCTGATGAGAAGTGTTAAAGTACAGAAGTTGGAAGGAACTGGAGTTGACCTGCTTCTTCCTTTGTGTTAAAAAAAAAATGCATGATGATAGGGCAGGAAAGACAGCTCAGCAGCTAAGAACAGAACAGAGCCTGTATCATGCTGTTTGGACTTTTAGCCTGCAAATGTGTGAACTAAATAAACCTCTTTTCTTTATAAAGGTATTCTGCCTCTGGAATTTCATTATATCAATGCAAAATGAATTAACACAAAATTATTTTGCAACACCTAAAAGACTGAAAGTCCAACAGAAATGCAAAGGACATTAATCTCTTCGATAAGATTTTTTAAAATGCAAATAAAAACAGGAGAGTCCTAATTTTAGTTTTATACCTTGGCAAATTTTAAAAAGCTTATTCGTATTAGAGGATGGGAGTGGGAAGTAGTCTGGAGGGTAATTAGCAAAGACCTGTAAAGTTTTAAATTCATGTACTCTTTAAGGCGACAATTAAACTTTTAGGAATGTTTCCTATAGAGGCAGATGCGCGCACAGTCACAGACACAGATGTTCACAGCAGAATTGTTCATAATAGCAAAAGGCTGGGGGCAAACTCAATATCCTTCAATCAGGGATTGATTGAATAATTATAGGTTCCCGGTGTAAAAGAACACCAGGCAGCCACTCCTAAAGGATGCAGTGTCTACACACGTGCCTGTGAAGCCATCTCCAAGATCCTTGATGGGGTGGGAGCCTGTTGAGGATGATGCGATTTTTTGGTGAGGAGTTTTTTAAAAGGCTAAAAACTTGCTCTGGCAGAAAACCAGAGGAAGTGTGCGGTCAGAGTGGAAGTCTGGTTGAAGAGGAAAGCTACTCTCTTCTCTGCCTGGAGCGCTCAGTGTGTGTGGTGCGTGCGCGCGCGTGCATGCGTGCATGTGCGTGTGCGTGTGCGTGTGCGTGTGTGTTCCTGCAGAGGTCAAATGATAACTTTCCTGGAATGGTTCTGTCCTACTGTGTGAGATCAGGGACTCAGCTAAGGTTGTCAGGTTACACTTTGTCTTGACCCACAAAGCCAGCAGCCAGCTTTCAAACTACCATTTTAATAACTAGCTAATTGGACTGGAGAGATGGCTCAGTGATTAAGAGCACTTGCTGTTTTTGCAGAAGACCTGGGTTCAGGGCCCAGCACCTAAATGGTGGCTCACAACCAACTTCAAGTTCAGCTCTAGGGAGATCCAACGCTCTCTTCTGACCTCCCATGGCACCAGGCATGCACATGGTACACAGACATACATACATGCAGGCAAAACACTCATACACATAAATTGAAAGAAATTAGTCTAAAAGAAAAAAAATAGCTAATTAAATATTTGATAAACATTTAGTTAGGATTGCAGAGGTCCGTGGTATTTTAGATTCTACACCCCATTCAAACAATGACAACGCATGGAAAATCAAATGATGGGGGCTCCGCCAGGGAGGAATGAGGCCAGGGAAATGTGTCTAACAAAATAAAATCGATAGCATACGATAAACAACAGATAGAGCGATGGCGCAGAGCCGCCCTCTGTGCCCACTCTGGAAAGCAACATGCCCACGACCATGCGCTTCCAGGGTCCACACTGGATCCTCTTAGCCGTTTCTCCTCCCGACCCACGTGAGACCCCCAAAGTGTCCCTGACGATGAGGCGAATGGGTCCCGCGGGCTGGCACGGTGCAGTCGCTGGGACTGGCGGTCGCACAAGCAAGCTTTGCGGTGGCCGCCCCGCCTTCCCTATCCGGCCCGGGTCAGGCTCTTTCTCGAGGCCACAGTGCGACCCAGCGGGCCCTGGGGAAACTGCGCCCGCCACCGGGGACACCAGTAGCCGCCCGCGGAGAGCCTAGGTATCGGCCAAACCAACGTTGCAAGACCTTATCTTTCTTGCTCTCTCACATCTTATGATGTGTCTGAAAACGAAAGTTCTGGAACGTTCTGGTGGTTTGGGGGGTTCTGGTTTACAGTTTTCACACTTTTGATAGCTTGGGAGCCCAAGGTTGGAACCCTGGCTTTGCTCTTAAGGGTGATTCTGACAATCATGCAAAATCTATTTATAATCGTGTGAGCAGACTCAACCTAAAGCTGCCTGCTTCTGCATTTAATTCCTTGTACAGGCGGAAGCGTCGCTGGGTTGAGGAAACAGAAAACAGAAGTAATGTGTCAACCGCAGCACTCACACTCAGATTTTACACTTATTGTTGACTGAACATTAAACGGTTAACACTGTGGATATGATGCTGTGCCCTTATCCAACATACCAGTGATGCGAATTCGATGCCTCACCGTTGGTTAGTTCGGTCCCTATTATACAATTAATTATACATTATATATAATATAATTATATCTATTATATAAATATATACCCTCTATAATTATATAGATATTTATATAATATTGAATTATAATGATATATAAAATATATAATATGTAATAGATCATAAAGTGAAAACACATATTACAAGGGAAAATACCTTCAGAAAGTAAGATTCAGTTTGAGGTGTTGGTGGCCAACTTGAAAATATAAGTAGCAAATTAAAAAAAATGGGTAGGAGGGAAATACCTGTACATACAGACAGATGCATTTAGTTACAGGGAAACTTTAAACATGTGAAATAAGGTAATAATTTGAAATACTGCTTTCTTTTCTCCCTTTTGTTTAAGCGCATGTTGTTGGTCTTAAACTCACTGTATAACCCAGGCTGGCCTGGAACTCCAGGCAATCCTTCTGCCTCACACCTCCTGAGTGCTAGAATTACAAATGTGTGACACCATGCCCAGTTAGTTAGTTAGTTAGTTATATTTATTTGATGTGTATGTTCCTGCGTGAATTTGTGTGTGCTGTATGCATTCAGGAGCCGACAGAGTTCAGAAGACAGCATCGGATCCTGTGGAACTGAAGTTACAGTTAGTTGTAAGCTCCTGTGGGTGTTGGGAACTGAGTCTGGTTCTGCAAGGGCAGTACGGGTTCTAACCACTGAGCAATTTCTCTGGCCTCTCATTTTTAAAACATTTTTTAAAAATGTATTCATTTCTATTTTATGTACATTGGTGATTTGACCACGTATATGTCTGTGTGAGGTTACTGGATACCCTGGAACTGGAGTTAAAGACAGTGAACTGCCGATGCTGGGAACTGAACCAAGGTCCTCTGAAAGAGCAGCCAGTGCTCTAAATCACTGAGTCATCTCTGCAGCCCCTTATTCTTTTTTTTTAATTACGTGTGTGTGTGTGTGTGTGTGTGTGTGTGTGTGTGTGTGTATGTGTGGGGTGTGCATATGAGTGTAGATGCCCTTGGAGGCTGGAAGGCATCTGATTACATGCTCTGAACTGCTGAGCCAGCTCTCCAGTTCCCTTAAGAAGCATTTCCTAAGGTTTACCACTTTTATTTACATAGTTTTTTTTTCTAATCTGCGTATAAGGCTGTAATTTAATCCTAACAATAATTGCATAATATTTTTAAATTTATTTAAGGATTTTTTTTTTTTTATGTATTTGAGTACACCATTGCTCTCTTCAGACACACCAGAAGAGGGCATTAGACCCCATTGCAGATGGTTGTGAGCTACCATGTGGTTGCTGGGAATTGAACTCAGGACCTCTGGAAGAGCAGTCAGTGCTCTTAACCTCTGAGTCATCTATCCAGTCCCCAATTACATAAATTTAAAGTGTAAAAATTTTAATTTTTAATTGCCCCATAGTTTAGATCTGTGACCTCTGACATAGTCACTAGCTATATTGAGCATTTACAGCTGTGCTGATCAATTGCTAAATTAATTTACAGCAACCTACATTGCCTGCTATGGAAAGCCATATCCTACTTCAACCAGTAAAGGCCTGGCTGCAGAGAGCACAGTTCTAGCCTCTGACTAGCTTAAGTGAGAAACTTACGACAGAGCATTCTCGGACTTCCAGAGTCTCTGACATGGGAAGTGACTGTCGAGACACATACTCTAGGTTGAGCTTTCAAGGAGAATCCCAAGTTCCCAGCAGAAGACTGGGTGGAGAATAAGATGCTGCAAGCCAAATCTACCTCCACCACATGTGCCCACATAAAATGAGACCCACCTCTGCTGCAGCACGAAGGCTGCTTTGGAGAGAGCCCTCCCTGAAGCCCAGCTTCTGATTGTGACAGACATTCCTTGGCTTCCTTGGCCTGGAGCCAGCACTGTAATCTCCACCTCATCCTTGTATTATCTGACTGTCTTCTGAGTCTGTCAGCTTTGCAGCTCTTCTCCCTCTGCCTTGACACTTGTCATAAGATGTACGTCCCCACTTGGATGATCCAAGGTGATCTCATCTCAAATCCCTATTACCATCTGCAGTGTCTGCTTCTGAATAAGGTCACATCCGAAGGTCCCAGAGGTTGCTGTCAGTGTTCCTTCTAGAGCCCACTGTTCAACTCCACACAGCTAGCGTAGGAAATGCCGAGCTAAACAAAGTCACCTGGTTTCTTTGCTGCAGGATTTTGAGACATTTGACCTATTAGCCTTATGGATAGCTAAGCATGAGCTATTCTGTGCAGAAATCCCCAAATCCACCCAGCTATAGATTCCCCCTTACAGGAGTGTTGTTCAGCAAAACACAGAACATTTTCTGGCACAGTGTTGTCCATGTCTTGAGTTTAGACTCCAGCCTCTAGAATTCTGAGGCAATTTCTATCGCTTTAAACCAGGTGTTTGTGATGTTTTGTTGTAGCAGCCACAGGCTACTAATATAACTTCCCTCAAAGACACTCATTTTAAAAATGTTTTGGAGGCTGTGTTTTGTGGAAGGCTCATCGGTAACTCCTCCACATTTAAGGGGTCTAACTCCCTCTTTTGGCCTGCACTCATGTATGCCTCCCTGCAACACATATTCACATAATTCAAAAATAAAATGTTTTAGATGCTTCAGTAATCCCAGTTAAATTCAGTGAGTCTCATAGGATGGATGGAGAGAACTGAATTCAAAACATTGACCTCTGGCACCTACATGTGATTCATAGCACACACACACACACACACACACACACACACACACACACTGATTACACTCCACCAATCCCCCTTACATACACATATACACAATAAATAAATGTCATAAAAATAATAAATTCAGTGAGTCAAGCAGGAGTGGAGTATTTTGAGAGAACATGTAAAAAAAATATGTGTGTGTGTGTGTGTGTGTGTGTGTGTGTATGAAGTTGTCAAAAAGTAAGAATACTTTTTATGGATGTGAGTGCTCTGCTGCATGTACACCTGCATGCCAGAAGAGGGCAGCAGATCCCTTTATGGCTGTGAGCCACCATGTGGGTGCTGGGAATTGAACTCAGGATCTCTGGGAAGAGCAGACAGTGCTCTTAACTTCTAAGCCATCTCTCCAGCCCCGAGTGGGAATATTTTTAAATGAGTGTTTGTTGCTTTTTCTATTATTCTAATCACTCTCCTGGCTATTGACTACTGATCCAGCTAATGTTAAAAACATGAAGTAGGTTATATATCACAGAAAACTATAGCTACGATTTGTTATTAATTGATCTCGTTCATGTGCCCCGGAGTACCTGAGGCATGACTTACAAATATCATTACCCTAACCATCCTTTGATGACTACAGGTTTGGGAGAGAGAAACGACAGATGAGCCTGGGATATCTTGTTGAACCTGAAAGCAAAGAAATGTTTAGAGACAATCAGGAAAAGTCAAAAAGTTGTAGGCTCCAGCTATCCAAATCTGGAGCAATGGGAGAGAAATATGTGAGTTATAATATAATAATGACAGCAATGGATTACAGCACTATGCTTGTCTTTATAAAAAGAAAAAAAGAGAAAAAAACTACTCCATGATGACACTCAAAGAGAAGTAAATAAACTGTTTGTTTATTTATTTATTTATTTATTTATTTATTTATTTATTTATTTATACAATGCAAAACCATGTAAGCCAGGCTAGCCTCTAACTCTTAATCCTCCTTCCTCAGTCTTCCAAGTGTTGAGATTACAGACATGTGACACCATAACCAGCAAAGAGACAGTCTTAGATATCAACTAATGCATGCAGAATGATGAGCTAGAGACGTAGCTCAGGAACTAAGAGCATTTGCTGTTCTTCCAGAGTACCCAAGTTTAGATCACAGCACAAACTGATCAAGCAGCTTACACCCCCCTGTAACTCCCTCTTCTGGCATCTTCTGTCCTGCACACAACTTCACACACACACACACACACACACTTAATTCAATGTAACTTTAAAAATTTTTTTAAGACTTATGAGAAAATTCAGCAGAGCTTATGTCTTAGTTATGGCTTTATTGCTACTAAGAGACACCATGACCATGGCAACTCTTATAAAGGAAAACATTTAATTGGTGCTGGCTTACAGAGTCTCAGAGGCTTAGTCCATTATCATCATGGCAGAAAGCATGGCCAAATACAGACAGACATGGTGCTGGAGGAGCCAAGAGTTTTACATCTTGATCCGTAGTCAGCCAGGAGGACACTATGTTCAATACTGGGCAGATCTTGAGAGTAGGAGACCTCAAAGTCTGCCTACACAGTATCACACTTCCTCCAACAAGGCCACACTTCCTAGTAGTGTCCCTCCCTCTGGCCAAACATTCAAACACATAAATCTATTGGGAGCCAAACCTCTTCAAACCAACATAGCTTATATTCCTGAGTTATTGCTAACTTTGTTGGGTGTGAGCATGCTACTGTGATTCTGCAGGACGAGCTCATTCATTATTCTTAAGAGATGCTAGCAACCAGATGGTGGTGGTACACATCTTTAATCCTAGCTCTCAGGAAGGCGAGACAGGTGGATATCTGAATTCAAGGCTAGCCTGGTCTACAGAGGGGGAGGGAGGCTAAATGCTACAACAGATACAGTTTTCAATTAGTAATGATTGGTAAGCTAGGTAAGGAATATTATTGTGGGGGTCTTAAGTGTCCCCCAAAGTCTAAGCACTACTGGACAGTGGGAGAGCTGTTAGGAGATGGTTCTCACCAGTCTTTAGGATATTGTTGTTGTGCCCTCAGAGGGAGAGTGGGACCCCAGCCCTTCATCTTCCTTTGCTTTCTGTGTCCCAAGCATATGGCACATGTTTTGGCTCCACCACAGGCTCCCACCATGATGTACTGCTCACACCACAGGCCCAGAAGCAACAGGACTTATCACCTATGGCTGAAAACACCCTAAACTGTGAGCCCAGGGAGACTTTTGCTCTTTCTAGGCTGACATCTAAGGGGTTTGTGGCAGTTCTGGAATGTTCCTTGACACGGTGTTAATCATGCCATCCTTTCAGCTTCCAGCAGTCTTGAGACTTCCCAGATACAACATTAACAGATGAAGACTTGAGTCTGGCCTCTACACTTCATGCACGCTCCTGGATGGCAGAGTACCCTCCTGCTTTTTAGATCAGTCTTTCTGCCACATGTCTTCTACGTGGCTCTTTTGAAACCCTTGAAGTGGATCCCACACCCGTCCTCATCTCCACTACCCAAAGTGGACAGGACTGCCCTCTTCCCAGAGCCCATCACTGGAAGCAGGGAGCATCCTCGCTGTGCCTATCACAGGGAGCATTCTAGCTGCGACACCTCACATATTTGCACATCGTGTCATGAATATGTACAACTAAAAGACCTGACAATATTTCTTTGTAACTTAAAAATAAATCATTCTCCCACGCTTCAGAGAAGAAGATAATGCCCAGTAACGGACTGTTTGATGTACCAAAAAATGATGGAGCCCAGAATCCTGTACTAGCATCCCCAGTGGATTCAGGCAGTGGCTTTGGAAGTTTATAATTGATGGAAAGACGTGCTAGGAATATTGCTAGACCAAACTCTGACAGCCTCAAGTGAAGCATAGTTGTGCATGCTTGTGGTCCCAGTATAGGGAGGCACTAGTAAGCCCATTTTGGAAAAGTTAAAACTTGGAAATCGGGAATCTTAGGGAATCAGTGCACCTTGGGGCTTCATTTTCTCGTTTGTTAAAGGAAGTGATTGGAGGTGTTTGTTTGCTTTAAGCTCTGATTGTTATTATTTGAGTCCCTGCTTCCCTAGACATATCATAGTAGGTACAAATTCTTCCACAGCCGGGCAGTGGTGGCGCACGCCTTTAATCCCAGCACTTGGGAGGCAGAGGCAGGCGACTTTCTGAGTTCGAGGCCAGCCTGGTCTACCAAGTGAGTTCCAGGACAGCCAGGGCTACACAGAGAAACCCTGACTCAAAAAGCAAAACAAAACAAAAAAACCCAATAAGTTCTTCCCACGACCAGTCTTCCAATTCTCAGATGGTTGAACCATGAGGTAAACCCTAAGCTCTTCCCCCTGCTGCAAATCAGGTTTTTTTTTAGCTCACCATCACATCTGGCCCAGGCTCACCTTTCTTCTAGGAGGAAAAAAAAATGTGTTCGTTGGTAACTTGGAAGCAAAATTAATTCCATATGTCTTTGGCAGGCTATGCAAAGACAGCATCAAAGGAGGACACTGGGTGGAATTTGCTTACCACTTCCTGCACCCCTCTGTAGCAGCTGTGCTGGCCACAGGACCCCTCAGGAGATTCTGCCAGAGCAAAAATAAAGGGGCAGGCATCATGGAGGAAAACCGGCAAATCTACCCAGGGTGTGGCCAGGATGGAAAAGGAGATTAAAGGTATTAGTGGTCCATAGCAGATAGAGAAGGGAGAATGTGCTGAGGGATGCTGGTCCCAGGGCTGGGATGCAGCTCCATGAGGTGTATCTAGAAAACAGGGCACTAGAGAAGATGCCCTTAGCGACAGGCATCTTCTGTCCTGTTTACTTCTGTAGTACACAACAGGACAAAAATATTCAAGTTACATCCTTTCCTGGTTAGCCAGTGAAGCAAAGCAAGCCCACCTGCCCTTTTCTGACCTGTGCGAGCACACATCTACACAAGGGGAAGGAGAAAGTACGGAATGCCCACATAAAGAAAAGAACCAGATACATAGGCAATTCCAACCTTCATAATGGAGACCTAAAGTCCTAAGAGCTCTGTTTGCACATTTAGAAATAAATCAGATTAGTACTGATGGCTTATTCCACAAATTTATTGCTGTCAGTATATAAGTAGAAAATGAGAGGACATTTTACTTTAAATAGTCAGTCAGGGTGAGTGAGGAAAACTTATCACAGGGGAAGTCGAAGGAACAACTTCCTCCAGACACTCACCAGGAGCTGTGTTTGCATAACTGATTTTGTTTATTATTTTTTCTTTCTTGTGAATTTCACATCCGTATTTTTAACCAATGGATCCCCCCATCCCCCACTTTTTAGTGTTGTCATGTATTCACCAGAGAAGACTGTTCCGACATGGGTTCAAACGAATAGAAAGTATTAGGAAGCCAGCTACTACACTGGGTGTTTGGGATCCCAGGGTAGCACCAAGCCTTTCTCAGGGTGAGCTTTTAAACACACACACACACACACACATACACACACGTTCTGAGTTGGCATACTTCAGTTAAACAGAAGCAGAACTGCAAAAGCCAAAAGGCAAGGTTAGTGCATTTAGGGACTTTTCCAGAACTGTGAACTTTGATAGACTGGTTCTCTGTTTTAGCTTTGACAGATGGTGTTGACTATACGCTGACTTTTGCAGCCCAAATGGTACTTCCATCGTGGAGCCAGTTGTACTAAGGTCTGGAGCCCTGTTACATTAGCTTATAGTACACGTATAATTAGTATTTACTAAAGGAAGACCACAATTGTTATGCATCTGTAATATGATTTTGAAAGGGCATGGCATGACCAGTCATGTATTCACTCACGTCTTCCTTTATAATTCTCAGAAGATACAGTAGGTTTTGCTATGTAGCTCTGGTTAGTCTGGTACTGACTCCTTTTTTTTTGTTGTTGTTGTTGTTTTTTGTTTTGTTTTGTTTTTTAGGTTTTTTTTTTTTTTTTTTTGAGACAGGGTTTTTCTGTGTGGCCCGGGCTGTCCTGGAACTCACTCTGTAGACCAGGCTGGCCTCGAACTCAGAAATCTGCCTGCCTCTGCCTCCCAAGTGCTGGGATTAAAGGCGTACACCACCACCACCACCGTCCGGCTGGTACTGACTCCTAACCCAGGCTTACCTCAAACTCATGGCAATCCTCCTGCCTCAGCCTCCCAACTGCTGGGATTACAGAAATACACTACCATACTCAGCTCCATGGTATCTTGGGTATCTTATAAATATGTGCCCCATAACATATATGTGTTATATATGTGTGTATGTACATATGTGTGTATGTACATACATACACACATACTTATATACATTTAATACACACACACACACACACACACACACACACACACACACA
>JANHMN010000002.1:141130308-141160549 GCA_030674055.1 Rhabdomys pumilio | reverse complement strand
GGAAAAACTCTTGATTCGAATATATCTATTTTGCTTGCAGGAAACCTACTACCTTCTCATTACATCCAATCTGGGGTTCTATTTACTTGATTTTCTTAGAAGTTAGGTCTAAAATAATGCCATCAAAATAAGAAAATTTTGTCCTCCCCTTTCCGAGCCACATTCTTCTCATCCCTAACATCAAATGATAATGATGTGGTGGGTGTCCCACCACTTCACAATCCTAAGGAGATGGCCCCTGGTGCTTCCTCCTCCTGGTTTCCCAAACCAGAGCCCAGCAGGCTCTCCTGGGCTCATTTCCCTTCACTTTACTCTTATTACAGACCACTTAAAATAATCTTAATATAATAATGAGAGTCTTAATAGCAGCAGGATGGTTAACTCTCAAAGGAGTTTCCTTTCCATCCCTAAACCACAATGTGGGAGCATTCCTTTGCCTCTGTTGAACACACACACACACACACACACACACACACACACACACACGGGGGTGGGGGCAGGGTAGTGCCTTCAGCCTTGGAAGCAAAAGCACCCTAGATCTGAAGTTCACCTTCTCACAGACAAGTCTTATCAGCGCTGCATTAATCAATGCTTGATAGCTCTTCGGTCGTAACCTGCAAAGGAAGTGGACAGGATATGAAAAGGACAGAAATGAACGAGTGACGGCTGCTCCTCCTGCCCCGCGTCTGGAAGGTTCTGACCCTCTTCCTCAGCCTGCTCACCCGTCTTTACTTGTCCGTAGTAGGCATTCCCACAGCCCAAGGCTCATCTTCTCCATCAGCTGCAAACATCTCATACTTTACAGAACCATGCACTTCCACTAGCTGCCCCCACATTAAAGACCACTGTCACAAACACAGAGGATGCCAACAGGCAAAGTGACACCAGGACCTGACTGTACCACTGGGCAACAAAAGTCTTCTCTAGACAGCTGCATTCCCCCTAAGCCCCACTCTCATCCCATCCACTCTCTCACCACCCCACCCCTGTCTAAGCGTGGATGCTACGAGAGCAGCCCAAGAGGGAAAGACGGTTATCAACTCCAGTGTCCTGGAGACTCAAGGCCATTCTCAGAGCTTCTGTTGGGTTTTCCCATCAAGACAGTCATTAAAGGAAGGCAGCCATGGAGGCAGAGATGGCAACAACAGTAAATTTTTCCAGTCCACCGCCTTTGGCCTTTGGCTGTAGCTGCCACCACAACACAGACTCAGACAGCTCAGAACTCTCACCCCTCCTTAGCCCCCTGTGATGTCAGGCACCCTAGAGCAAGTGCCTTCTTTTAATGGATTTCAAGGACTGAGATAGGACAGAAGCTAGCTTTGCTCACTCCATTTCCTCTCTGTTCCTCTTAATCTCAACAAAAGTCTACTAAATCACATGTCAGATCCAATCCACCGAACTATGCCTGTTCTGCCCTAGACTTGATTAATTTCCTGGTTAGCTTACTGAAGAGACCCAGCCCTGCCTACCTGGTACCTAACCTTAATACCCAACTCAGTAATCTGAACCTTGGCCTTAGATTGATGATTAGAAAATCTCCAAGTATTTTTATTGATTGACTTAATCTTTTCTTTTTCCAAGACAGGGCTTCTATGTGTAGATCTGGCTGTCTGAGAAAATCACTCTGTAGACTAGGTTGTCCTTGAACTCAGAGATTCGCCTGCCTCTTCCTCCCAGGTTCTGGAATTAAAGGCATGAGCCACCATTGCATGGTGATTGATTTAATCTTTATTGCAACCTTATGAGGTATCATTTCCATTTCACAAATGAGAATGTGGAAACTCCATGTACTTAAATGTCTTACCCAAGGTCCCAATGTTTGTCAACAACAGAGCTGAGATCCAAACCTAGGATCGACACCTCCTTCCCTTTTTAAAAAGATTTCTCTTTATTACTTCTTCCAGGTGTGTGTGTGTGTGTGTGTGTGTGTGTGTGTGTGTGTGTGCGTGTGATGTATGTGCAGATAGCACAAGCTCCCAAAGAGGTCAGAAGAGAGTATCGGATCTCCTGGAACTAGAGTTTCTGGTGGTTGTTAGCTGCCTAACATGAGCGCTGAGAACTTGGGTTCTCTGCAAAAGCAGTATGTGCTTGTAACAGCTAAGCTATTGCTCTAGCCTCTTGTTTTATTCTTTAGACAGGATCTCACTATGTAGACCATGTTGGTCTAGAACTCACAACGATCAGCCTACCTCAGCCTCACAAGTTCTGGAGTTAAAGGCGTATGGTACCACTCCTGGCCTTGTACCACTTTACAGAGGGAGAAGAACTAGAAATTAGCATGAATTAGTTAACAGAATAGCTACAGCCAGGCATGGTGGCACATGCTTTTAATCCCAGCACTCTAAAGGCAGAGGCAGGCAGATCTCTGTGAGTTGGAGACCAGCCTGGTCTACAAATACATAGTGAGTTCCAGGACAGGCAGAGCTACTTGGTGAGACATTATCTCAAATATAAATAAAAAAAGACAGTAGTTGTGCATTGCACTTATTCAGATGGAACTACTTTTCACTGGAATTGTTATTTAAAATGCTAGGCAGGGGCTGTGGTGGTGCTTACCTTTAATCTCAGTGCTCAGGAGACAAAGGCAGGCAAATTTCTGAGTTTAAGACCAGCCTGGTCTATAGAGCTAGTTTCAAGAATGGCCATAGCTGCACAGAGAAATCCTATCAAGAAAAAGAAAAGCTTCTCTGGCCTTCAAGCTACTAGGTCAAGATTTCTGTCATATGACTCATCTCCAACTGGCTATGGGACTCTTGCTCAGAATACTTAATGTCTTGGTTACTTTTCTATTACTGTGAAGAGACACCATGACCAAGGTAATGTCTAAAAACTTTCATGTATTAAGGTTCACAGTTCCAGAGGTTTAGAGCCCATGACCGTCATGACAGGGAGTGCTACATCAAGCAGGCATGGCACTGGAACAGTAACTAAGAGTTTATATCCTGACCCACAAGCATGAGAAGGAGAAAAAGAGGGAGCTAATTGGATCTGGCAAGGGGTTTTGAAACCTCAAAGTCCACCCCTACCTCCTCCAACAAAATGACACACCTCCTCCAACAAAGCCACACCTCCTAATCCTCCCTAAACAGTTCCACCAACCAAGGACCAAGCATTCAAACATATGAGTCTATGACAGCCATTCTCATTCAAACCACCACATCTAGGCTATTCTGTCTCTCTAACCTTCTCTTTGTTCATAATCAGACCACCAGACTCAACAAACACATGCACTGAAGAAGACAAAAGATTACTACTGAAGAATCCCCAGTAGGATACAACAGAAAATTCACACTATCTACATCACAGCAAATAACTCAGATTCAAGAATAGAACTTCAGGGGCTAGAGAAGATGGCTCAGCAGTTAAGAGCACTGACTGTTCTTTCTGAGGTCCTGAGTTCAATTCCCAGCAGCCACATGGTGGCTCGCAACCATCTGTAATGCCCTTCTCTGGTCTGTCTGAAGACAGCTGCAGTGTACTCACATACATAAAAATAAACAAACAAATAAATAAACATTAAAAAAAAAGAATGGAACTTCAAGGTCTCAGATTTATATGTAACGTGTAGGGGAGGAAGAACCTTCCTGAATTCTTTGCTACAAATATTTTCAAAGAGAAGCAAAACTTACCTATGAATGAGGAAAAAGACAGGTAAGAGTATTTGCTGTACAAACACAAAGACGACCTGAGTTCAAATCCCAGCACCCACGTAAGAAGCCAGGCATGGTTAAACATGCCTATAACCCCAGCACTGGCGTCAGAGGAAGCAGAAACAGGGGGGATGCTGGGACTTGCTGACAGCCATCCTAGCTCTAGGTTCAATGAGGGACTCTCAAGGGAACAAAACAGGATGTAGAACAAGACAGGATACCCTACATCTTCCTGTGGCATGTCCACACACATGCACATACACCACAAACACATGCACACATAAAGTAGGGTTTTTTTAAGATACCGTAAGAATCACTTTATATCTGTGTCCTTAAGATGTTGCTTTCTGCCAGCCGGGCAGTGGTGGTGCACTCCTTTGATCCCAGCACTCAGGAGGCAGGCAGGTTTCTGAGTTTGAGGCCAGCCTGGTCTATAGAGTGAGTTCTAGGACAGCCAGAGATACTCAAGAGAAACCCTGTCTCAAACAAACAAACAAACAAAAAAAGATGTTGCTTTTCAGCAACTAGTGTGCAGAGAGGGTAGGAAAAGGGAATACATATGAAGCCTAGTCTAGAGAAGAGGAGGATAGGTTGAGGTCATGGTATTCTGTGCACTGGTTCATCCAAATTTTGTATGGATGTGCGTGTGAAATTTTGAAAGAAAATTCTATAGCTATTGTCTAAATACTACCTGGAATGGAAAAAAATAAAAACATTTAAAGTCAAAAAGGGTTGGTAGGAATAAACGCTGTCGATGATCCATCAGTATTTGCTCAAGCCAAACTGTCCTTCCACTCGCTACCAGCTTCCCAGGGGAGCTGGGAGAGCAAGCGGCACTGGGCTTGGCACTTCACCAGGTAACGTTCTCCCTTTCTGTGCCCTAGCCCCCTGGCACTCTCTAAAGTCAAGCACAACTAAGTGGGATCCCATTGTACCCTAGTTAAGCCAAACAGAGTCACCCAACAGAGCTGAAAGAGATAGCACAGAAAGAATAAACACACAGTCTAGACAGCCAGCTCCAGCAGGTTTGGAAACTGCGGTGGAGGCTGAAATCACTCAGGGAAGAAGAGCCACAGTTTCTGAAGGTTACAAAGGAAGGGACCATTACATGGGAGGAGCTTGGGGGTTGCTGGTCTCACAAGCACAGATCAGAGCCAGCGCAACAGATTAAAGGGACAGAGATACTGGGAATGAACAGCTGGACTAGTCTAGGGCCAGGGAGGGTATGAAAGGCAGGATGAAGGCCATATCTTTGAGTATCACTGGAAGATGAGGTTTGAACTTTTATATAAAAGATATCAGAGGATTGAAGCAACCCCAAAGGGAAAGAAGCCATGTGACTAGGCTCTAGCGAGCACAAGAAAAATTGAAATGAATAGAAAAAAAATATTTTTTCTGATTACTGAAAAGAGAACTAGCCAACATATAGAGTGCCAGGTATTCATTTGAAAGGCAAACAGCTGGTGAATGGGCCAGTCAGAAAGAGATGAGTGAGGCTAGATGCAGGTGGGGTGACCGGGAGACTTGGGTCAAAGGAAATGTCAGGAACTCTCCCTACTGTATGTCTGTAGCCTGTCTTCCTTAGGGTCTCTATTGCTGTGATGAAAACCCATCACCAAAAGTAATTTGGAGAGGAAAGAGTTTATTTCACTTACATTTTTTCAGCTAGCTCAGCCAGCTTTCCTATAGAATACAGGACCACCAAGCCCAGGCATGCCTTTAATCCCAGCACTCAGGAGATCGAGACCAGCCCGGTTTACAGACAGTGAGTTCCAGGTCAGCCAGGGCTATGTGGAGAAACTCCACCTTGAAAAAACCAAAAAGAAAACAAACAAACACATCATATAAATATGTGCTACATAACTGTGCTCAATACCCATTTGTTTCATTGAAGAGGTACTTATTAAGCCTTGTCTGTGTCTCAGGCTCTGTATGTTCAATATGTTCAATCAGCTTGACTTTGGTGTGAAAGCCATTGGCAGATCATGGAAGCTGGTCCCCACGTGACAGATCTTCATGTTAATTCCCATCCGTTGACATTATGTTTGACATGGAGTCTCCTGCATTTCAAACTGGCCTTTAAATCCCCCTATGTAGTTAAAGATGACCTTGAATTTCTGATCCCCCTGCCTCTGTTTCCTGAACCCTGGGATTACCAAGTGTGCAACTCTGCACTTGCTTTGGGTAATTGTTTACCACTGTATTCCAAACACACTGACTTTTGAACTCCAAAGAGTCCCCAGGATGTTCTCAGAACTCAGGGAGTAGCCCTGTAAGTGCCACTAATTTCATTCTCCTCCATTTTGCTAAGCCTTCTTCCGATTAAGCTAATATTTCCAGTCCACGAAAAGCAATTTGAAGGGCCCGCTACAGCCTCAGAATATGAGCGAGCCCAGACTCTGAGCCCCTATTCTAAAAGTTCCTTAAAACAAATCTCAATATGCAAATGTATGCTTTAAAATTAAGCTTCATTAAAATGCACTTACCAGTTTAAGTGGAGGCTGATTTTGTAACCACATTTGGAATTTAGATTCTTACTACTTTCAAACAAATGCTATGTAAACATGAGAATTAAGTAATCAAATGATCCTTTGCCCTCCTTCTCCCTCACTCCTCGTTTGAAACTATCACGAGGCTTCAAAATACACATCCTAGAGTCACCCCATAAGGAACAGGAGTCCCCCAGCTGTCCTTTATAGAAAGCACAGACCTCCGGAAGATCAAAGCCCAGGCCAATCTCCCAGACACCCTCAAACCTCCTGGCAGGAGCTCTCAGAGCCTTAGCAGTCTTCTGCTCCTGCCCACAAGCCGGTTCTTGTCCCGTACAGGCCTCGTTTCAAAAGGGCCTGGGGTCTTCTCAGTACCCACGTCTACGGCTAGAAGGCCATGACAGAGAGACCAGAAAGAAAACAGGGCCCCTATTAGGAGTTTCTACCGTGCAAGCCTAGGCCAAAAAGAAGTGTGTGTGTGTGTGTGTGTGTGTGTGTGTGTGTGTGTGTGTGTGTCCATCCCACCCACCCACCCCCACTCCTGCCCTGGAAATAAAAATATAAAAATGTACCTTAAATGGGAACCACAGAACTGCCTCGGGATGAACTCTCCCAGAACCACTTTTTTTTTTTTTTTTAACTGCCCTTATTTCCGTATGAGAAATTACATGATTGGAAATGTAATGCATGTCAACCACCTTCGGTAAATCCATTCTCAAAGCATGCTTGATAGACTTATCTTTCTATTCTGTCGTAATGAGTTGCAAGTTTAGAGACAGGTCCAGTGTTATCGATGGGCAGAATGCAGTACCGCCTACCCTCATGCAATCAAAGAGAGGCACTTTAAACTCCCCCCCACCCCCCAACCTGAGCGTGCTGGGTTCGGGATGGAATTACATGAAAGAACACTTGCTGCAGTTAACTTCCAGCATGAGAGACTTTCACTTAGAGGAGGGCATCCAACCGAAGAACTTGTGACCTGCCCGGAGTTTTGCCCTCTGCTTCCCTCAACGGTTTAGTTAGAGCTTTTGAATCATGGTACTTGTTGGTCCCTGGCCCATAGTATAAAGCTGTGTGACCTCAGGTGAATCACTTAACCTTTCCTGCCTTATTATCTTAATTGGCTCCCTGGGTGATCGCCCTTGCTAATATTTTTTCCTCTGTGAATGCCCAAGCTAGATCTATCTCTCTTTCCTTTGCTTCGGTGCACCTGGAGTATGGGTTCCGTGCAAATTCCTCCTGCCTCTCTCTCAGGACCTCTGAGTGGGAGATAGAAAGCACATCAAATTTCTTTATTTATTTTTATTTATTAGTATGGGGGAGAGTTGGACTGGCCGTGGTGTGCACATGGAGACCAGAGGACAGCTTTGTAGAGTCAGATCTCTCCTTCCATCTTTAAGTGAGTTCCTGGGATCAAACTCAGGTCGTCAGACTTGCAAGGCAAGTGCCTTTTACCCGCCAAGACATCTCACTACCCCCCACTATTTAAATGTTTTAATAACAGTCTTAGAGGTTCTAATGTAGAGCCAACCTGTGGCAAAGAGCAAGCGAGTGCTTTTATCCTTTACAATTAAAGAGCTCGCCAGACCTGTTAGCACATTCGTGTCTTAAGAAAAAAAAAAAACCTGAGCTTTTCTTCCCACCCCCACACCCCCCAAGCAGATCCCGCTGGTGGCCTCCAGACGTTTCTGTTGGTAACTGCAACAAAAACACACCTAGCAACTAAAAACAAGCATGTGTTTTGCATGTATGGACATACATGTAAATACATATGTGTACATGTAAACACACAGGTATGTACATATGTACAATTTTTTATAAAAGATCTTCTTTTTGCACACTGCTACTTTTGTTCCTTTAAAAAATTTTTTATTGCTTTTTAAAAAGGTTTACTTAATTTGGGCTGGGCGGTTGTGGCCCATCTCAGCATTTGGGAGGCAAAGGCAGGTGGATCTCTGTGAGTTTAAGACCAGCCAGGTCCATGTGGTGAGTTTCAGGACAGCCAGGGTTACATAGAGAAACACTGTCTCAAATAGACAAACAAACAAATGAACAAACAAATAAGGCTTACTTATTTTATTTTATTTTATTTTATCTTATTTTATTTTATGTGTGTATATCAGTGTTTTGCCTGCACATATGCCTGTGTACCATTTGAATGCCTGGTACCTTGAGGGGCCAGAAGAGCCTGGAACTGGAGTTACAGATGATTGTGAGCCACCATGTGGGTGGGGGGAATTTAACCCACCTGCAAGAGTATCCAGTGTTCCTAACCAATGAGCCATCTCTCCAGTCTCTAGACTCCTTTCATTTTTATGCTGAGCAAAATCCTTGGATTCTATTTCATAACCCAATAATTATCTTATATAAATAGGTTGTAGTCAATAAAAGTCAACACTAAAATGACCCAAATGTTAGATTAGCAGACAAGAATTTTAAAGTCACTACTGTATTTCTGAAGATGTAAGGGAAAGTAAGGTCATAATTAATAAACAAAAAAATCTGAACAAAGACACAAACCTCCAACCAGGCATGATAATTCACACCTCTAATCCCAGAACTTAGGATGTAAAAGCAGGAAGATCAGAAATTCCAGGCCAGACTCAACTATATAGTGAGTTGGTGACCAGCCTGAGTTGCATTAGAACCTGTTGGAAAAAAACAAGAGTCTTCAAGAGTAAAAATGCAAGCAACCTAATTTAAATATGGACAAAAGACATAAAAGATTGTTTCACCAAAAAATAAACTAAAATAACAACCAGGGAGACAAAAACGTCTGAATAGAGAGATACATACAGGAAGACTCCTTACTCCTATGGGAAATGCATGTTAAGATCACAAGATCACAGTGGCTTTTTACCTTCTACCCGTCAAAATGGCAAAAACAAAAAACACACAACCATCACCACCACCAACAACAAAACAAACAAACAAGCAAAAAAAAAAAAATTTACGAGAACTCCAAATGCAGAAAAGCCAGATGCTGCAGAAATGTGCTGGAGCCACCACAACCAGGCTCCACAGAGAACATGGAGGAAACAACCACGTTCTAGAGCCTAGAAATCTCTGATCCGGATATGGACATGGCCGTCTGGTTGATAGAAAACTATCTCCTTCCTGTGCTCTTCATTCTTAATTCCTGATTTCCAAATACAGTCATATTTGAGGAAATAGTGGTTAGGATTTTTGACATATCAAACTGAGAGAAGGGACACAATCCTATAACAGGATTTATTTAAAAATAAAAAAAAGCTGGGCATGGTGGCACACCTTTAATCTCAGCTCTCGGGAAGCAGAGGCAGGTGGATCTCTTTGAGTTTGAGGCCAGCCTGGTCTACAGAGTGAGTTCCAAGATAACCAGGGCTACACAGAGAAACCCTGTCTTAAATAACTGAAAAACCAAAACGAAATGTAAATATCCAGGCACAGTGGTGCACATCTTTAATCTCGGTAGAGGCAAGAGGATTTTCTACGAGTTTGAGACCAGCCTGATCTGCACAATGAGTTACAGGACAGCCAACTACACAGTGAGATTCTGTCTCAAAACTAAACTAAACTAAACTAAACTAAACTAAACTAAACTAAAATAAAATAAAATAAAATAAAATAAAATAAAATAACAAAGTATGAATAGTCAGGCATAGTGGTGTATAACTTTAAAATCTTTAATCTCAACACTTGGGAGGCAGAGACAAGGGGATGTCTGCAAGATCAAAGCCAGCCTGGTCTACATATCAAGGTCTAGGCCAGTCCCCACTACATATGAAGCAGTCTAAAAAAAAAAAAGTAAAAAAGAAAGAAGGAAAGAAAGAAAGAAAGAGAAAGAAAGAAAGAAAGAAAGAAAGAAAGAGACTAACCACTCTGTGTCTTAATTTTAAATATGTCTTGACTAGCTTAAAGCTGGGCAGTTCTAATCTTCTGCCTAGCTAGCATACTCCTGGCTCAATACCTCCTAAATCTATGTTTTATCCTCTCATAGGGCCACTTTCCCTTTCCTCCTTCATTTGGGACACATTTTCTTCTGCAGCTCTAAATCTGATCAATCTCCCTCAGAGACATATTGATCTCTCCTTCCTCTCTTCCAGTTCCTAGTCCACACAAATACCCAAGTCCTGCCTCAGTCAACCTGCCCAGCCATTGGCCATTGACTCCTTATTGATCAATCAAAATTGGGGACAAGGACCTTCAGCATTTGGGCACATAGATTCCAGATTTTGAGGGCCAGATTAATTCAAAACGTTAGAACCAAACCCAAAGAGAAAGAAAGAAATATACGAACAACCTATATATCCCAGAGAAATGAAATCTCATGTTAATACAGAACTATCTGTGCATTCCTGGGATTTTGGAGCACACCTGTAACCCCAGCACTTGAGGCAGCTAAAGAAGAATGTTGTTGTATTCCAGTCCATTCTAGACTACATAGTAAGATCTGTGTCTAAAAGAAATAAGTTTATACCATCTTAATATATCTTAACCCATATCTAGAAATAACTCAGTGTTTTTAATAGATAACTAGTCAAACAAACATTTTTCCCCACCTCAGGCTTCAGGGAACTGTATCCAAGAGGGAAGAAAGTCTGTAAGAGCCAGCTGGGGATGGGAGACCCCGAGGAAACAAGGCTTCTACACAGAACAGAGCTGGTGCACATATGAACCTAGCCCAGAAGCTATCACTGATAACTGCTGGAAAGCAAGAACTCGGTTTTTTCCTACAGTCTCTCACTGGGTATAGAAACCATTCTCAAGGCAGGTCCCAGGCCTAGCAGCAGATGGCCGATCCAAAACAAACTCAATGGCATTATTGGAGTTGCTTGCTTGTTTGTTTGTTTGTTTTTGTCTCATAACAAAATGTTTTGTTCAGGCTTCTTTTTATTTTAACCATATAGATCTTATGCTTATATATTACAATTTCTGATTTTGTTTTCATTAGTTCTCTGCATAGATAGATATGTGTGTTTCAACTTCTGTGTGTGTTCCTTATGCCTTTTCTTTGGCTTCCCTCCCCCATTTGTTTTTCATTTATTTTAATTTTTACTATTTTTTTTTTTAGATCCTGTTTGTTTTCTAATGACAGAGGAAAGGGGGATGTGGATTTAGGTGGGTGGAGAAGTTGAACGGATGTGGGATGGATTTAGAGAGGGGAAACTGTAATCAGAATATATTGTATGGAAAAAATGTATTTAAAAAAAAATCAGAAAGCACATACCGTAGAATTTACTGAGCAATAAAAACCATCACACAACAACTTGAATGAACTTCCAGAGATGTGGGCTTAGATTTTTCAAAACCTACTTTAATAAACAGTTCTCAAACGCTTCGACTCCCCCGCCCACCCTGCCCTTCTAGCCCACTGTCCAAAGGTAGTGACAGAAAAGATGGTAAATGGGACAAGGAGATGTGGACCTCTGTAGAATTTGGGGGCAATTTCAATCTCCATTGTCAGGATACCAACAATCCAGTTCAAAAGGGTCACCAAAGAATTAGCAATGGCGGTATATCGAGAAGATCAGTGAAGACGAGACCAACAGACTGCTGCACAGCTAGCTGTGCAAGCCCTGGTCACTGTTGGGTCCTATTTATACTCTCTCCAGACGTTACCTGTCCTCCAACAGGTCTTACCTCAACAAAACACCATGTGTGTGAGTCTGCCTCACAGGACACAACCAGAAACTGCCACTTAAGCTAAGCATTAAAAGGGAAATTCCTAGAGGTTTCATATCATACAATTCTATTTATATACCTTTATTGAAGAAACAAGTTATAGTATTAGAGAAAGATTAGTGGCTGCCAGGAGTTAAGTGGAGGTGGTGGGTTCACGGAGTCAACCATGAAAGAGTGACGTGAAGGATCCTTGGAGAGATAGAAATAGCCCACGGAAATGACCTATGCTGGTCTCAGTATCTTCATCATTGATAATCGCACTTCACATGTATCTTGTATACTTTGTGCCCTACAAAGGATACAAAATTTCACCCTTTGTTATTTCTTATAGCTGACTAGAACCCTAAGGTTATGTCAAGATAAAAGGTTCAGTTAAAATTTCCTCAGGCCAGGTGGTGGTGGAGATGCACACTTTAAAAACATTTTCTTGTTAATCATTCCATTTGTTTACATCTCAAATGATATCCCCCTTCCCCGTTACCCCTCCACAACCCCCCATCCCATCTGCCCTCTCCTTCCTTCCACCCACCCTTTGCCTATATGAGGGTGCTCCCTCACCCACCCACCCACTCCCACCCCACCGCCCCAGCATCCCCCTACACTGGGGTATCAAACCTCCATAGGAACAAGGGCCTCCCCTATCACTAATGTCAGACAAGGCCATCTTCTGTTACATATGTATCTGGAGCCATGGATACCTCCGTGTATGCTCTTGGTTGGTGGTCTAGTCCCTGGGAGCTCTGAGTGGTCTGGCCAGCCTATGTTGTTCTTCCTATGGGGTTGCAATCCCCCTCTGCTCCTCCAATCCTTCCCCCAGCTCCCCCACCAGGGTCTCCAAGCTCAGTCTGATGGTTGGCTGCTAACATCCCCATCTGCATTGGTCAGGTGCTGGCAGAACCTCCCAAGGAACTGCCACACCAAGTTCCTGTCAGCAAATGGGTTTGGTGTCTTCAGACAGGATGGATCCCCAGGTGGGGCGGTACCTAGACAGCCTTTCCTTCAGTCTCGGCTCCATTTTTTTGTCCCTATCTTTCCTTTGGACAGGAACATTTCTGGGTTAAAAACTTTGAGATGGGTGTGACCCCATCCCTCGCCTGGGGGCCGTGCCTATCTACTGGAGGTGAACTCTACAGTTTCTATCTCCCCTTCACTGCTAAAGTCATCCCTGTTATGTTCTGAAGCCTCTCACTTCCCTGGCATCTGAGACCCTCCAGTGGCTACCGCCAGTTCTTCATTCCCCCACTGCTACATATTTTTATTCGATTTCCTGACCCCCTGTACCTCTATCTTGTCCCCTCCAATACCTGATCCTGCTCCCTTTTTCCTCCCTTCCTCTCTCCCTCTCATACCTCCCCTCCTTCCACCTCTCTCAATCATTCCATTCCCCCCTCTATGTAGGACTGACGAGTCTATACCCGGGTCTTCCTTCTTCCTAAGCTCCATATGGTCTGTGGGTTGTATTATGGGCATTCTGAGCTTTGGGGCTAATATCCACTTATCAATGAGTACATACCATGTGTGTTCTTTTGTTTCTGGGTTACTTCACTCAGGATGATATTTTTTAGTTCCATCCATTTGCCTGCAAAGTTCATGAAGTCGTTGTTTTTAATAGCTGAGTAGTATTCCATGTGTAAGGCTATTATAAATAAGGCTACTATAAACATAGTGGAGCATGTGTCCTTGTTATATGTTGGAGCATCTTCTGGGTATATGCCCAGGAGTGGGTCTTTAGGTAGAACTATTTCCAATTATCTCAGGAGCTGCCAAATGTATGACTGGTAAAGATCTTGTTGTTTTATGGTTTTTTGTTTTGTTTTTCGAGACAGGGTTTCTCTGTGTAGCCCTGGCTGTCCTGAAACTCGCTATGTAGACCAGGCTGGCCTCGAACTCAAAACCTGCTTGCCTCTGCCTCCCAAGTGCTGGGATTAAAGGCGTGTGCCACTATCTCCTGGCAGGTAAAGATCTTTTCCCAATCTATGTGTTGCCATTTTGTCCTATTGACAGTGTCCTTTGCCTTACAAAAGCTTTTCAAGGTCCTGTTTTATGAGGTCTCATTTGTCAATTGTTGATCTTAGAGCATGAGCCATTGGTGTTGTCAGGAAAATGTCCTCTGTGCCAATGTGTTCGAGGCTCTTCCCCACATTCTCTTCTATTAGATCCAGCATATCTGGTTTTATGTGGAGGTTCTCGATCTACTTGGACTTGAGTTTTGTACAAGGAGGTAAGAATGAATCAATTTGCATTCTTCTACATGCTGACCTCCAGTTGAACCAGCACCACTTGTTGAAAATGCTGTCTTCTTTCCACTGGATGGTTTTGGCTTCTTTGTCAAAGATCGAGTGACCATAGGTGTGTGGGTTCATTTCTGGGTCTTCAATTCTATTCCATTGATCTACCTGCCTGTCTCTGTACCAATACCATGCAGTTTTTATTACTATTGCTCTGTAGTACAGCTTGAGGTCAGGGATGGTGATTCCCCCAGAAGTTCTTTTATTGTTGAGAATAGTTTTCACTATCCTGGTTTTTTTTGTTTTGGGGGTTTTTTGTTTGTTTGTTTGTTTGGGTTTTTTTGTTATTCCAGATGAATTTGAGAATTGCAATTTCTAACTCTGTGAAGAATTGAGTTGAAATTTTGATAGGGATTGTATTGAATCTGTAGATTGCTTTTGGTAAGATGGCCATTTTTACTATGTTAATCCTGCTGATCCATGAGCATGGGAGATCTTTCCATCTTCTGAGATCTTCTTCAATTTCTTTCTTCGGAGACCTTATGAATATCGATGCAAAAATACTCAATAAAATTCTCACAAACTGAATCCAAGAACACATAAAAATGATCATACACCATGATTAAGTAGGCTTCATCTCAGGGATCCTGGTATGGTTCTATGGATCAATATACAGAAATCCATCAATGTAATACACTATATAAACATACTCAAAGAAAAAAACCAACATGATCATCTCAGTAGATGATGAAAAAGCTGTTGACAAAATACAACACCCCTTCATGTTAAAAGTACTGGAGAGATCAGGAGTGCAAGGCCCATACCTAAACATAATAAAAACAATATACAGTAAACTAATAGCCAACATCAAAATAAATGGCGAGAAACTCAAAGTGATCCTATTAAAATTAGGGACAAGAGAAAGCTGCCTTCTCTCCCCCATCTATTCAATATAGTACTTGAAGTTCTAACCAGAGCAATTAGACAACAAAAGGAGATCAGAGGGATACAAATTGGAAAGGAAGAAGTCAAGGTATCACTATATGTAGATGACCTGATAGTATACATAAGCAACCCAAAAAATTCTACCAGAGAACTCCTACAGTGGATACACAACTTCAGCAAAGTGGCTGGATATAAACTAACTCTAACAAATCAGTAGCTTCCTCTATTCAAAGGATAAATGGGCTGAGAAAGAAATTAGAGAAACGACACCCTTCACAAAAGTCACAAATGATATAAAATATCTTGGTGTGGCTCTAACCAAGCAAGTGAAACATGTACACTTTTAATCCCAGCATTCAGGAGGCAGAGGCAAGCAGATCTCTGAGTCTGAGGTCAGCCTGGTCTACAAAGTAAATTCCAGGACTACCAGGGCTACACAGAGCGAAAAAAAAAGTGTTCTCCATGGTTGGAGATTCTCTGGGAACTCAGATCAGCTTGTGGGAGCTGGTTTTCTCCTTCGCCTTGTTGATTCTGGGATCCAGCTCAGTTTCTTGACAGAAAGTGCCTTTTCCTGCTGAGACAGCTCACTTGTCTTTTTTCTTATGCTGAGACAGGTTCCTGCTAAGTCACTCAAGCTGGTCTTTAAAGATCTGCCTGTTTGTTTTATTTATGTGTACATGTCTGTGCCTGGATTGAGTTTGTGTGCATCACGTGCATGTAGGAGCCCGTGAAGGCCAGAAGGGGGCGTTCGAGGTCCGGAACTGGAATTTATGAACTGCAGGAGTGGAGTAATGGGAACCAAACCCTGGCTCTTTGCAAGAGCAGTAATTGCTCTTAATGTCGAGTCATCTTTCCAACACTCCACCTTGAAGAAGAAGAAAAGAAGAAGAGGAGGAGGAAGGGAAAGAAGAAAGAAGAGGAAGAGTAGGAGGAGGAGGAGGAGGAGGAGGAGGAGGAGGAGGAGGAGGAAGAGGAGGAGGAAGAGGAGGAGGAGGAGTCAGTGTGACTTTAATCCCTGCACTTGGGAAGCAGAGACAGGCAGATCTCTGTGTGTTTAAGAACAGACTAGTCTACATAGGGAACTCCAGGCCAGCCAAGGCTACATAGTGAAACTCTGTCTCAACAAACAAAAAAATAAATAAATAAAACACATTTAACAGGTTTGTTTAATTGTTTACTTTTAGCCCAGACTGATTTTGAACTTGCTCTGTACCCAGAGCAGGTCTTGAACTTGAGATTTCCCTGTCTCATCCTCTCAGGATTACAGGCAGGCACCAGAAGCCCAGGTTTGTTTTGCTTTCTGTGTTTGAAGTTGTTTTGTTAGCACTTCTTGTCTTCCCAAGCCTTTGCCTTACTTCTTCTCAGCCTCTTAGCCTAGGGACTGCCGATCCAAAAAGACACCACAACAACTCCCAGTAGTAACCAGCATGGACACGCAGGGGGAGTGACACTGGCTGAAAGAGAAGCGTTCCATGTGGCAGGATGACACACCAATACCATCCATTGCCTTTAAAAGGAGTGCGTATGATTTGGGTTTAGGCCTGCCACAACCACACCAATGACAATTTTCTAACATGCTCCTGGCGATAACCACAGGCTGTGTACGAGACTCATTGACAGATGCTCTGAAGAACTAAGAGGTTTGAATCCTGTGCCTGGCTCCTGGCTTTCACAGATAAAATTATTTTCTGGATCCTGCCCTCATGGTTTGTTGATGAAGTTATTTCCCCCCAGGTCATTGTATTACAGAGGCTAGGTGGTAGAGGGCTTTCCTGCATGTGCAAGAAAGGCCTGGGTCCATTGCCATCACTGTGGAAAGAAGTAATTACCAATATGTGAAATGGTTTGTTTGTTTGTTTGTTTGCTTGGCCAGCCAACCTTCTGTTTGCATAGAATATTCCCTGAGGTCATTCCAACTCATCTCCAGAGTTGAAGGAGAAATAGATAAGGAAACAAACAGTGCAGATGGGTCTCAGCTGGGTGGGACACAGGGCTTCCACCAGTGTTCTGTTGCCTGGAATCTAGTGACATGCATGGTGCATGGCTATGTATGAATTCAGGGGGACCAGGAAATGGTGCTCACTGGAACTCACAGAACCAGCACTTGGGTCTATTCTAGAAGTTCTCATCCCTCGTTCAAAGATTCCATTTTTAGCTGATTAAACACTGAACCAAGGCACAGAGAAATGACAAAAGTCCCCTAAGGTTGTAAGGTGACATGTGTGTATGAGTGAAGATTTGAGTGCAGAGCTCATACTTAATAACCAATATATATATATATATATATATATATATATATATATATATATATATTAACTCAAAAGGTATCAGAAGAAAAAAAATAATTTTTATTATCTTGAAGTACCAAAGCGGAAGGGAGAATGAGAGATGTCACCTAAAATGTTTCTTGCACCTCTCTTTCACTTTCAAAGAGAGGGAGAGAAGCAGCCAAGGGAACCAACAGGGAAGCCAGTCCCTGCTTCTGCTACCAGGGCTTGGTACCTGGTCTGACTGGTACCTGACAGAAGTTCTGAGCTCCAGGCAGCCCCTCCCCGTCCCAATGACCTTCCACATAAGCTGAACCAAGTCCAAGCTGGGGTCTGGTCCACTGCCTCTGTCTCCCTCTCTCACTTCCAACAGATGCCTGCTTACTTCTGGATGAGAAAAAAAAAAAAAAATGGGGCAATGTTGGTGCTCCATGGCCCCTGCAAAAGAAACCCCAAGGAGCCTAGAGCAAGAAAGGCTCGGAAGGCTTACAGGAAAGCTGGTGGGTTGGAGAACTTGAAATGGTGTATTGCAGGCGATAATTTCAGTGGCTTCCTTCCGTGGGAGAACTGGGGAACACTCACAAAGTCACCTCAATGGTTCAAGGCAACAAAGTCTCATTCTCCAGATCCTACCGGATGGCCTCTGACCTGACATTAAAACTTAGCCATACTACTCTTCAGTTGAGGGAAAGGTTGCAAAGAGACTGCTCTGAGTTCTGTCAAGTTCTTCCAGTTTGATGCTGGTGGTGTGTGTGTGTGTGTGTGTGTGTGTGTGTGTGTGTGTGTGTGTGTAACACCAAGTAAATGTAACCTGCAGAAAGCCTAGTAACTAGGCTCTAAGACCTAGAGAGCCGATTTCAAGTTGGAGAAGCATGCTCTACCAACAATTGGAACTGTGCTTGAGAAGTTGAGGCATCCACACAAGAGGCTTTCTGCTCTTACAAGAATTCTTCCAAGAATTGCCTTACAAGTTACCACCTGCCAGCAGGAGCTAAACCTGGCCCTTTCTTCTGTCCAGTGGTCGGTTGGTTGGCTCGATCACCCAGGCCCAAGAGTGGGGCTGCAGCTGTGCGCGCCTGGAGCCGGACACTGCAAGGAGGCCGGCGGGAGGTGGGGGGGAGGGGGGCTAGAGCAGGAGTGAGTGCCAAGATGCTTGTGGAGAGGATTGTTTTCTTTCCAGCTTGAGCTCTGGCCTCCTGGAGAGCACTGCCCTCCTCTCCCTGTGTGTGAGAACTTCCCAGGGAGCACCTGGGAGAGAAAAGTAGCGTTCCATCAGCGCTAACCTTATGGCACCTGGCCTGGGCAGCAGGATGGGACAGCTGTTAGCCATGGAGATTTCGTGTTTCTCCTGCTCACTGATAGTCAGGGTGCTCACAGAACCTAGAGGGAGGAGGGGCCCTGGCTCAGTGCCGTGCTAACAGGCTGCCCGGGAACCGGCTGGGGAAACGGATAGTTATTGGGTCTGAAAGTTCTAGCAACATGCTGAACTGGCTACCCCGCTCTGCGGAAAGAGTAAGGGCTTTCTGCTTGAAGTGCCTTGGAAAAGAGGAAAGCAAAGGGATTCCTGTCATTCTCTGAAGGGACAATGTCCTTGAAGCTCAGCCTGCTCACCGCTTTCTCCTCCTTGCCTCCCGCCTTCTCTTGGTCAAAGACTTGAACTCTTCTGGTTGGAATCTTCCCACGTGACCTGAGATAGGTCCACTGGAGTCCTGAGGGGAAAAAAATCTTGAGGCTACCGAGTGTATAAGGTGTGTTCCACCTTGGAGGTATTAATGTTCCTTCTACAGCACCCTACCAGATAGATAAGTCAAGGATTCTGTGCAGTCTTCATTCCTCAGGCCACAAATCCAGTCCCTAAGCAAAAGCACCCTTGCATTGACCAAATCTGGACTTTACCTTTTGTCCTTGTTGTAAACAAGAGACCTGGGACTATGCCTTTGTTTCCCTGTCTGCAAATTCTATACCCACTCTATGAATTCCTCACAGCTCAGATGTATGGTAAAGGGGTTGGCAGAAGCTAGGGCCAGTGAGTGACCAACTGGTACATTTTAGGATACATTCTAGCAATTGCCTTCTCCACTGGACTGTAAGCCACTGGACCTTAGTAATCCCCAGACCAATACAATATGTTATAACAGGGAAGTGCCATAGTGAGATTGGGAGCAGTAAAGAGCCTTGAACTCGCCAGGCAGTGGTGGCGCCTTTAATCCCAGCACTTGGGAGGCAGAGGCAGAGGCAGAGGCAGAGGCAGAGGCAGGTGGATTTCTGAATTCGAGGCCAGCCTGGTCTACAGAGTGAGTTCCAGAACAGCCAGGGCTACACAGAGAAACCCTGTCAAAAAAAAAAAAAAAAAAAAAGCCTTGAACTCACAGACCACTTAAGGTGATGAAAGGAGAGGCAAAGATGCCCCCTGGGGATCAATGAGGGAAGCACAGACCAGGGGAAACCCACCCACTTAGCTGGACTAACCAAGCTCAACCCTTGAAAGAGTGTACATTGTGACCTCTTGCTGAGCCCAGGAAGGAAAAATAAAACACAAATGTGAGTTTCGAGAATACAGGCTCTGGAGTCTGTCCACGTGAGGGCTTAGGGACGGGACACCATTTAGTTTCCTGGGTTCTTCAAGGCTGCCTTAGGGGCTCCCGGGGAGAACCAGAGTTAAAGACACTAACAAGAACTTTCTGGGGTAGCCTTGTGAGTGTGGTAGAGAAGCCAGGATGAGACAGGCAGGACTGGAGGTTCTCCAGAGACAAATCCCTGCCCTTTCCCCACAGCTTTAAGTTCTAGGACAAAGCTCAAGAGATTTAGAAATTGCAGGTCTCCAGAGCTACTTCTGTAGGGATGGTACGCCTGAGACACACACACACACACACACACACACACACACACACACACACACACACGCAGCATCACTTTTGGGACCCGCAGCAAGGAAAGATTCACCCTAGGACCCTGGCCAGAGAGTAGGTAGTCAAACTAGCCTTGGAATGTGCAGGTCAACATGGCAGCCCTGGGGGAGGGGGACGGGTGCCTTCTTTCCCAGATCATACCTCTCAGCTCAGTGCAGGACACCCGGTAGACAAGCAGAGGCAAAGCCCTGAGCCAAGAGAAGTCTAGGGAATCTGGGCCAGCAGGGAGGGGGGAACCCTAAGTGAATCGGCACTCTCCAGCTTGGAGCCTCTGGAAATCCTGGGTGTTTGAGGCTTACCCTAAACACCACTGGGATTTGTGCTGCAGCAACAGAGAAGGCAGCTGGCTGACAGCTGGAGTTGGATGGAGCACCTGATGCAAAAGAAGTTTTCTTCCATTTAAGAGCCTCAGTGTTCATCGCTACAAAGGGAATGGGTGGATCAAGCCAGGCGCCTCAAGCTACAGCCCAAGAAACAGGCTCCATACTGAGATGTGTTGAAACACACACAGCCTGCACGGAGACACCTAACCTTCTTCTACTAGGTCCAGGCAGACAAAAGAACTCTGGGGTTAGGAATGACAACTGAAGGGAGAGAGCATGCACCAAGGCAGAGGGCAAACTAGCCTCACTCAGAAGCCAGTTCCCTCCAAATTCAACCCAACTCCCTCTTGAGACCTCTTCTGTCTGAGGAGAGCAGAGTGGCTCTCCTCAGAACTGGGGATCAAAGTGTTAAATATCAATCAATACTTTAAGGGTACTCCACTTTAGACCAAAGTAGAGAAATCCGTCGGCTATTTTTTTTTTACAAAACAATCAGGTAATTTGGGAGAACTTAGATTTGGAGGGGGGGGGTGGTGAGGTGGCTCATGCCTCTAATCCCAGCACTCACAGAACTCAGATGTAGACAGGAGGATGGTTGTGAATTTGAGGCCAGGTTAGTCTACACAAGTTCCAGACTACCCAGCACAGCGTCCTGAGAGCGTGCCTCAAGAAAACAGAATACATAAATGAAAACAGGGTGTGGATTTGTGTCTGGTTCATCAGGACACTTCAAGCCTAGGCTGTTTTCAGAAAGACAACTATAGGTAGGTATCTCTCTTTCTCCTTCCAGCTCTCCTCCTCTCTAGTCTCAGAGCTGCTTCTACTCCCCATACCCTCGGGGCACTTGTCTTATGTCCAAGATGAAAGGGGGCTCAAGTCCTATATATTCCAGATTGATGTTGTTTTACCAATCTCACCTGACTTTACACTGTTTCTAGGGATTGGGAAAGAAATGAAATACAGAAAGCATTCCACCACCAGTAAGCTTTTAGGACATGCTTGACTGGCAACGAAGGGGCAGAGAAAGGACAATTACATTTTTAATTTTGATTCTCAAGGAATTGTTTTCATTTATTAGGGCAAAACAGCTACCGGTGTGGTGTCAGAGCACTGAGACTTGAAATCGAGTGGCTAAAAGGCAATCTGGATTTAAAACCGTGAGATACCATTGACGCACACAAAAGCGGCAGGGAGCAGTTTAAAGTCAAAGCGGCAGGGAGGGTCTGGTCTGGTGCAGGCGAGTCCCACCCGGGAGCGGTTCTAATAAAGCTCATTCTTCCCCATTCTCCAGGCCTTTCTTAGCCAAGTGGCTGAGAACTAAATCCAGGCAGACTGGAAGGCGCATTACCTGCCTCTTTATTCCGCTGTGTGAATGTTGGAGTTTTAATTACACACTTGCTTTTTCTGGGGAAGACCAAAGATCGTATTTTTTAAAGTATCAACTTGTTTTCCATTAGGCAGTTGTTGTAACAAGTTCTTTCAGTGACATGTTATGTCTTTAGGAAGGGATGCTTCAGATGGCGCGCACTAGCACAATTTTGTGGCTTTTAATTACTATTTTGTTCTTTTGGGGGGTTTCAGAGGCTGGCGCCTGGGCGTGATTAGACTGTCTACCAGGCCTGTAACAACCTCGTACACTGTCCACCAGGTGGCGCCACACAGCAGGCGTTACCACAGAATCTTCAGAGTTGGGAGTCCATCTCCGCGCGAGTTCATCGATCACCTTTCTTCTGAAAATTCCAGACACCAAAGAGTGGAACTCATCATTTGGGCTTAAAAAAAAAAAAGGGGAAAGAAAAAACCCTAGAGAAAGAGAAATTACAACAGCAGAGTAAGATCCTAAAACACGAAAATGTAAAATAAAGTACACGAAATAAAACTTTTTATATTTATATCAAGAAAACATGCTAAGATAATCAATCTTGATAAATTTGTAATATTATTTCAGTATCTTTTTTTTCATTCCCCTTTTCGTAAGAACACCGGTGGATTCAAACGATTTTGAAGACTCTCTAGTCTGGCCTACCTTTCCCAAAGAGGAAAACCTCAGAATAAGTTCCCAGCCAGTGGCTCAGATGTGCGTCATTACTCGAGGCCTTTATGTGTATGAGGAAAAGTGATTTCAAATACATTACTAGTAATAATACCTTTGGGCTTATAGAGCTCTTCTCTCAAGCAACAAGGAAAAACGTTAAATATTATCCAATTAATTGTCATAATATCTCTGTGGGTAGGTTGGGAAGCATATGTTATTATACGCGGTTTATGGATAATTTAAATCAATTGACCGTCAGGTGCAAGAGTGGCTGACAAGAGTGAGTGCCAGCCAGGCACCTCGAGGAAAAGTGTCTGGAAAAAAAGGAGACAGAGCTGACTTGGCCCTCTGCCTGGCTTTATTCTATTAAGACGACCTTAAACAAGAGTTGTAAATCCTTAGACTTGACTCTTGCAAGCAGAGTAAAGTGGGAGACCCCACTTTTTCCCCGGAGACCAGACGCCTTCCGTCCTGTTGCGGGTCAGCCTGCACCCCGTCCAGCTCCAGGTCGGGTACCCACTTTCTGCAGTGGTTGTACACGCACCCACTGCGGCCGCCTTGCCCGCCACGTGACACACGGGTCCCCCCCCCCCCGCCGGGTCGCGGACTCCGGGCGCCCCGCGGCCCATTCCTTCTGATTGGCTGTTGCTAGGTGACGTTGCCTGCGGTCACGTGACAAGTGTTAAATGCCCACCCTGCAGGAGCCTGCCCGGCAGACAATCGTAAAGCTGCTCGGGGGTCGCTCACCTGCTCCCGCCTCCTGGAGCCCCTACCGGGTCTGACCGCTCTTGCCCCCTCCATTGCCCGCCCCCCGCCCGAGCCGGGCCAGCAGCCGAGAGGTCCGAGAGGCCAGGGAAGGATGCGGCCAGCAGCTGCGGTCCCGAGCCACGCACGGTGATCGCCTCCTCCAGGGGAGGAGGCGCCTAGACCGTAGCCTCATTTCTTGTTTTCCTCTCCCTCCCCCCTCCCCGTAATTACATTGGCTGCTGGAAGAGACCTGGAGAGATAGACAGAGGAGGCGCCTCGCATCCCCCTCTCGCCCGCCACCCGTGCTCTTTTCCTGTCCCGGGTCAGGATGACTGGAGTCTTTGACAGTCTGGTGGCTGATATGCACTCGACCCAGATCACCGCCTCCAGCACGTATCACCAGCACCAGCAGCCGCCGAGCGGTGCCGGCGCCGGCCCTGGAGGCAGCAGCAACAGCAGCAGCAGCAACAGCAGCCTGCACAAGCCCCAGGAGTCGCCAACCCTCCCGGTGTCCACAGCCACCGACAGCAGCTACTACACCAACCAGCAACACCCGGCGGGCGGTGGCGGCGGGGGGGCCTCGCCCTACGCGCACATGGGCTCCTACCAGTACCACGCCAGCGGCCTCAACAACGTCTCCTACTCCGCCAAAAGCAGCTACGACCTGGGCTACACCGCCGCGTACACCTCCTACGCGCCCTACGGAACCAGTTCGTCCCCGGTCAACAACGAGCCCGGTAAGCATAACTAGCATCTAGGGTGCCCAAGTCGGCCTGGCCACGGGCAGGAACCCGATGAGCATGGGGGAGGACAGTCCGGAGCTCTAGCACTCTGTGCAGCTCTTGTTCCTGCCCTGAACTCTGCCCAATCTCCAACTGCGCGCGAATCTCAGTTTCTGTTTCTCCACGCTCAGGACAGAGCCAGTGGGCTGTTGGGCCAGTTGGCATCGCTTTGTTGCCCGCCTCTTTTTTCTCCCTTGCACAGATCACCCCGGTCCCTTGCAGGGTTCGGTGGCCAGGCCAGTCTCCCGCGTGCTGAAGTTGGAAAGGCCTCCTCCAGGCTCTGGCCAAGTTCTTAAAGGCCTTGGCTCCGCACTTTAGGACCGCGGGGTTGGACGGTGGGTGCTCACCATTCATTTTCCTTGCAGACAAGGAAGACCTTGAGCCTGAAATCCGAATAGTGAACGGGAAGCCAAAGAAAGTCCGGAAACCGCGCACCATCTACTCCAGTTTCCAGCTGGCGGCCCTTCAGCGACGCTTCCAGAAAACCCAGTATCTCGCCCTGCCTGAGCGAGCCGAGCTGGCGGCGTCCCTGGGCCTCACCCAAACTCAGGTGAGCAAGATGGGAGATGGCCTGCTTTAGCTAGGAGGCGGGCGCATTCGGAACAACATTTTCAAAAGTATATTTTCATCTGTGCTGTTTTTCGGGCCACGTAAACTTCTAGGCCCAACGCCGAGAGAGAGAGAGAGAGAGAGAGAGAGAGAGAGAGAGAGAGAGAGAGAGAGAGAGAGAGAGAGAGAGAGAGAGAGAGAATTTTTTTCAAAGAGGGCCGCCGCCTGGGAGGAAAGAAAATGACCCGGGTGGACAGAAATCCGACACTACAACGCATTTCCACTCGCTGCTGCTAAAGCGGGTGGCGTAACACTGGCTACCTGACCTGACACCACACTACACAGAGCCTCGGTCACAAAGTTAGAGCTCATTGATTAGCGTTTTGAGATCTCCCAATGTAGCCAGAAGCAGCGGAGCCCAGAGGCCGGGCAAGTGCTCCGCTCACCGGCGGGTCTCCACTCCCCAATCTCCTGCCCAGGTTCCTGCACTAAAACTCGGGGGCTTTTCCTTTTTTTTTTTCAAGGTCAAAATCTGGTTCCAGAACCGCCGATCCAAGTTCAAGAAGATGTGGAAAAGCGGCGAGATCCCCACAGAGCAGCACCCCGGAGCCAGCGCTTCCCCACCATGTGCCTCTCCGCCGGTCTCGGCGCCAGCATCCTGGGACTTCGGTGCGCCGCAGCGGATGGCGGGCGGCGGCCCGGGTAGCGGAGGCAGCGGCGCGGGCAGCTCCGGCTCCAGCCCCAGCAGCGCCGCCTCGGCTTTTCTGGGAAACTACCCGTGGTACCACCAGGCTTCGGGCTCCGCTTCACACCTGCAGACCACGGCTCCACTTCTGCATCCTTCGCAGACTCCGCAGGCGCACCACCACCACCATCACCACCACCACGCAGGCGGAGGCGCCCCGGTGAGCGCGGGGACAATTTTCTAACCTCGAGCGGACAGCGCCAGAGACTTGAGAACTGAGATACCATGTTCTTCAGCACGCGTCCCGTAGCTAGAGGCTCGAACCTACCAGCCAGTGACCGCCACTCAGCCGTACTGGAAGTGGCGACCAGGGGTGGCCGGTCGCGAGGCCACTCCTCGTACTGCCACGGAGCAGCCTCGGGAACAAGGAGGCCTCGTGGGATTCTCTAGTGCCAAGCCCGACGTCCCTGGCCTCAATTCCGACCTGAGCCCCGGCCACTTTTAGGCCATCTTCGGACTTGTCGCCCCTTCCCAGCCCCCTCAGCGTGATCCTCAGGGTCCTTGGTCTCTCCAGATCCTAAGCTGGGTCAGGCACAGGGACGCCTTCCCTGCCCTCGAGGCTTCCCGGCTCTCAGAGGCCCCTTTATCCTCTCTTTCCCCAGGCCTCAGCTCCAGTCTGCTTCGGTTATTGACCTCCCGGGTCCTACTTTACCCTATCACATACCCCCATGACCTCCGGGATCCCGCCGGGTTTTTTCCCCTGTTGGGGTCTCCTGGGGAGAATTCCCAGCTGTCCCAATTCCTCCTGCCTCCCGTAGCTCCTCATTCATCACCAGTGGAGTTTTTTTATTTTTATTTTTTTAAAAGTTTAGGTGCCTTTGCGGATGACCTCATTTTGATGTTAAAAAAAAAAACTGATTTTTTTAATATGTGGACGCTGCAAAAAATGTGTTTAAATTATCTTTTTTAAGATGAATTAAGGACTATTAGCCCGAACTTCGATGCAGAGTTTGTAAATAAGGATGTCTGTGCAGATTTTCCCACATTTATTTGTATAAAATTTCTCATCTTTTCAGACTTTTTTGTAAACCGTCCCCCCAGTTGTGAAAACTGCGACGTAGCAGTGACCTCAGAAGCCCCTATGTTTCCCCCTTTGAAAAATTTTCTCAGTTAAATTAAGCTACTGATTTGAATTTGTTTTTATCTTGTCCTAAAGTCTTTGTTCTTGAAATGCAAGGTATTTGGGGGTTATTTATTATGAAAGCAACATACTCTTAATGTTGATTTTACAATATGAAGAGATTATTTAAAATAAATTATTGTTTTCATTGGAGTGTGTGCTTTTTCCTTGATGCCAGGGTTCCCTCGGCTCAGACATTGAGCGGGCCCCCTCCCTGGAATCCGATGAACAAAACTGCACATTTGCACCTTTCCGAGGCTGCAATGGCCATGAGATGCACACAGTCCGGGAGGGGTACTCCGGCCTCGGTGAAGGGTTCAGCTCCTCCCCCACGCCCGAGTCCGCGCGCGGTTCTTCAGCCTAAGGCGGCGTGACTCACTCAGCGCCGGGCGGCTCCAGCCTCCGCCCGACTGGTCCCTCTGGCGCCGGCGCCACCGCCCCGCGCCTGGGCGGTCTCCGCCGCCACCGCGTCCATGGTGCTGGCCAGGCAGTGCACCCGAGCTGCCGCGGGCAACCAAATGTCCAGGACCTAAGCTCTGCAACAGTCTGGGATCAGACTCGTACAATGGTCCCTCCCTCCATCTGCCCCCGAGGCCCTTTGGGAGCCGGTTGATCCCAGAACTCAGCGAGTCACTCTCATGAAGCACGGTTGGCTGCTTTGGAATGCTGGGCAACCCCAGAACACAGTACTATGCTAGTACACACACACACACACACACATTCACTTTCAAACACACCCAGGCACACGCTCCCGTTACACATGCTGACACAAACATGAAAATGCAGTCACAGGCAGAGATGGACGCACATTGCTGCTGTGGAATGGTGCACATAGCACCTCACACTCTTCAAGAGAGAAGGTCCAGGCATCAATGAACCTAGCTTCCCACTACAGGCCTCACATGACCAGCTCTTAGCGTCGGAAACGACCCTACTTTCTGGCATTCCCTACAAGTCTAAACTAAAAGCCCGGTTCACTGAAAGCGCTGGAGTCTGTTGTTGGAGGCTTCCCCCCACCCCCGGCAACAATCACTGACTGTGTGACCTTGGGCAACCCTGTTAGCCTCTCTGTGTTGCAGTTTGCAGATCTCTGCGATAGGAGAAATAATAACAGCTATGGCTCAGAATAGTGAGCAACTTAATGAACCCCTAATGAGGCAATGATGTAACAACGCCAGGCATGTGATAAGCCCTAGATAAGTTTTGGCTGTTTCGTATTTACTATTACTGTTTTATCGCTATGCTCCAAATCGCGGGGGGAGGGGGCGCCTTACTCTTGAAGTCCGATATTGCTAAGAGACCTTCCTAATTTCGACTGGAGTGGAAAAGTTAGGGATGGGGAGGCTCTGGTCCTTTTCTACATGAGGCTGGAGCTTCTGTCATTCCCTCCAAGGGATCAGCCCGCACTGGAGAGGAAGTTGGGCACAGACCAGAAAACTCTGCTTGCTAAACGCAGGTCTCGTCTACTTTAGTTTGTGCGGTCCATCCATGTATCTTCAACTCGTATTTGAATGGAAGGGCACAAACAACCACACAATGGAGGTGACTTTCTGGACTTAAAGTGAATACTGTTTTCTGATCAAATTGATGTTGGGCTTGCTCAGAGTGGTCCAGGATGGTCTCTGAAAATGAAAAGGTTGCACAATTCAGAATGGCCTGGACTTTTAGAACTTCCCTATGCAACTACTGCCTACCAACCCCCCATCTCAACCCCCTACACTCCCTCACTTCCAAATTCTACTTTGCGGGGTGTGTGTGTGTGTGTGTGTGTGTGTGTGTGTGTGTGTGTGTGTGTTCCCCTGACTGCCAATAGCTAGTACCGGCCTTTCTCCTAAGGTTATGCCCTCCCCTCCTTTGCGCGCACTCCCCTCCCGGGCTCCTGAAACCAGCCGGGAAAGACGGGGCAGTAAATTGGCTGGTGTCGAGGATCTGCAGCAGACAAGATGATTAAGAGGCCTACGCCGGAGCGCCCCGGGCAGGGAATGTCAGCCCAAGTTGGAATCACGCAACAGGCCTTGGCATGAGCCGAGCCTGGGAGCCCGGAGGGCGGGCGGCCCCTCTCCGGGGTGGGCCAAGGCCCCACAGACTCGCCGGAGTCACCGAACCTGGCACTCGGCGGCGGCGGGGTCGTACAGGGCCACGACGCGCCTTTCCCCGGCAGTGGGCAAAGGAGGGTGCAGGAACCAGGGGGAAGGGGGAAGGGGGCGTTCCCGCCAACAAGAAGGGCCAAAGAGGTCGCTGAGATGCACCCGCGCTCTAGACGTGAGGGGGCGGGGAGGCGGAGGGGTGGGCTAGGGAGAGAAACAAAGCCGGGCTCCAAGGGGTGGGGGCCGGCTCCAGCCCCGCCGGGGGCGACGCGTTGGCAAGCCTTTCTCACAGTCTCCAGCCCGCCCGGAGACGCCAAGCCCTGTGATCAGCCCGCCGCCGCTCAGACACGCTCCCCCCCCCCCTCCGCACTAACTTGCGCTCCCCAAAGTAGGAATGAAAAATGGAAATGGGAAGCAGCGATTTCGGCTCCCTACACTGGGAAACCAGCCGCGCTCCGAGCACACATAAATCTTCATTGTAATCCCCTTCCATTTACTCGCGTAAAATATCAGGCCAAAGACAGGATATGACAAGCGCAGGGAAGCGGGGGCGGGGTGGGACCTAAGGGGTGCCGGGCCTTCTCTGCTCCACACACCCGAGGGGGGCTCTTCGCATTCCCATACTCTGGCAAAAGCGAGGACATCGAATTCTGTACTGCCAGCTGCAGGTCTCCCCGAGATCCCGAGCCCTCCGGCTCCACTCCCAAGCCCGCGCTGCTCTCGTCTTTGCACAGAAACCCCTCCGGCTGCCCAGAATTCCTGGATCCCGGGTTGGGGAGGCCAAAAGGAGAGCGTAGGCATCCCAGGTCTCATCAACCCAGCTGCAATATGGGACCGTTTAGAAGTCTTCCTCCTCCGCTTTCTTTCAGGATCACTTGTGAAAATTATGAATATCCGTGCCTAGTAAGGATTTCCGAGACTGGCGGGGCAGGTTTGAGGGAAGTATCAGGTTTACTGGGGGCGGGGAGAGCCGGGGAAGGTTGGAGCTTTGTTTACAAACAGTTCTCAGGCAGAGAGAGGCAAAAAGGTATAGAAAAGAAAGAGCTAAAGAAATTCAGTGTTTGCTTTCCCCGTCTGTTAGGAACTCTCTCGTCCCAACTTCTGAGATTGCAAAAAGGTCCCTTTGCTCCTCAAAAACCCGTATAGCACAGAACCCGGGAGCAACTGCTCTACTCCAGACGTCACCAGCACTTGTTCAAAAGTCTCAAGCCTGCTCCTTTGACTCCTGGGAAGAGCGACCACCAGTGGTTTTAGACTGTTTGGCTTCAGTTTGTGTGTGTGTGTGTGTGTGTGTGTGTGTGTGTGTGTGTGTGTGTGTGTGTGTTGTTGTTGTTGTTGTTGTTGTTGTTGTTGTTTGAGAACCAACAGACCGATCTTTTCCTGAGAGTTACAGTACACAGCACTTCTTTCTTATTCCACGTTGGTGTCGAGGGAGTTGAGTGTGGCTCTCAAGCAAGGTCCTAGCTGGAGGACTAGGCTCTCTCTGGCCTAGCTGCCTCTCAGTGTCCTGACACCCAAATCAGCCCAAGGAGGCCTCATGACAGCTAGTCTTTGGTTCCCTCCTGGGATCTGCCTGGAAAGCAATCTCCAACCCACAGCACACAAACACATCCCACTGCAGACGGGATATAGAGGCCCACACCCCTCTGAAGCGCCCCCCTCCCTACCCCAACCCGAATGCCACAGCAGGAGTTCCCCTAG
>JANHMN010000002.1:141115308-141125308 GCA_030674055.1 Rhabdomys pumilio | reverse complement strand
TCCACCAGAGGGAAGCGTTCTCAAAACGGATTGGCATCTGAAACTCGGAGGTGGGGTGGGAGCGATGTTGAGTGACTATGGTCTATGGTCGGCTCTGAGTTTCAAAATTCACCGAATCCCCCAGTGCTTTGACATTTCTATCTGATTTGTGAGTATCTAGAGAAAAGTCTCTAGGAACTACGCAAAAATGGCTCTTCCCTCCCCCGCTTCCCCCAGTGTAAGGCTCTAGTGGCTCCCTGGGACTATGCCCTGTCCCCAAGGACCTCAGTGATTGATTGGGGTGGTGGCTTGGAAGACATGAGCTTCCTGTCCCTGCCAAGGCGCTATCCTGTGCCTGCGGTCAAGCGAAATCTGGCAGGTCAGATCCGGGTGGAGGCTGGGGCAAAGCAGGGTATCTCTGTTTCCAGGGTTCTTGAGAAATGACAGGACACCAGAAGAGAGTTCCAGTTGCCCAAGCCTGCCCTGGGGTTCTGCTTTTCTCAATCTTTCGATTCCTGAGCACCTGAGGTGGAACTCTGCTGTCAAACACCTGCCCCTGAGTCAAATGCACTAACACTTTGTCTCCATCTCTAACCCAGACACTCCATCTCTCCAACCCAAGCAGGATTCCAGGCCGTGCTGAGGGGGAGAAGTAAGAGGAACAGGTCTTTGGGGGCACCCCACAGACCTTAGTATGATATCTTAGTGCAATATTAGAGATCCCCAACCTCTCCCTAGTACACAGCATTTTTAGCAGTAAATACTATGTTAATGTGCCAGAGTTGAGGAAGGACACCCCTCCTTTCCCTTCAAACAGTACAGGAGGCAATGGGTCTTTCTTGAAACCATAATTTTACTGTCTCAAAGAAACTTTATAACTTATTTACAAAGTCCCTCCCTCCCCCAAGATACAAAGCAATAAGTTAACATTCTCAATATAAAACTAAACTTTGACATAGAGAACACAAAACACGGTTGATTCCAATCGGTCACATTTTCCAAATTTCACAAGTAAAATGTCAAGATTCTCATTTCACAAAGCATCGGGTTTACAGCCACACACAACAGAACGGAAAGAGGCTAAGTTTGTGCAACATGTTTACAGAATAATAATAATTATTATTATTAATAACAACAATAATAATATGTACAGCAATTAGATCCTGCACCAGAGCCTGTGCGTTCAGGTTGATGATTTGTGTTCTGTGGTCGAGCCGCTGGGGATTATTTAAAGCTGCTTGTGTCTTACTTTAAAGCGACCTGGAATTGGGGTGCTTTCACAGGACAAATTATTTTCTTTCCAAGGCCCATTGGTCCTCTCTCTTGCTGGCCAAAGTATAATTTTTTTTCCTCTTGGCTGGGTGTTCTTGTCCAAACATTTTTGACAACATCCTGTTGGCTTTACATATCTTTCCTTCCTTCTTTCTTTCTTTTGTTGTTATTTTTAATAATTCGGGGCATATAAAATGCAAATCATTCTGCTTCCCCTTCTCCGTTCCAGCCAAGTACAAAAGTTACTGTGTACCTTAGAAGCCACTATCCCATTCTTTTCCCCTCTTCTGGTGTGTTTAAGGTAAACAGTATGTTTGGACAGTGCACAATCCATGTCCCAGAGAACTTGGAATTGGCCAACACTCAGCGTCAGACAAAGTCTGTTTTTCAATAAATTAACCCCCCTCCCTCTGATTTCCCAAACAAGCTACACAGATGGTCAAGCAGGGCCCAGAAGAAAACCATTCAGGAAAAAGTGTTCCAGGATTTGGTGATGGGCTGTCGGCAGACAGGTGTGGCTCAGACCTGGTGACTTTTTGGAGAGGCCGTAGAATGAGGACAGCAGACACACGAGGACCGTGACTTCGGTGCACAAACAGTGCAAAAAGGAGACAAAGACAGACAGAACCGAAAAGAAGAGCATATATCCCCCTCCTACGTATTTTTTTTTCCTGATAGTCTCACAAAGCTGAGAGTCTGGTCTGGTCCAGCGGGGTTGTCTTGTTGCACTGGCTGTCTCCAGTGGCTGTGCCTGCGCTTTGAGGCCACTCTGCTGTCACCCTGGCCCAAACCAGGTTCAGGCCCAGAGCTGAAAAGTCGCTGGGCCGGACTTTTAGGGGCTTCGAGGAAGCAGCAAGCCCTCTGCCTTCACTGTTCCTTTTTCTTTTATTTTTACCCTCCCCCCGCCCCCGCCCCTGGGCCCTTCTCTTCCTGGCCCAGGGCGTGCGAAAGGGTGGATGAACCTGGAGACGGGAGGGGCCGGGCCAAGGGAGACGGGCAGGAAGCGGGTGAGTGCGAACTGATAGCCTCACATCAGTTGAGGCTGCTGCATAGCTTCTTGGTGTGCTGAGGGATACCACGATGTGTAGCTGGGGACGTAGGAGCCAGCGCTGCTGCCAGAGCCCTTCCCAGATGAGGAGTTCGGATTCCAGCCGGGTGGTACCGGTGGGGAGCCGGCAGACAAGGCCCTGCCATTCGCCAGCGCGCTGCCCTCCAGAGCTGCCCCGCCTTGCTTCATCAGCTTCTTGAACTTGGAGCGTTTGTTCTGGAACCATATCTTGACCTGCAGGATCGGGCGACAACGTGACTGGACTATGACCACTGAGTCTACCCAGATCTAGGGAGGAGAAAAGGGACTGGTGGACAGCAATACCCGCCCTCCTTGCTTTGGAAAAGCTGACACCTCCAGGATAGAGGGGCAAAGACTACCGCCACCCCAGCCCTCATGAGCGCCAAAGGCCAGAAAGTTGAGCCCTAGGTCCCGCCGCTGCTGGTAGCCTTTAGAGCAGCATTCAGAGACCGGGGATAAGAGAACGGGGGAGACCCAGACCTTGCTTGCAAATGAGTCGGTGCCACCCGGGCTGGCGTTTATGAAAGACCTCTTGCAGAACAATGCAATAACAATAAAGAAAATTTAAAACCTATATAGGAATGGAGGGCATTTATTAAAATTAGATCACCTTTGCTTTGCACCAAACTTTCTGCCTTTGGATGAGTTGAAGGACTGATGAAAGAAATTACGGTGTCTTTGTTAAACTCTAGACTCACTGCACCCCCCCCCCATAGGTGTATTTGCTTTCCCCAGCTTCAATCTAAATCTAGAGACAGACTTTGGAAACCGGTATCAGCTCCAGTTTAAATGCCTACGAACTGCCCAGGGTCTTAGAGAAATGTAAGAAGAAGAAAAAAAATCTCGCTATTTTTTTTTTCTTCTTCTTCTTAAGGATCTGGAACTTGGGAAGTGAAGGGCCAGAGGGAAGGATCCGCCTCTGCCACCTCACAAGAAGGTGGTGGAGGAAGCAGGCTTAGGCCCGGGATCCGAGTGATTAGTTACACACTTTAAAGGCAAAGGAAGATTAAATCCCCCTTCTATTGTTCCAGTTGTTCAGACGCGTGTGACTTCAGAATCTCCAAACAAAACGTCTGGGGAAATCCTTCCAGTTCCCTGCCTGATCAGAAGTCCAGGGACAGAAGACCAGGTAGCCTGCAGGTCAGAGTAGGGTCCGAGCTAGGGCAAACAGTTTGAGGGAGGAAGGGGAGACGCTGAAAGTCAGAGGTGGATACACACACACACACACACACACACACACACACACACACACACACACACGTTAGGGGGCGGACAGTGACATCTAGAACCAGAGGCCCAGCGAACAAAAAATTTGAAGCCTGGGGCTCAAGCCCAGCTCCGGAAGCCTGTTTGGCGGAGCGGCCAGGTACCTGAGTCTGTGTGAGTCCCAAGGAGGCCGCCAGCTCCGCCCTCTCAGGCAGAGCTAGGTACTGAGTTTGTTGGAACCTCCGGTTCAAAGCCTGCAACTGCAAACTGGAATAAATTGTCCTGGGTTTACGGATCTTTTTCCCTTTGCCGTTAAAGCGCACTTCACCGCCTTCCACCACAGTGCTCTTCTCGGAGTCCGCCCCTGGAGGGACAACAGAAGCAGAGACCCTTGTTAATGCTGCACTGCCTTTAGTGAGGAGAGACGAGAATGAATGTCTATGGATGGGTTGGCAGAGGCAAGATCCGTAAAAAGAACGTTCAAGAAACCCTGAAAGACTGCGAAGGGTCCCTCAAGGTCCGAGCGCAGGTCCCTGGCTGCTGCAGACAGAATTGGGTCGTTCCCAAGAGTGCAGCTATTGCCTTTGCAGAGAAAGTTTGCTATTTTTTGCAGGCAGTAGTTGAGGTTTAATTACCCTTAATTGCATACATTGTTTATAGCACTACGCAATAAATAATTACCGAGACTAATACGTGCACATGTGGGTTTCTGTTTTCCAGCGGGGCATTGTGTGCTCAGCGCACCGAGCGGCCCAGAGGCCCAGCCAGTGCCAGGAGACGCGCTCGGATTTATCCTTTGCTGGACAGTTGTAAATTGAATTGACTTATAATTTTTTTCTTTTCAGTGACAAGGATCCAAAGATTGATATCCGAAACCTCTACTACTTCCGCGCTTTCCCCACCCCCACCCACCTCTCTCTATCCCACACTCTCTTGTCTTTTCTCTTTCCCCCTCCCCTTCTCCCCCTCTCTCCTATTCTCCTTCCCTTCTCTCCTGGTCCCTGGCAAGCGCACGTACCTGGGTCCTCCAGGCGGCTCTGGGCGAGGCTGGCGCTGCCGGGGTAGGACTGCACGGAACTGATGTAGGGGCTGGACGCGTGGCTGCTGACCGAGTTGACGTAGGGGTAGCCCAGCGGTCGGGAGAAGGACGAGGCCGAACTGTAAGCACCGTCGGGCTGCGAATGGCCCGCCGAGTGTAAACAGTGCATGGAGTAGTGCCCGTGGGACATGGGAGAAGGAGACATTTGCTGGTTGGGCGGCCCAAACTCCATAAACACAGCCTTGCCCGACACGGGGCTGTTGAGACTTTCTGGCATGGTGGTCATGGTCATCTCTTCTCGCGGGGTCTGGGTGTGGGTCTTTCTCTCCTCTGCTTCCCTTTTGGGGGTCTCTATGTTTCTCAGGACAGGAAGGAACCCAATTTAAGCGGAACAGGGGTTTTCACTTTCCATTCATAAGAAAATGGAGTTTGTCTCTTTGAAAAGTCTAAGCATGATGCTGCCGAGCTCCCCAAACTCGGTTCAAAGCTTTGACTCAGCCAAGGTCATAAATATTCATGAGCTGGTGGAGCTGATTGGTCGGCTCTCTTGCATAATCACCGGGGATTGGTCCGAGAAGCTCGGGCTCGGCTGGACTAGAGCGGGCGACGCGGCCCGGCCTGGGGAGAATCGGGTCCACACGTCCCGGCCGGGGCTCCTCTGCAACAGAGCGCGCGGAGCAGGACGCACAATGGGCTGCGGCGCCCGCGCTGGGACCTCGAAGGCGCGCGACTCCAGCCTCCCGCCTCCCTCCCGCGCTTCCCGCCCCAGAAACCAACCAGCCGCACCCAGCCGTCGCCCTCCCCCTTGCTGTCCCCACCCTTCGCCCGCCCCCAACGCCTGGGACCCCGGACCACTTCTTCTTGAGGTCACCTAGTCCGGTGCGGAGCGCCGCTCCAGAGTCCGGCCGCGGTCTCTGGATTGCGGAGTCGCGCACTGTGCGACAACCCCGGTAGCCTCCAGCCAGCGGTCCTTCTGAGCGTCCTGTGCCTAGCTCAGCGCGCTCCAGGCCGCGCCTCCCAGGTTGGGGTTCTCTCGGCCACATCCCGGGAATCGGGGTTTGGGGGCCCTCTGGCCCAACTCACTCACTCGGCCGCCGCCCCGCCGTTGCCACCGTTCCCAGGGGCTTGCTCGCATCTCTCCAGGCCCAGCTGGCCACTCCAGCTCGAGGCTGCACGGGTCTGATCAAAGCAGTGCGCGTGGAGAGCCAGGAACCCGCGCTTCTCCACCCAGGAAAGGCGGCCGCACCGCCTCCCCCTCCTTTTCCCTCCCAACCTTCCTGCCTCCCCCTCCCCTCTCCACTCCCCCTGAGCCACGCGCCCCGGGCTCACTCGCCCCGAGGGCGCGGCTCAGCGTGGAGTCCGGAGGGCCTGCGGTCGCCTGGTGGCTGGAGCATCGCACGCCTGCCAGGTGGTCATTTTCCGACCTCCTGGGGTCTGGCCAGGGTACTTGGGGTTTGGGAGTCCTAGGGGGACACCAAAACCCTCAGCAAATCCAGATCTGTGGTAGGCTTGAATATTTGTGTTTAGATATGCCCCTCTCTGTCACCCAGTCTCTTCCTCACCTCCAGTAGCCAAAGCTGGAGCCTCCGGACCCGGGGGTGAGGCGGGGAAGCTGATGAAGGAAAGAGCTGCCAAGGCGCCGTCTACCTTCTGGGTGCAAGTGTTGAAAAGTGCACAGAAGGCTCTCTTGCCCCCACCCACCACTACTACCACACAGCCACCTCGCGTGGCGCAAACTACGCTGGTTGCTAGGGACTGTCGGTTCCCAATCCCGCCAGCCCCACGATGAATCCCAAATTACTTTGTTAGGTAATTAGAAAGTGTTGATAATTATTTCTTTCATAATTTAGCGGTGTGACGGGGACCGGGTGGGGGGGGTGATCTTGTGAAAGTTCACACGTGCACACGTATTAGTTACTGATTCATTTGATTAAATGGTAGTCTCAAGTGCTCAGATCCGCAGCTGAAGGCGCCCCATTAGCATAACACTGATGTTTAATTTTCATACGCATAATTAGCCATATATTTAACACTAATAGCAACATGCAGCCTTTCAGCGTTAAACAGCCCGGGGATTTGATCTGGCCTGGGCTGAACCTTCGCCGCGGCACCTTCCCCTATCTGGAGTGCACAGCGATCACAGGAAGACCTCTGTAATCAAGCATTTCGGCAGAGGGAACACCAATAAAAATGAACATTCAAAACAAATTACTCGGTGATGTCGTTACAGATATGAGTACAGGGGGCTCATTCTCTCTCTCTCTCTCTCTCTCTCTCTCTCTCTCTCTCTCTCTCTCTCTCTCTCTCTCTCTCAACTTCTTCAGCAGCAGCTCCTGCCTACAGATTTCCTCTTCTGATTAAAGGCACGAGTCTGTGAGCAGAAACATTTCATGCAGCATGTTGGTTGGAGCAAAAGAGAAAAAACAAAAGAAAGAGAAACAAAACAAAAAACAACAGTCCAAAATCTGTAAACCAATAAAGGGTTTGCCAACGACTGAACGGTTTTGTTCTTGTTTTTTGTTTTTTTCCTTAATCGCCAAACCACACGGTGAGGCTTTGTAGCACCAACCAACTAAGAACTCCAACTCGGCTCGTCTTGGTCTTCCTGTCGTACTTCCTGTCGTGATTTTAATTGCTCCTTCTTAGTGCCTGTTTTGGGGTGTGGAATGCCGTCCTGTGCGCCCAACACAGCCGCTTGGATGCCATCTGAACCGAAGGTCTCTTCGCCTTGCGGGCCTGGCCCATGTAAGTGATCGCTGCGGTTGTGCGCCGGTGTTGGGATTGGGGAAAACTGGACTGGTGTCTCTTGGAACTTAGTGCAAGGCACGGGGAAGTCCGACGGACTGCCTAGGACCAGTTTATCCCAAAGACTAGCTAGGTTGGGGAAACAGAGAGGGACCACGGGGCTACTGGGAGTTCTGACCTTCCGCTTAGTGGAGCAGGACTGGGAGCTGGCGCGATAGGGTTTCAGAGCCTAGAATCATTTGGAGCTGAACGGTGTTTAGGAAAAGGAGCACACTCCAGAATTATTTCCTAATTCAAGGAAGCAAGTCTTGGAAGAAACTGAGCCGGGCTTCTGAAGGCGTGCACAGGCCTCAGGAAGTGAGATCTTATCTCTATTTGTGAGCCCTGTGCCTAGTGCAGTCCCCCAACTGACCCAACTCTAAAGTGACACGCCTTTTCCAAAAAGCTACCTTTGCCAGCCCAAGTATGAAAGGAACTTAGAATCCTCGCACTGGTCCTGAAGGTTCCAGATCGGGAGCAGAACTCATTGGAGTCACCTCAGAAGTCAACAGCTCAGGTGGTAACCAGCTTACTCCTCCTGTCTGGAATCTCTGCGGCTCAGGATTAGGTGTCAGGTCAGTTTAGTTGGCCGGTGGATGAGGAAGTGGACAAGAGGAGGTTCTTAAAAAATACAAAAAAAAATTTACTTCCCAATCTTAACTTCAAAGAACGTTACACAGAATTCCTTTAATTCAGGTTTGTTTCCTACGGAGCTGCTGAGTTTAGCAGCACAGGCTAGATTACTAAATCAGATTATATACTTTCCCCGTAAATACCTCCACCTGCAATAATTGTCCCAGTGGTTGGTAAAATCCTGTGGTCCTAATAAAACTATCCTTAGGGGGACCTAAGAGTAAACTGATCTGCAGATAAAGACACCACATGCTAATCTGATTGCTCCAGGAAAGAAGTGAAGCCATTCTTTGGCAGGTATCTTCGAAGGCAGCTGGCCCTGTTCCTCTCTCAGGAATCGGGATGCTCCATGGTCACAGCTTCAGCCTCTTGACCCTCTGCCTGGCAAACTCCAGAACACCTCAAAAGTTTACCCGTTGATCTTTAAAAATCCCCATTCTTTCTTACCCTTAAACTAGGTTTAGAATTGTCTCCACAAACAGCACTTCTAGATGCAGAAATACTGATCTGGAGGGTTGGGGACCACGGAGGAATTCCCAAGTTTAGAGAAGAGCTGAAATGTATCACTTTCCACAGTACTTGTCCTCAGCTTCCCACCTCCTCTTCCATGGCTCTGGATGTCCGGCTAACTCCCTGTGGATGCCTCTGTGCTATCAATCCTGGCAAATGTACAATGTCCTTGGCTCCCCACACGACCCAAGCTGTATTAAGGATGTGGCCACTTTGCCACCTCCATGAACACAAAACAGAGTTCCCAGAGCCGCCGATGTTCTGGACCTCTCTAGTCATGCCCAGAGGGGACTGGCTTCCTGTGAGGACTGGCTTCCTGTGAGGCCCAGCCTAGCCCACCCTGAAGATCCCTGACAACAAGGGAAAGCAGAGTGCTTTGGGCAGGAATGGATTTCTGCTCCTCAAGCAAGTAGGCCCTGCAGGCAAGTTAATGCATAGTTAAAGCTGAGAGCTCCAGATGAGGTCAACTAGAACCTTATCTCAAATATGTCTGGTGTCTCCTCTCTCAGAGATCCTGTGACATCTCAGGAATACCTGATTTGTATAGCTCAGGGAGCAGGGGAATGCTTGTTCCAGGACAGCAGTCAGGGGAGGACAGTTTAAGGATCTAGCTGGGCTCTCAACTCAAGAGACACACATCTAAAGAATGAGGTTGCAGCTTAAATTTTTAGGACAACAAATGATCTAGGGTGTGTGTGTGGGGAGGGGGAGTGTCTCAGGCTGGGAGGGGCATCAAGCATAGCTGGTTGGTGGTGGTGAAGAGCCTCAGGGGTTTCTGGATTGCTCACATCTTCAGAAAGCCTAAACCTATGGTCCACAGCCAAGAAAATGTTTGTAGGCAATGCTTCCTGGCTCATCCTCTCTGGGGCAAACCTCAATAAAGAGGAAATTGGGGTGGAAGCAGGTGCTTGCCTCTGGAAGTGCCCTCAGCCCAGCCATTTAAAGATCCACAGGAGATGAACCAGATTAAAACAGATTTTGAGCTAAAGGGTCTGGGTTTTTTTGTTTGTTTGTTTGTTTGTTTGTTTTTTTCTGCATGTATGCATGTTAAAGTTTGGAGATTCTAAAACTAATCACCTGTCCCTCCCCCTCTGTAGCTGTCACGTGTAAAGACTGGACACAATAGATTTGAGAGTTTTTTTGTTTTTAACTTAGGCAGAATATGGATAGGGAAAGGGCAAACCACCTGCTCAGAAAGGGAGGTTTGTTTTTCTGGCCACAAGGGCTGTCCTGTCGGACCTGAGTCCCCAAAGCCCATCCTTGCTGCATTTTCTCCTAGACACTTCAGACTTCTATGTGGCCTGGGGTTTGACTCCTCAGTCCCCGAAGGTCTCTTTAAGAAAAAAGGCGCTGGGTCTCCATGGCCTTCTGGCTGATTCTCAGGCTTCTTGTGGCAGTTTGGTCAGTATCTCCACGCCTCTTGGAGTGATGAGGACTGAGTGCTCGAACTGGGCAGACCTGAAATACACGGGACTGCTGTCAGGACACTGCAGTTTGCCTCAGGCTTC
>JANHMN010000002.1:141051235-141115208 GCA_030674055.1 Rhabdomys pumilio | reverse complement strand
CCCCCCCCCCCCCCCCCCCCCCCCCCCCGCCCCCAGCAATTCAAAAATAACAGGGCAAACACCTTTGGTTGTCTAGTGAGACCACGGTCCATTCGTCCTCAAGGACTTTAAATTCTGGGGAACCTTCAGTGATGATTGGCTCTGTAGGAGAGAAACTATTTAGTTCAGTAGATATTGTTTCAGTTGGTAATGAGAGAGAGAGGTTGTAAGGAGGCCCCTCCCTCCCCGAGTGTTTCACCCACAGTTCGTGTTGTCATCTTATAAGGGCTAATAATTGCCGCTGCTTACACAGTACACTACAAACTAAACAGTAGGGAGAGGAAACGCAACATCATTAAAAAAATGTATGAAGTTGCCTGGCTCATAATTTTTTTTTTTTTTTTTTGAGAAGAAGGGCATTTTAATCAAGCCTTAATTAGGACCCTGTGGATAATAACCACCCAAACACCAGTCCCTCTTATACATTCCAGTCAGTTCTTAAAAAATATTTGAATTTTTAAAACACGCTCAAAATGTTCATTAATCAGCAAATAACAATTTTCTTATTTCACTCTAATTGCTTCTCCATTAAGTCCTACAGTCAGAACTAGGCGGCCTTGGTGGCCCTAGGTGATTGGAATTTGGTGGTGACACCAATCATGCCATCAGCCAGGAATGGGCCGCCACGGAGCACATGCCACTTGCTGACAGAGAGCAAGGGACTTAATCGCCACTAGTTACTGGGTGTTAATGAAAAAACAAAACACACACACACACACACACAAAAAAAAACCAAACAGCACATTATGCCGGTAACAGAATTAGAGGTTGGATGGCTGCGGTCTCCTAAATGTGTCGGTAAGTATCTGATTTAGGAAGCCGGGGCTAGAGGATATTATTTAATCACATTTACTATGCATCCAAATTATTTCATTATGTTGATTAGCTTCATTAGTCCTTTGCAGGACTTCGAGCCTCTGCAAAGGCCAGTTTCTGTCCAGGGGCCCCAGCTCTCCAGAGGAGCCCAGCATTGTTTACCTATAGTGAAAGCCATGCCCTCCTCCATGGGCAGGTCATTGTCATTAGCTGCAAAGCAAACACAGGAAGGTATGAGAAAAGGAACCAAGGAGGGAAAGAAGCACAAGGGAGGAGGGTGGGCTGTTTTTAAAACACTTGGCCATTTTGCTTTTGGAAAGGGTTAGGGTTATGGATACCTGGATGAGCCCACAGGGTTAAATGAAGGGCTTGCAGGAGTGGGGGGTGGGTGGGATGTTCACCCTTTGTGGTACCTGTGTTCTTAGACCCCACCCACTCTTTAGCAGTTTGTCAAGGTCTGGCAGGGAGGCAGCTAAGGTCTTCAGACACCAGCAGACCCTTCTCTTCAAGGCTGTTGTTCCCTGTGCCACCTGATGCTACCTCTCCTGGTTTCCCTAGGTCCAAAGGAAGTCCTGGGGGAAAGATGCCAAAGAACAGATACCCTCCCCCCCTCCTGTCATGTAGGATGGAGCCAGAGGCAGGGCTTCGTGCTTCAACAGCTATCAGCACTGGCATTGGTGAGACACAGGGAGATGGGCTCTTTCTACACCTGACATGGACCTCTTCTGAGCTGTCTCAGGTGAGGGCTCAGATGGCCCACTGTTCTGCTGGGTCTCTAGGGTGGTTTCCAGCTAGTTCTTCCAGGGACTTGTCCTATCTCAAGTATACAGGGCAAGATATGGGGCTGACTTTCTCTTAGCCCTTGTTCAAATGTGCACACCCCCACACACACCTTGGGGGCTCCTCCACAGCTGCTTTCTCCCTGACCCCAATCCTCCCACCCCTCCTGGTGGCTGTTGCCTTCTCTCTGTAGGGTATACTACCCAGACGTGAAAAACCGGACTCTGGGGAAGAAACACAAGGGTGGGCATAAACCAGCAAACACTAAAGGGTACATGCTGCTAAATACATCAGCTGTCAACGCTGTGTAGGATGCAGGGAAGTTTAACCACAACAGTCAGCGGTTAGAGAAGGGGGTAGAGAAAGAAAAACAGAAAACAGTCCTGTGTGCACACTGCTGGGACGGTGGTGCAGTGGGGTTTTGTTTGCAGTAACTACTTCTAGACAAACATCCCTCGGGCCTTCCAGCCATGCATCCTTCGGGAGAAGACCAAAACCCAAATAAACCTCATTTGGGAAATGTGCTGAGCTATAATTCAACAGCACAATAACATCCTGGTAAAAATTAAGTAGATAACCTCACACTCCGGTACGGGTGGGGGTGGGGGCGGGGACAATGTGGATTCCAGAGAAAAAGAACTTGGAGGAAAGCTGATGTCATTCAATAAATCACTTCCAAATGAACTCTTACCATGATGCCAGATTTCTGGGTGTCCATGAAAGTACGATCCTATCCCGTGTCCCACAAAATGTGGGCAGACTTGGAAACCACTCTGATGAGTTATGCGGCTGTAAAGTGACCAAAGGACATCTAATTTAATCAAATGTTTTAGTGCACATTAAGATTAAAAATAAAATCACTTAAAATAGTCTCTGAAAAAGAAAAAAAAAAGTCAGTTCTGTTTCAAGTCTGATAATAGCATGAATGTTGCCTTCATTCTGAAATTTCAGTGTCGGCTGATGCCTGCTAGCAGTCCTTTTAGATACACAAAGTACATTTAACAAAGGTTATTTAGGCAAGAAGTGAATATGCATATGCAGAAATGTGTGCTGACATGCACAAGGAGGGTGCACACACACACACACACACACACACACACACACACACACACACACACGTCTGTAACAGAGGGCCTCAAACTTACCTGGTTTGAATGGCCTTAAGGGGAAAGCTCTGAGCGGTTACTACTAATTCAGGCATTAGACAGAGAAAATTATAATCTCCAAGTATGACTTTCTACTTTTTATGACTTCCTGAACTCTCATCTAATAAAAGTGTTATACATTTTCTAAACGGACACAAAAGATTATCTGTTTTGTCCATTTTCTTTCAAAACTGGTGGTTATTTTAGGGTTCGACTTAAGATACACATCATTAGCAAAGTTCACTAGCAAAGACTTTTTATCACAATGATATTTAAATGCATTAAAACTGGACCTAATAATAAATGCGGACATTTTTGATTCTACCTGTCCCTTACAAATGTAACTTAGCACATAGACTCCAACCTTGAAATCTTGACCTGCAAGGATGGGAACCTTTGTTGTTGTTGAGATCAGGTGAATATGGTTATTCGGGGAGTGCCAGATCAATAACAAGACATAACACTAACGATTTATGTTTTCACGTGGGCAGAGGGCGTGACGCCTGTAGCCCCGCCCACTGCAATGGGCGGGTGCTTATGGAACCAGGACCGCAATTCCTACCGGATGCAAATGTTTTAGTCCTCAAAGTCATTTCCAACAGACTGTAGTTCAGTTTCACACAGACCCTTTGGCTAACATTTTCATGAACTATCAAATCTACACACACTTTTGAAAACTTAAAACAAACAAACAAACAAACAAACAAACAAACAAAAAAAACCAAGGTCTCAGTTGTGTGCCGGGCTGCCTCTGGATTCATCTATCCTAAAGCGCATGTGCTTACGATGCCCAGGTTAATTTTTAAGAACATTTTTAAAACACTCTCAGATTTGTAAGAATATCCACTTAGACGAGGATGTCCCTGTAATCAGCAGAGAGACAGCATTGCATGGAAATGTAGCTTTGATGCAACCAGTAGGACAGAAATGGATATGCCAAGCAAGCGCCATGGAGAGGAGAAGCCAGCTTTCTTTTCTGGAGCTGTGCTTTGGGGTCCAGGACGCTTTGCAGACCTTGGGCTTTGGCTAGGAGGTGTTTTTAGAAAGCATCTTCCCATGGTGTCTCTCCTTGTTCCACACCACGTATAAACCAGAGGATAGAGAGGAGATAGAGGGAAAGAGATAATTAAATAACTCATGACAGCCTGAGGTAGGATTTGTTTTTTTCTACATGAGAATGAGTTACCCTAACACCTGTGAGTTGTTAACTCAGTCCCAACAAATCTCAATAGTTTGAAAAGCACTTCAATATAAAGCATTCTAGTGTTTATTTATTTGTTTATCTGTTGTTGTTTTTGAGGGTTTTTTTTTTTTGTTTTGGGGGGGGGACAAGATTTCTCTCTGTAGCCCTGGCTATCTTGGAACCAGCTTTGTATACTAGGCTGGTCTCAAACGCAGGGATCCCGTCTGGGATCCCTGGGATTAAAAGCGTCGGCCATCACACCCAGCTAGTATTTTCTTAAAACATACAATAAAATAAAATACTAGTCTTATTTTATTTATTTATTTATTTATTTTTCTGTCAATGATCCAACTGATTGGAAGTCTTCATGGGTATACCTTAAACTTGTGGCAACGGTAACCTTCATTTTGATTTTCAATGAGAAGAAAGGCCACTCTAAAACACCTTGGGGGTTCTCCCCACCCCCACTTCATACCTCTTCTTTCTCCTTATAAAAGCAGCTGTACAACTACTAAGTAACTAAAGATATTTGAGTGCCTTCTCCTGCCACACTCTGCTCTCTGGATCCTGGTGGACTTCCGGCTACAGTATCCTGTCACATACGCAGACACTGACGAATTTCATAGCTGGGGGAGGGGAGCTAGACACATTCCCCTTGGTTCTCTGGTTGAACATGTTCAGTTCCTGGATGCTAAGGATGCACTTCTGTTCATGTTGTCTCCTTTGTGAATTTGTAGTTTTCAACACACACTTAAGTGAGATAAAATCCCATTAATGTTCTCAATCACTGAAAACACGCGCTTTCAACTACTTCAGAACATACATTGAGCACAGACTCTTCTCCTGGTTGTGGGATTTAAATCTGATTTTGGAAAGACAATTCAAATGACTAAGGGAATCAAATCTACTTCTTCAATGGGAAAGCAGGTGCTGTTCACCCTGACGTGGCAATCGGAAGGTGGGATGTGCACCTACCTCTTTAACTCAGTGTTGGGGGAAGATGCTGGAACATAGGGGCAGGCAGACCCTGAGAAGTCAGCAATTGCTCCCCAACACCAACACACCCTAGAACCACTGCTGTCTCCCAGCACAAGGGTTTTTTCTTGCCCTGAGCATTTCACAGATGAAACACTTTTTCTTGTTGAAATCTACAGAAAATAACTCTCCAGGCGTTAGCTCTTCTGTTCTGATTTTTTCTAGCTAAAATCCTTTAAGACAGGGCAATGTCTGGTCATGAGGCCTGCACAGTCACGACTGGATGGCTTTCAGAGGGAAAGCTGAGAGAGGACTGCATAAAGGTAGCTTCCAAGCTCACTTTTCAATTATACCTTGTCATGATTGTCCGTGGCTCAGTTACAGCTGATAGGTGGAAGAGAAACTTCCTTTAAGGAGCTTCTTGTAACTTTTTTCTTCAGTTTAATTCCATTTTGTGAAGCAGTTAGACTCCTCCTAATATTGTATTAATAACTGTATTGTCTAAGTAAACACAACTTCTTAACGCACTTCAAATAATTTGTGTGACTAAAACTGCATTCCCTAAGAGGGCAGAGGAGTACTGTGTTAAGTACTCACTCTTAAAGAAACAAGCACACATGTGGAGTGTTTCATTAGCACTTTCAGATGAGTCCCCGGAGAACGGAGGACCTATCTCTTCAGAGACAAGGATCCCAAAAGGCAGCTGATTTGATAAGTTATGGAATTTTACTTCTTAGGTTTTCAGTCCAAACAGTAGCCTCTAAATGGAGGAATGTACAGAGCCAGGAGCCCCTCTAATGACAGGAATGTCTAAGTACAATTAGTCATATTTTTGAAAGCCAACAACTGTTTTCCAATATAGAGGGACATTTTATTTTTTGTTTCAAGCTGGATCACAAATTACTATATTTTTCTTACAATAGTGCTGAACTTTTATTTGAGGTTCTCTGTTTCTGAAAAGCACACATGATGGATTGAAATAAAAGATAATTTATTGCAATGCTTACTTTCATGTGCAGAGAGACGCAGTGTAATTGTAATTTACAGTAGCTGTCAAGCAAAATCCATCACAGATGACATTAAAATGACTTATTTTGCCTAAGCCACTTATTGTTTAAATGTGCATAATCTAATAGAAAGAGATTATTTTTCTAAAAAAAATCTGCTTTGTATTGTTCTAAATTAATATCAAAATATATACTTATGAATTAAACATTAAAAACCCCCATTTATTGATAGTTTCATCATGACATCTCCAAGTGTAAGTTTAAATTATTTTGGAGTGAACTGTCATAGATTAGTGACGCATGTGGCTGCACGCTTGTGTTCTTCTCACACATATGGATAAGACAGAGATTATCGTGGAGCAGATGAGGTTAGGGAGTGGGTGTAATAGCACCAAGGCCTAGAGATCACTGGGAGTCACTCATGAAACCAAAGGGCACGGAGAAAACTGTCTTCGTGAAATCACACTAACTGACACTTCTTCAGAGACACCCTTCTATCTTTTAGGTCTCTGGGCAGGATTTCAAGTGTTAGGGACTTCAGGGTTTGGGGTAGCATTCAAGACATGCAAGTTGCCTGGGTATTTTCAGAGTCTGAAGGAGGCTATGGCAGACGGCAACTTAAAGAAAGGAGACCCAGTTGAAAGATGTTTGTAAACCTTTGGTTTGTAAAGATTTCAAGTACTTTTTGGCTCAACGGTGAATCTCATTTGTTTATTTACTCTTTAAAGATTTTTTTTTTCCCTGAATAAGAAAAGGCAAAACAATAGATGTCCAGAAATACTGCTGTAATGCACCAGCACAAACATTTGTCAGAATCCGGGGCCAGCCTCCTCGCCAGCGGCAGACATAAACTATCTAAATAATGAAATGCATTAGGGTGAGAGTAAAAAGTTCATTGTCTGTTATTTTGCACATAGTTCTCTGGGTATAGCTGTTGGGGCTGATCTGGTTTTCAAAGGAGCCTGTTCATGCAAATTCATACTCTGCCCAAACTGACCTTCGAGTCCAGCTAGCTAAAATCCAATGTCACTTTGAATTCCACTCTTCTTCGCTGTTGCTTTTTTTTTTTTTTTTTTTTTTTTTTTTTTTTTTATGTAGCTGGAATTAATGTAGTGAATATGTAATGAAATGCATTATCCTGCATGGAGATTTATCAGATTTTCCGACTGAATGCTGTGCTTTGCAAGGACTAGCTGGAGTTCACCTGCATGTTGGTGTGGCGTGTGGCTCTTTTTTGTAAAGAGTTAAGTCGTATACAAAAAGGGGGAACAAAGGTCAGCGCCCAGCCACCACTTGAATGTGAGATTTTTCTTTTTATTCCCCTTGATGTATACTAGGCTCTGTGTTATTAGTCTTAATGATGGAAAATTGTAGTGTTGATACAAATCTTTTTTTCAAAGTAGTAGGCGGGAGCTCCATTTGTTAGTAAGTTTTTTTGTGGCTAAAAGCCACGGACAGTACATTTATGTAGCAGTAAAAGGCCTGGATGCTCTTTCCATAGCAGAGCTAATTATTCCTACTGTGACCTTACTGATCTAGCCTGTTCCCAGTACATCTCATCTGCACGCCTGCTCCTCTGTGTAGATGGTGTCAGGGAATATGAAAAACCCTATAATGAAACCATTTTCATGATGGAGAAAGGCTACTGGAGTTGCACTTGCTACAAAGAGGCTCAATTATATGAGTAATTGTGATAATTTTCTACATTCATAGCCTTCAATGGGGAAAAAAGAATGAGAGCCACAAAGGAAAATTACTTTAACAAGAAAGTACAGAGAGTAAAAATGGAAGAAGAGACAAAAAAAAGGGGGAAAAAATAACCAGAAAAAAAAAGTTTAAAAAATAGATCTGGAGGGAGGAATAGCAAGACAGCGAGAACAACAGAAGCTCGAAAGCCCATGTGCAGCTGTGTTGTACAATTAAATTGAATTTTTTTTCTGCAGTTGATGAATGTGACTACTGCAAATGCGCCTCTGTAGTTAGCTATCATTTGTTGTTCCGTGACAGGAAAAGGATAATTACCTCTCAGAGAGAATCAAAGGCTGACATGCCCTTTAGACACAGCCATGAATGCAGAGCTCCACAGAATGCTTGAATAAGAATCTAGTGTTCTCTGCCCCCTTCGACTGAAGAATAAATTTTGTTAAAATGCAAGAGCGCCACCAGTAAATTTGTTGAACCCTAGGTGTTCAAAAATATGAGGTGCATCTATCGACTCATCCCATTTGCAAAAATAAAACTGCATTTTGAATTCATTTCTATTATATTCGTGGACAGTAAGATAGTGAGATATGCATTAAATTTCTTTTCCCAGTAGGGGTCTGATTCAACATTTCCTATGAAAGAACAGAGAGACACTATCCTTTTTTCCCAGGCTAGTTAGCCTATAATTTAAAACTGTCAAAAACACAATTTTGCTCAAAGTCTTCAATAAAAGCTTCTCAGATAAAGCCCAAAGAGATTTTACTAAAGTTTGATTCAGACACTGTTACAATATTTTTAAAGCCATAAATACATTTAGCTGATATTTTACTGCCTTTTTTCTTAAAGTATTTGAAGGCGTACTCAGAGAAAAAGGCAGCGTCTTTTCTAGGTGACTAAGCTTTGCATCCTTTGGGCAAACGGGATGTATTCAAAGGCTCGGGCTCAGATTAATGAGAACAGCACTTTAAAGGGTCTGGTAGATCATCTTTAACAAAATGTGTTACTTTTAAATGAAAACACATATTCTGGATGTCTACTTCAAAACATTTAGGGTAAAAAAAAAAAAGATCTGAAAGTGGGAAAACAGATTACCAAGAAAAGTCTTGAATTCAGAAAATATACTCATACTCTAGAAGCAAGCACAGCAAAACTCTGGGAAAGTAAACAATGTTTTATAGAAAAAAAAAAAAAAAAAACGACCCAGAGGAAAAGGGACACAGAGCAGCCTCTCAGGATATTTCTTACTCTTAGCTCACATCTCTGATCTCTGCATCACAGGAATGCTTCCCTTCATTCCTTCATAGAATGAGGTTTTTTTTCCCCTTTCTCACTATCCAAGGACTGGGACCACGAGCCCCTTCTTAGGTACCTTCTTTCACATTTGAGGAAAAGAACATCACAGACCAACATGTCAAGCTAAAACAAAAGCAGCCACATAAATATTGCTCACTGCTCCAGTAAGTTTCCTAGCTGACCCTGGTCAAAATTCACTTTTTTAAGCCTTTTTTTTTTTTTTTTTTCCAACCCAGGGACAATACTGCAGCCCAGCAGTTCACATGCTGATATCAGACTGAATGATGGCTGTGAATCATAAAACATGTCATCAGCTTTATACCAGGCCACCAATAACCTTTGCGCCATTTGCCGACCCTCCTCTTTCTCCGTCAGTGCAAGGCTTACCTGATTGTGTTTCCAATTACAGAGAAGGGGGCCCCAGCTCTGCAAGCTGCAATCGCTTCATCTCTACACCTCCTGGCAACCTCCACTAACTTCTTACCACTTTCATCCACATTGCCCACCAGAAAGGTTTCAGAGGTGTCTCCATGGTAGCCATTGTAATAGACCTAAACACAGGCACACATTTTAAGGTACGTCCTTTTTTGGAATTCTATTCTCCTAAAGTCTATATCCTGTTTATGTATTCAGTAAATGTATTACCTTCTCAGAGTTGGTCTCAAGTTCTCATATTAATTAAAAACCACCATTTCTAAAATTTAAAAGCTGAAACCATGTGATTCTACAACATGTACAAACAAACGAATGACCAGCTCGGCTTCCTCAGCTTTGGGATTAGTAATGCTACTGTAACATTCTGATCCCTCAGTTTATTTCTGAGAAAGCAAAAACTACACTTGGAAAAATTAGTTACTAAATACATTCACCTACAATTACCACAGTGGGTTTAGAAAATTAAGTATTTAGCATACTAAAACATGTCCTCGGTGTCATAAGGATTTGCGTGCTCTTTTATTTACCGGCTGGCTCTACCCTTAGAAATGATACACAATGGCAAGAAGAAATAAGACCGACACGTCAGCATCATAATGGTGAGCAGGAGAATTTCATGCTAAGGACGGAAGTGGCTCGATGCAGTAAGGAAACGTTACAAAAATTCTATGTCTGAAACTGGAATTTGAATCAAATGTTCCAGAAAGCATATGATGGTAACCAGAAACATTTCGCATGGATTTTTAAAGAATTAGAACATATCAAAGCAAGCTGAGGGGTGAAACCACAGAAAGATAATTTTATCGCTCTTTGGTGACGCAGAAGCGTCATGTGATCTTGAACAACATCAGGCTCACCATGCAAACCCAATGATTAGCAACACCAGAGTACATGTAGGAGACAGAGGACACTGGTTGACTATTGATCCTTGGACGTGGCATGGCATTTACTATTTTGCATAAATTTAACCCATCTAATTATCTTCACAGTTCTCCTTTTCCTAAGGTGAAACACAGAGACTATGAGAAGATCTATTTATTTAAGCTTTGTCTGAATTAATGTCACACCCATACAGTCTCATGCAATGAAGACATGCTGTCCTGGGCAGTAAGAAGACAACACCAAAAGGCTTCACAGAGACCTCTGGCTTTTAAGTCAGGAAACTGAGGCATAGATACACAACGTGTTTGGGTTTCTGGCAGAGTACAGAGGTATACCTCAACCAGTCTGCTAGACTGATGGTTTCTTAATCCCCCCACAGTACAGTCATGCTTGCTAATTTATTCCCACTTATATTTCCTTACAAAAAATGTAAGCTTCTGTCATATACAAGAATTTATAATTATGTTAATATATAAGTGTAGTTATTCAAGAAATGTAACTATATGTTGTTAAGTAAAATATATTGTTTAAATTCATTTAACTTGCTGTTTCATATTACCTTAAAATTAAAAACATATAGAAATTATTTAACGTGTGTGTGTGTGTGTGTGTGTGTGTGTGTGTATGTGCCAGAAGACAACTTGCAAGAGTCAATTCTCCCATCCACTAGGTGGTCCCAGAAACTGAACTCAGGTTGCCAATTTTGAGCACCTTTACTCAGTGATCCATTTCATCAGCCCTGCTCATAATTCTTCTTCAATAGCTCTTAAGACAACTATTTGAAGGATTCAGTGCATATATGGAACACTGGAGATTGTGTGTTACTGGAGATTGAACCCAGGCCTCTGTACATGCTCAACAGGAAGAAGACACATTTGAAACACTGGAGCAATCATCTATAACTATAATTTGTCCCCACAAACCATTCGTATACTTCATTTAATAAGTATTAGCTGAGCAACTACTATGAACACCACCACATTATCATAAAAAAATTAATTTTCAAAAGAAAAAGCAATCCATTTTCTTGGGGTACATATTAGACTAGAGAACCATAAAATGCAATGGGTATTTCCAGACAAAAGTGCAGGAGTTAAAAATACACTTCTTCAGTTAATAAAATATTTCATAAGAAATATAATTTTTTCATACTGACCAAAATGTCTTTTAGAGTCCTTTACATTTCTAGATACTAGAAAGCATTTCAAGTGAGTTTAAGAATTGTTGGAATAATTTCAGCTTCAGACATGAAATTCTCTATTAAAAGCTTTCAGGAAATCCAGAAACGGATAATGCACTCTCTCTGGGCCTGTTGGGAACAGCATGGAACTCTCCCCGTTTTGATTTGAGCAGCAATATTTTATTAGTGGACTATTAGGTTAGGGAATTAACGTGATCCCTAAAGTCAGGTTCATTCCAAGATAAAAATGTATCACGAGAGAGACTTTATCTCAGGTGCACGTCACCGAGTACCTCCTACACAGTCCTGAGTTAGAAAGACCCCAACAGGATGTGTGGAGACATTCAAGCACTCTGAGACACAAGAATGCAGGAGTGATATGGGTAGGGGTTGTTTGGCTATACCTGTGCACAGATTGATAGGAAGAAAAAAAAAAAAGAAGTCTGAATTAAACAACTAGGAATCTGACAGGATGAAGCTGGTTTCTACCAACATTTGGTCTGGATATAAAATAACTATTATTAAAAATATTTCCTCACTAATAGAGAAATAGAGAATGGTTTTTTTTTTCTTTTCTTCTGATACCCATCTCTCAGAGTTCTGGTCATATGTTCACATTTTATTTATCTAAAAGTTACTAATGAATCATAGATGCACAGATTTTATTTATCCTTTGGGCAATCCAAGAGGCGCCATTATAGACAACCTGAAACCCTATAAGCATGGACAGTCCAAGTCTGGGGACGGTGAGAGGCTCGGAAATAAAAAAAAAAATGTTTGCAGCTTGTAAAATCTGCAGTCCCTAAGTCACATTGCTTAGGCTTGTTGTTATTTAAAAAAGAAAAGTCATCAACCATCTGGGGAAAACTTAAATCCAGACAGAAGAAAACCATTCTGCTTGTGTGCTTTTGAGCTCAGGCCTCTCTCCACCAGAGATGGAACACAACGCTACCTTCGGGGATTTTAATAAATCTAGGGAATACGGCTAGCAAAAGAGGCGCTGTCCAAATAGACTGACACGCAGGCCAATGTAGCCCCTAATGACAGAGTAAGATAATGACAGGCCCCACTCAAAATCAGCAGGAAGAGGAAGATCAATCTTAGCAGAGTGAAGGAAAAATGCTGGCTTTCTCCGTGTTAGCTCATCTCATACATATCTGGCGTCAGCAGCTGCCTAGTGCTGTGGCGTTCTGCATTAACTACACAGTGGATCAATAACAATTACACCTTCTCAAAACCGTGACACATAGCAGGATTGGGCTGACATTTCACTTAGGCCAACATTGATCTCAGTGCATCTGATTCCAGCCCGAAATTCAAGTCAGGCCTCGGTTTCCTTGGAATAAACACAGAGTTAAAGACAAAAAAGGAGACCAGCTGCTTGTGTCCGGGGCTGGAAGTAAACAGTACTCCCCGGAGCGAGCACAGCTCACAGTTTCAAGCCACTCTCCTTCCTGTTGCTACTAGCGATTCTGAAGTTGATCAAAGATGATTTTTTTATATGATTTACTCACCGTGACATCAATGTTGATAATATCTCCATCCTGAAGAGGTCGGCTGAAACATAAACAGAGAGAAAATGGTGATAGACAGATCTCAGTAAAGAGAACCGTGAAAATAAACACCCAAGGACCACTACTGCAAAACCAGTGAGCTGCAAGGATAATCCATAGTAAGGCAGGGATGGATGGACTAACTGGATCTGACCTTGGTCTTAATGTTAATCACACCACATTTTATAAGAAATGCACGAAACAAATATTGCCACCTTAAGATTTGATGATTCCTTTAAAAGATATATTTCCTAATTACCTTAAGTTTATAAACAGCCGAAACAATAGTTGTCAATAAAAATTTACCTCCATGTGGTGAAAAGTGAACAAGGTAAAAGAAATGAGCGATGTACGAATACTGTGGCTCACACGCTGCTTGAAGAAACATCAAATGGTGGTGGTACAGCCACGAAGAGGTAAAATACCTCAAAATTTGTGTTTCACCATAATCAGTTTCAGAAGTGTGAGTGCAGGTAGGTTTCAATTGAACTGCGGTGTTTTTCAGTACGTGCTATGGATCTTAGTTTCCAAAGGAACAATACATCATTGAAAAATGAATACCTGTCAGGAATGCCGTGACAGAGCACATTGTTTACGGAGGTGCAAACAGATTTTGGAAAGCGTCCATAGCCCAGAGGTGAGGGATATGCGTCATGCCTGATGATTTCCCGATGAACTAGTGCGTCTATCTCTTCAGTTGTCATGTCAACCTGGGACAGGGAGGAAAGTGTGCAGCGGCAGTTGAAGACATTTCCTCTCTCTACCGACTACGTCCACAACAGCAGCATTGCCAAGGTGGGACTGCATAAGTTCAGCATGATGAATTCACGGGATAACACTAATTATTCGTGACTCTGGCCACCATCCTCAACCAAGCTCTTTTGATGCTCCTTTGGGTATATGGTGGTGTTATATACCATTAGGGAACAGAGCAATGATGAGTCCCTGTTAGCCTGATTTCAACAATCCATCTTTCGTCAATTCCTTCCTCTTCCTCAAGGGTCAGAGCTCTGGCTAACAGAAACACACAGATATGTATACCAGCGGAATGCTGGCCTAGGAGCCAGAAAGGAAGCTCAACCCACACCTTTGTACCTTGTTGAAACGTTGCATGGATGAGCTTTGCAGCAACAGCAGAGAGGTGATGAACCACCGTCATTTTAAAAACTTAGTTTATTTTCAATAAGTTTGATTTCTTTCATGCCTAGATTTTTTTTTTTAACACTCCTTGTACTAGAAAAGACCCAATTGTTTTCCAACAAAGATAACTGAAATCGAGGGGTCTTGTTTTGTTTTTGCTTTGCATTGCTGGAGATTGATCCTGGGGCCGGCCTGCCCTATGCTAGGCAAACGTTCTGCTGTTGAACCAGATCCCAAGTCCAGAAACTGAGTTTCATAGCACATGAAGAATATCTCCATAAATAACCACACCACAAATAAAATTCTATACCAAAGTAGTTGCTAACGACTTCCTCGGCAATTTCTTATGTTATTTTATGTTTACCTTACGCTTGGTTACGTTGCTATAACAGGTTGGTTACACAGACAACATAGTAAGCAAATTCACCATTGAGTCCCCACTTTGAAACTACATTTATATTTTCTTTATGAACTGCAGATGGCAGGATGTTTTGGGTTACTCTGAAAGAAGCGACTCTCATAGCAGGAGTATATATATGAATGATATAATATATATCATAGATAGATAGATAGATAGATAGACAGACAGACAGACAGATAAGTCTTGCCACATTACTGTGGTTTTGTGGACTAGGCCTGGTCTTTTTTTGAAGGACACTTAAAAGAGGCAGACTACAGGGTAGGACCAACACCTTCAACACATGGAGGTAATGATGTAGAAAACAGAAGCAGACCACCAGCAAAGGCAAGGTGGCAAAGCCAAAGCCAAAGTCCTCTGCCAAAGTCCTGCCAGTTATGACCAAATTTAGAAGTTTACATTATTTCTTGAATAAACACATAGTAAAACCCCCTTTTCCCATCATAACGCTTTACTTTTAAAAAAAATCAAATTATTAACAGATGACTGTGAAAGAAAAATTAAGGAAATGAGAGAGAAAGCCCATATGTAAGTCACGCTGACGCTTGGTAAGACGCCACCTTTAAACTCTTCCCAGCCAGGAGGAGGACGTGCCGCGCCAGCCGACAAGCCTCACGTAGCCCTTGAATCTGATCTTCATTCTTAACTTCTATGCTGTCTCCCCAGTCGGGCACAATGCCTGTCGTCACATAGTCTGGCTTCTTTATGTGCTTGAGGAAAAGGGATTGAAAACGAAGATCAGAACCCAGCACACGACAATGGCATCATTTTTTTCAAACACAGCCTCCTACTTCATGGAGTTCTGCCCTTCCTGCCGAAGCACCGACCTCCAAAGCCAGAGCAACAGACCCTCCAGGCTACCCTGGGTTCCTTCCCCTGCCCTTTTGAACTTAACATGGCCTGGTGGTGCTGCTCTGGATGGTCTGTTAACCTCACCAGGCTTTGAGTCAGTCGGGTTCGACTGAAGCAGATTTCTGGTCAAAACAAACAGCAGTTTTCTGTTCTCTGCTCCTCTCGAGCTCGTTAGAAGCATGGCCCAAGGATGAAAAAGCGCTAAGTTCCCAATCTGCACAATGGCTACTTAAGAAGCTCTCTCATCTCCTTCACACCATGATAAAATGCAAAGGACAGCTCTCGACACCCTCTTCCAATAAGTCCATGTGGAAGGGTCTCAAGTCCATGGGGTTCTACCACACACATTCTTATAGTAGGTAATGTACCAGCTGAGCACCGGAGGTCAAAACAAAACAGCTTGTCTTTCTTGATGTCTTCTCCGAGGGCAATAAAATCACTTAGAATGTTTCCACCTTTAATCAAGAAGAAACAGAGTCCTCTGCTAACCCAACACCACACATCCAACCCTGATCCCTCCTGTGGCTGGTTCTCTAGCACTGAGCTCTGCTTCTGTCTACCCTAAGGTCTGCAGGGCCCTTCCTGGGTCATTCCTAGCAACACTGCTGACCATAACACAGTGGGGCTCCACAGAAGTTTGGGCCAGGAGCCATACTTGAGACTGTAGGGCCGAGGGTGGGGCTCTTGTGTTTGTGAAGAGTGCCAGGCCAGACCTTAAGATCTTTCCATATTCCAGGGATCAAAAGGGATTTTCTCTATCCATTCATTTGGTTTTTTTGTTTGTTTTGTTTGTTTGTTGAGACAGGATTTCTCTGTGTAGCCCTGGTAATCCTAGAACTTGCTCTGTAGACCAGGTTGGCTTCAAACTCAGAGATTTGCAGGCCTCTGCCTCACAAGTGCTGGGACAAATGCCTAGCTCATTTGTTTTTGAGACTAGGTCTCTCACTGAACCTGGAGCTCATGGCTAGCTGAAAGCTCCAGGGATCCTCCTGTGTTCACCTCCCCATTCACCAGCACTACACTTACAAGCATACACCACTACACCAGGGGTCTATGTGGGTGCTGGGGATCTGAGCTCAGGTTATTAACTCTGGTGTGGCAAACACTGAATAAGCCATCTCTCCAGCCTGAGAGAGACTTTTCTCATTCTGGGAATAGGAAGGCCTGGCTTGCCACAGCTGAGCCCTGGAGGGGCACCTCTGTAGCAGGATATTTTAATATTACCCGCAACACACCCCCTCTCCTATAATCACCCACCAATTCCCACAGTGCACCAAGTCTCCTCCCAACAAGCTTATATTCTCACTTCTGCACTGTGCTCTGCTTTGGTTACAACTACAGGCTGGGGAGGTGCTGGGTTGTTTCTGAAACTGGCCAAAGTGCAAAACACAACACATTTCCTTTATCTACAGGTGCATCTGTGTGCATGCATGGATTGAATCAAATATGTATTTACATGTGCAGAGCTGTGGAGACCACGAGACAATATCTGATGTCTTCCTTAACTGCTCTCCACATTTTTTTTTCCCAAGACAGGGTTTTTCTGTATAGCCCTGGCTGTCCTGGAACTCACTCTGTAGATCAGGCTGAACTCAAACTCAGAAATCAGCCTGTCTCTGCCTCCCAAGTGCTGGGATTAAATCCACCTCATTTTTTGAGGCAGGGTCTCTCACTGAATCTGGAGCTTACTGGTTTGACCAGTCTGTCTGGCCAAGGATCCTTAGGAATCCACCTGTCTCTGCCTCCCCTCCCCAGCTCTGGGGTTACAGCATATGTTACAGTCCTGGGCATTGTTGTTGTTGTTGCTGTTGTTGTTGTTATTGTTGCTGTTGTTGTTGTTGTGTTACATGCACCTGGGGGATAAATGCAGAACCTCATGTTTGCAGAACAAGCACTTTATTGACCAAGCCATCTCCCCAGGCCAAGTTCTAAAGATTTATTTTTGGTTTTACAAAAAAAAAAAAAAAAAAAAAGGCAATTTTATGACTAATACTAAATGCTGGCTCTTTCTATAATGGCCAGACCTAGAACTTTTGGCTTTTTTTGTCTCTTAACCCTTTTTACAAAAATGGACTACTCACCTTTGAAAGGAATGCTCAGTGTGCTTCATTACAAAAGTATGAAAGAAAGAAAGCAGGTGATTTTTGTGTCAAGTCTATATTTCTTTTATTACTTTCCTTCTTCCTAAACGGTCCCTTCCTCCTCCTTTGCCCTGCATTTTCAAAGACAGAGAGATTGTACTTCCACAGTACGGAAACCTTTGGAGGGGATCAAGAATGTTCTAGCTTTTATTTAATTTATTCTAAAAGAAATTGTTCAAAGAACATAGAAACATAGAAATGTAAGGGCTTGAAAATATTCAGTGTTAGTTTCCACGAATCTCTCTTAAATCAACCCAATTTTACAGTCATTTTCAAAACAAATATCATGAACTATATACACATAGTTTTAATTTCATGCTAGAAGTCTAACATAAAAAAATTTATAATTAAAAGTTGAAGCTCTAAATAAGCTAAGCAGTTGTTTGCCCAGACCTTATTTTTGCTTAAATTAATATTCTCAAACTACAGTATGTTAAAATAAAATGTCTCCCGTCACAATTTGAAATCAAAAAACCAAGTTTTAAATTCGTGGTTCAAAGGTGCGTGTGCAGTCCACCTGTGCTCGCCCGCCCGGCAGAGCGGCAGCCTGCAGCAGCCTGTAGCAAGACAGTACCTTGGGGACCGGATGTGCGGGAGAGACTGCAGCCGGTGAAACCACACGGTGGGAGATATCCCTTTGTCTCCAGAAAAAGAAATGTCTTCTTTGTTGACTGCCTGACCGCTTGTGTAAGCAGATATGATTGAGTGGTGAAGACAGAATTCTCCGACAACCTGTGAGCAGAAATAGAGTTATTTCCGGTTAGGAAGAAAGAAAGATTGTTAACGGGATTGCCCTGGAAGGTGCCGCTACCTATTAGATCATTAGTCTCGTTCTTTATTGACTCAAAAAAGAAAGCCCCCAAAAGAAACGGGGGCTGTAGTATTCTGGGCTCTGGAACAACAGTAGCACATCATATTGACTAACTAGCACTGTTTACATAAATTTCTGACGGTGGAAAGCTTTACTCTAATAGGAAATAAACACACTGAAGGTCTGCCTCTCAGCGGGTGTGGAAAAGAACAATTTCAGCTGCGGGGCCTTGTGTGACGATGTCCAGATAACCCCAGAATTCAGGGCACTACTTTGGTGGCTCTATACTCTTTAAAACTATTTTCCTTTCAAAAGCCACAGACAAATTGCCAGATGCACTTTTGGCCTCCGTGGGATTGCGACTGTGTGTTAAGTTCTTGCGCGTGAAGGCATAATACCGAAATTCATTGCGACGGATGCTCAAGGTGGTCCAAATAGCAAAAATGTAAGTATAACCAAGGAAAATGAACATAGGGATTTAGAGGTCTTCATTAAAATATTAAACGCACATCTTTTGACTCAGTAATTTATCTCTTCAAATGTCCCATGGATAATACAATTCGAAATGATAAATGTATGGCACCATACTCTTACTTAGGTACTATTTGGACAAAAAATCATGAAGCAGGCTGATTCCAAATGGGCTGTATCAACAGGGGATGGGCTAAACATATAATATAGTCTATCTACCCAACAGAAGATTCTTGGGCCATCAAGAACAGAGCTAACTATGGCAGTACATAGCCATAATCCTAGCACTTGAGAAGCAGAGGCAGGAGCGTCAGTTCAAGGTCATCCTTGGCTATATGTGAGTTTAAGGTCATCCTGGGCTACATGGGACCCTGACTCAGAAGAGTAGAAAAAGGGGAGGTGCTAAATGGGTTGTGTGCATTGATGGGCAGGGCCACAGACAGTGTTATGTTATATTATGGGAAAGCACAAGCTGAACAAGGACATCCACAGGAAGCGTGTTAAGTGCAGGCAAGAGTGTATGTGCTCGAAGTGCATTGTGCACAGGTAAGAAACTCATAAAGAACAAATTACAAAATCATGTTCAACAAGGAAACCCATTAGTGTAAAAGAAGCTGCTGACATAGTTATTTACAGAAGCGTGTAGATGTCTATACACTCCCAAAATTAATATTCATCGACAGTGTGTCATAGGGCAAGAGGTGAGAAGACTAAAAGCCATCTACTTCTCCATAAATAAATAAATGGAGAAATATCTGCTTTCATTACTATTACAATAAAAGTAATAGTTGAGACAAATCTTTCACAAGCCACAACTGCATGAAGAGTTGGCGAACTACAGGTCCCTGTTTTTATACAGCTTAACATCTAAAAATGTTTTTGGTTTTGGGGTTTTTTTGTTTTTGTTTTTGTTTTTGGTTTTGGTTTTTTTTTTTTTTTTTTTTTTTTACATTTATAAGTGGTTGAAAAATCAGAAGAAATAGTATCTTACAAGATAAAATTGTGTGGAATCCAAGTTCCATACCTACCCTCAGTTATTTACAACGGGTCATGATTGTCTCTAAGCTAAGGCAGAGCTGATTAGCCATGATAAAGACACATGGACAAAACCAACCAACCAACCAAACAAACAAAAGGTTGTCATCTGATGTCTGAGGGTGGAGTGTCCTCTGGGAAAGAAGCCTGGAACTTCTGGAGAGCTGTCTCAATCCTACAACTTGCCGGCTCTCTATGTGCCTCAAGGTGTGAGAATCTACTGGATCAAGACATGTAGACGTATGCCACGTTTAGCAGATGTCTAATAAACAACAGCTTCTTCACGGACATTTGAAAAGTAAAACGTGGGGCTGGAGAGATGGCTCAGCGGTTAAGAGCACTGGCTGCTCTTCCAAAGGTCCTGGGTTCAATTCCCAGCACACATAGCTGCTCACACCTGTCTGTAACTACAGTTCCAGGGGATCGGACCCCCTCACAGAGACTGACATGTGGGCAAAACGTCAATGCACATGAAATAAAAATAAATAAAAAACAAAGGTAAAGAAAATGTAAAGTAAAATGTGATGTGAACTTTAAGCTCCTCTGGGAGCTTTAATACTAAACACCATGTCAGCTTACTGAACAAGGTGTTTTACATCTGCTCATTCATTTGTCTTCACAAGAGCCCTGTGAGTTCAGAACGTACTATATTCACTTTTAACTTTTTTTTTTGGTTAACTTTTCTGTATTTGGATGGTTTGCTTGCATCATCTGGTATACTGCCTGCAGAAGCCAGAAGATTTTGAATCCTCTGAAACTGGAGTTCCAGATGGTTGTGAGCTGCTATGTGCTGGGAATTGAACCCAGGTCCTCCAGAAGAGCAGCCAGTGCTCTTACCTGCTGATCCACCTGTCCAGCCACTGTTACTATATTTTATAGGGGAAAATATCAAGTGTAAAGCAGTAAGGACCAAAGCTGAGGTAAACTCCCCAATCACCTCTCTCTGAGTTATTTCAATAAAATTAGCTAATATATGGAAACATCCAGAAAAATGGAGAAGACATCACCGAATCACTATTCACTAATATTATTTTTTTCCAGAACGTGTCAATGGGCTTACCAAACCCCCCTTCCCTGAGCACGCATGCTTCAGTGAGACAGTTGGGCATTCCACCATATGCAATGGAAAATCTGGAGACTGGAGTCAGTCTATGATTCTACTTCCTAGTTATACCCTTACAAAGGCCAACATATAAAGTGCAGCACTCCCATCCTGAGGAGAGTGCATACTATGATTACAACTGATAACATCAATATCAAAGAGATGCAGCGGCTCAGCCAGATGTGATGGCGCTTGCCTTTGATCCCAGCATCCAGGAGGCAGAGGCAGAGGCAGGTAGGCAGGAGAGTTTGAGGCCAGCCTGGTGAGTGAGCTTCAGGATTACATAAAGAAACCCTGTCTCAAAATAAATAGATGGATGGATAGGTAGATAGATAGATAGATAGATAGATAGATAGATAGATAGATAGATAGATAGAAATAGAGAGACAGACGGACAGACAGAGATGATAGGTAAAAGGAGCACAGTGACTCAGATTTAATAACCACTTTTTGATGAAGCTCACTGCCAGTACTCAGTTTATCACAGTGCCTCTTACCAACTGTTAGGCAGGCAGCAGCTGTTCCTGCCACAGTTTAAAGATGAGGAGATCCGCACCTCTCATAATCAACAATCAGCCCCCCTCCCCCCAGCTCTCCATTTCCAAGCCTGAGGCTGCAACCACCACACTACCCTCTTAACAGCACGCCAGCGCCTCTCAGAGTCCACGCATGCCTGGCCCCAAACCACTTTTTCAGGTTTTGGATCTTGAATAATGTTTTGTTTGCTTGTTTAATCTTGAAAAACATGTCCTGTGCTTAATTAACATTTAGAGTGAAGATATTTTTCGTGGAAATTCTTAGAGGAATTCCCCTCTAATTGGAAGGCACATGATAATGAAAATTTCATACCTTTGAAGTAAGCCAGATCTGAGTTACCCAAACTTCTGAGCCCCGCTTTCTAACCATTAAGGGGAATCGGCATGCTCTTGCTCACATCAGGTAAGGGGTTAGGTAAGACAACAGATTTGGAAACTGTCTCTGAACAAGTGCTGCTCCATAAAACTCATTCTCCCTGTCCCCCCCATTCTTTAACATGTTCTCCTTGGGGGCGTCCAGATCTAGTCTCGTGCTCAACACTCAATGTGTTTATGCCTCTACTCTCCATGCTACATCCTAAATCCAGGAAACACAATGGTCCACTCCAGTCCTGTGGGGGAGGCAGATGTTAAGCAGATCAACAACTGGCAGGAGGGATGGAAACCAGGCTGGAGGTACTGGGCGACTGGCAGCTGCCTAGCAAGAACAGGAGCAGAGGACAGACCACAGAGTCTTCTGATGCCTGCACCTTACCGAACACTTCCCAGAAGAGATACGGCCTCAGCAATGGCCTTCACTCAGCAGCACCTGCTTAACTGTCATGATACAGCCAGACAACAGGTAATACAGTCTCAGATCAATTTTATCATACAGAAAATTCCCCCCCACCCCCATATGGCTGATTACACAAGAGAGGCCATCTTTATCAGTATTATCAAGTTCAAGTACACAGGCATTACAGGGGGAATCTTTTCTATGTACTTAAACCTGAATTATGAAAGCATCAGGTCTCCTGGGATGCCTGGATAAGGCTTGTGAGGCATTCTCTTTCTGGTTAAACAGTATGGTCAATGTATCTATCCTGCCAAACGACAGGCTCACTGTCAGAAAGATGCAAGCACATCCCCCACCCTGGCCCCAGCAACTGGACAGGCGAGCATTAAACAGTGGAAGCCCAGCCTAGACACAGCCAATCCGCTGGCAACAATTTTAAGTAACTCTACCTTCACCTTTATATTTGAAGTAAAAATATATTTTTTCGCATTAATAAAAGTACCCTATACACATTATCACAAAGTAACGTGATATTCAAATACCATTATATATTTATTTATCCCATTCACTACTGACCAGGAAAAAACATAGTGTTTTCATAGATGAAATGGACAGATGAGTTTAAGTCCTGGTACCTCAGAAGATAATGATGTCACCCTGTACAAGGTAGCCAGGGAAGGTATCATGAGCTATGTTTATTATAGTATATTATTTTTGTGTGTTTTGTTTTTGTTTTCCAGACAGGGTTTCTCTGTGTAGCCCTAGCTATCCTGGAACTCGCTCTGTAGACCAGGTTAGCTTCAAACTCACAGAGATCTGCCTGTGCTGGGATTAAAGTCATGAACCACCATGCCTGGCCTTTTGCATTTGAAATTTTTGAATTCTGAATTTTGAATATTCAAGCTATTACTGATTGACTGGATTATGACAGAGCTGGGAGATGGCTCTTTGGGCAGAATTCTTGTACTAATGGGCAAGAAGCAGTGGTCTATAAATCTGAGTGCAGCCGAGACTGTGATAGAATTTTTGTGACACTGAAAATAATTTTGTTTTGTTTTTCCGAGACAGGGTTTCTCTGTGTAGCCCTGGCTGTCCTGGAACTCATCCTGTAGATCAGGTTGGTCTCGAACTCAGAAATCCACCCGCCTCTGCCTCTCTGCCTCTCTGTCTCTCTGTCTGTCTCTCTGTCTGTCTCTCTCTCTGCCCCTCTGCCTCTGCCTCCCAAGTGCTGGGATTAAAGGCGTGCGCCACCACTGCCCAGCTGAAAGTAATTTTTATTATCACCCTCGATAACAGTGAATACTCTACTGTCTGTAACAATGGGTGGATTTGCCGCCTGTGCAGGAAATCCTACAGCTTTTCTGCTGGGTGATCAGCAGTAACAACACCCTGATCAAATTAGCAACAAGCACTCCTTGCCGCTCTGGGCTCTCTGGTCTGAGGTTTTTGATGGCTCCCACTGGTGCATCCTAAACGTCACCTAGTCCACTTGCCCCTGTGGTAATCAGAGTCGCACACTGTGCAGGCTGTCTCCTGAAATTGCTCTGTGTCCTCTGGATTCCGCTACACATGCTTCGTATTTTAAATTTATATGTGGGATATAAATCTAGAGTATGTGTTTAAGTATTTTCATATTTGATGGTAACATCGATTTCTAAACTTTGCCTTTTATAGATAATACATTTTAATTCCTTGTATAGATTCAGTCTGGAAGGTAGAGCTGTGGAACTCTGCATGCTGGGGGGGAGGGCTGTGTCTTCCATACCTAATGTCGCTGCACACAGTCTGCCCTGTATTTACTGGCCTTTTACCCAGGGTCCGTTTTAATTGTTATCTGCTAGTGCATCCTATACCACATAATGAAAAGCTTCCATTTCACCCACTGTGCCCTGGGGCTTTATGTGTATCTTTACTAATGACCCTTTATTAAGCCAATTTTACCGTTGAAAATGTGAGTTTTTCTTTTGGTCAACAAGTATTTTTAAGGGCGAAGTCTGAGTGAACTTTCAAAGGGGCCTGGAAAGTGCTTCTTATTGTAAGCACTTGTAAAACTGAACAAAGTACGCTTGTACTCTAGTGTGGCCACCAACACCTACGTTTCTCATTGTAGACTTCCAGGACAGACTTTCACCCGGCAGTAGGCCATCAGTCCTCATTTAAGCTTCCTTCAAAAGGATCAAACATCTGGGTAGAAAACAACACAATAAAGTCGGCTGGTATGACTTTACATTAGCTAACAATGTCAACCAGCAATAATACGGAATTGAAAAGACACCCTGTAAAATATCTCGCTGAACATACTTCTTCATAATGATCAGCAAATGCCAAAGTCTAGTAACAAAACTATTATTTATAGCATATTAACATCTAATTGATTTTACAAATGGAGGTAATTATTTTGGATGAAGGGAGGACTGTCTGCCACGTTTAAATGATTTATGATTACCAAGACAGAAAACAACAATGTTTTACTAATTTGCTTTCAACTGTGGCTCTTCCACTCATTGATAATTTTAATTTTAACCAAATGATTTGTTTAAATAATACATTATTAACTTCAAGTTTTTAAAAAAGGCAACTTACTTTGTGTCCGAAATCTGACAGGGTTTGGTGTTTAATGTTCAAAAATGTCGCTTCCTCCACCGGCTTAGAAAGGACCCTACCCTAGGAACATGTATTGACGTGTGGACTTGGAACCACAGAAAGATCACACTTTCATGAACTCCAACCAATTACCTCAAGCAGGAGCCGCAGCTCCCACAGGGCATCACACGTGTGAAGTCCAAGGGAACACAGCAGAGGCCTCCGTCTCCAGTCTCCTGATCTAAAACACTGACTGTCTGCTTGAAAGGTTTCATAATGTGTACAAATGTTGCAAAAGAAAAATTAAACCGCGTGAATCACCACTACGATGCTTTTGCAATCCAGGACTAGGATGTGCATGTTTGAAAAGGAAGGGAGGAAAAACGGTGGGTTCCTTCCCATTTCGAGGCAACTATAAAACAGAGGAGAAGCTCATATTTCACAAGAAATAACCTGTGCGTTTGTTGAAGGAAAAGCACATACACACATTGAGGGATTGCCCCAGGCTGATGCAGATACTGATTGGGAAAAGCTGAAGGACAAGGGCTCTTGAAACTAAACAAAAGCAAATTCATCCTGTTGACAGATGTTGCTTACATCAAAGTACCGAGGAACTCTCCGGACTCCCAATTTTTAAAAACAATTAGTACCCTTCTACAATCCACACATTGAAGACGAAGTTAATTTTTTAATCAGTCATAATAAAAACATTATTAAATCTGTTCTTGGAGCGTTTCAGTTCAGTTAGGAACTGTTTTAGTGTGTTTTCAGCTCTGGGCTTTGCCAAACAGTGGTTTATTCATTCCCACGGACATGTCTGGGAAGGCGAGCTGGGCATGCCATCAGCCCCTTCCTTCCAGGGGTTAACTGCTCTGGCTGCCAAATAAAATACAGAGCAAGCCATGTAATTATGGAGACAGTCAAAGGGCAGGCTCTATTTTGAAATCTATTTGCACAGACAAGGTCTTCCAATTGAACTTACAGGAAACAAGCCGGTAAAGAGTCCCCTCTCCCCCAGATGCCGTCCACACTTTTTCTCCATTTCAGGAAGTCATGGATATGGACACCATCCACCACCGCTTCCTGGATCTCAAGCTAAGATGCCCTTGTGGAGAGAAGAGCGGTTCTGTTTCACAAACCTAGAAGGATCATTGGGGGTGGGGTGGGGGGCTAATTAACAGCATTTGGAAACAGCCTCTAAATGGTAAAGCTACAGTGTTTTTAAACATTTCTAAAGAGGACACAGGCCCAGTTGGTATGCAGGTGTCGGGGAACCGCTCATTTTCCTCAATGTCCATAAGAAAGCACATAGTTGAGTGTAACAGAGACTGCTACAAGTACTTGTCAGAAATAAAGATTCCACCGACATCCCACAGGACCATCCTTGCAGTTATTTATAGCTAAAACCATGACTACAGTCATGAAGATTCCACAGGATGGAAAGGAAATATGTCAAATACCGAGTGACAGAATTGGGAAGACGCACTTTTATCAAGTGGTAAAAGCGTCCATCCTGGTTGCTTATACTCTAAGGTGACCATGTCTGTGAGGACGAGCTGTCTGAATATGAAATAGGGTTGGCTGCTATTACTGATAAAATAAGTGGCCTGATGAAGGCGAGACAGGCAATAGTCTGTGGATGTCAGAGCCATCACTCAGGCCTAGGAGCCCTGGTTCTGGAGAAGACTAACTGAAAAGTCAGCATCACATAGAACATCTCTGAGGAAAGCCTGGCTGGTGGCCTGAGGTGCCCAAGTTCATAACGATGGTCAAGAATGGTTCCCAGGTCAAAGCAACAGGACTCTGCAAGGTTCCCTCAAGAAGTTAGTTCTATGCGACACCCTGCCTCCTTTTGAAAACTGTATTAGCAGCAACTGGCATAGCATAACACCACTGACCAGTTCAGAAACAGCTCAGGAAAAGGTTTCAATTTGCTTCCTTAGAAAAATCAAATTTGAGGATGGAGAGATCGCTCAATGGTTAAGAGACTGGCTGCTCTTCCTGAGGCCCTGGGTTCAATTCCCAGCAACCACGTGGTGATTCACAGCTCTCTGTTGCTCCAGTCTCAGGCTATCTGACACCCTCTTCTGTCTTCTCTGTGCATCAGGTACTTACATGGTACACAGACAGACAAGCAAACAAAATACCATAAGCATAAAAAAAAATCAATTTGATAATGGGATTATTCACTAGTAGCTACCACCAAGACCTAAGGATCTATACTTCAACAACAAGCACCTTCTTACTCTGGGGAAACAGACACACCCTCCACCTATACTATAAATACAGATCAATAAACACTTGCACTTACTAATGGAGACTCATGTTGGTGGGCCTGTGGGGTGTGTGTGTGTATGTGTGTGTGTGTCTTTTAGGCTAGCTTAACCACAGCTGAGGGAAGGATGCCAAAGATTTTGGCAAAAACTAGATGTCCATCATTTGGCAGATCAGGGGAAGTTACTTAGAAATGATCCATTTCTACAGAGAAATATGGCTACTGCATGCAATGAAAAGATAAAAAAATATTTACTTCAAGTTGAAATCTCAGTTCATCTTACATAGACTACAAATCAGAAAATACCGAGCCACAAGGATATAGTGTATGCCGAGCAAAGCCATTGTCTCTCAGCTGAAGTTTAGAGAAAAGAAGCTTTTTCCGCAGTTCAACAATACATATACTCAGGCCACTTCTTGGACAAAGAAATACTGTACCCTTCTAGGGAGGAATAAAGGGGCTGTTTATTAGAGCCTTGTTAAAATGTAATAATTCATTCCAGTTTAGCCCTGTGAAAAATGTCATCAAAATATCATTTTCTTTGCCAGATTTTCTGAATGCCGTAGTATCATTTAAATACAGCTAAAAAAAAAAAAAAAAGCTCTGACCAGAGTGGAAAAGGGAACCAAAGCAAGTGTGCTGTCCAGGCAGCAGCGGGAGACTTTCACCCAGGCCTGGGACTCAGGGAGCACACACTCCTGAGCCAGTGAGAACATCTGGCAGCTTTCAACTCTGCAGTCCAAAGAACATTCCTGTTACCTCACACACCTCGGCTCAAGAAGAGGGTGACAGAACAATTTTATACTAAGCACACAAATAGGAACCAGAAAGGGCAATTTCACAAAAATCACACATGGAATTCAATTTTAGAGAATGGCCATACAAAAACATCATGTGTTTGAAAAAAAATGAGATGGTAAGAAAGTCCTTTAATTTTTTTTTTTTTTAAAAAAAGACAATTCATAAATACAGCTGTCATGTAAAATACTATTTAAAGTGCTAGTCATTTGGGGTTGAAATACCTAATAACAGGAGATGTGGAGACTTCCAGCAAAGGTACAGCTTTGGTAAGAATATTTTTAAATTGTATTAAAGCATTTGATAAAACATAATTTTAGTTTTTCATTTTATAGCAATGTCAACTGTAATCTCTTTTTGGATTCCCTCCTTTCTTCCTTCTTTCTTGATACACTTTGTAAAGTTATTGTTGCACAAGCAAATAATTGTTCTAAAACAGCTTGGACCTATAGCAATATCAGCACACACAAAAATCCCCCCAAAGTCCCCATCTGAATTTATGCTTAATGCCATTTTCACTATACAATGCCAAATGAAAGAAAACATTGGAATGGAAATCCTTGACAGTCTTGGAAATTGTCTTTGCCGAATTCCATGGCAGTAGGGGTGGCGGGAAGGGGTGTCAATAATCATAACCCAAAATGGAAAAGCCAAAGCCTGAGGAAAACATATCCAAGACTTCCATGGCTGAGACTATAGACTCAAGACAACGGAAGTCAAGATTACGCATCAAGGAGCTAACTTCAAAAACAAACAAACAAACAAACACCAAAGGGAAATTACATAAAAGCCTTCTTCAGTGCAAGGAACAACATGCATTTTTTTCTCAAGATGGTTTTAAATTTGGTATAGCTACATTGCACAGGTAATTTTTATCTTCCACTCAACTGGGTAGACTCAGTTGACCATATGAATAGAGACACATTTGACAGTTTTATGCACTAATGTAAAAACATTCATTGTAGTCTGCTTTCAACCTAGTATTGATGCTGCTGCCGACACCACCTCTGCCTCCTCTTTCTCCTCTTCCTCTTCTTCTTTCTTCTTCCTCTTTTTCTTTCAAAAGATGTTTTAAATCAATGTCGATTTTGTTTTAAAATCTAAAAATTAAAACCAATAAAATGTATACTCCTTATTTGTATGTGGCTGGGTACTTCTCACATCTGAAAACAGCACTTGAGAACCTCTGATAGAAAGATTGGAGATATTGCTTTCATTTAGTGGAATGATAAATTCATCATGTCTTTTTTTTTAGATTAATGTTTTTAATATCCCCATAGAACTGAAATATCTGATGTGTAAAATATCTGAAAAATATTTACTGTCTAATATTATATGTATTGAACACTTTTTGAGGTTTAATTCCACTAGAATGTCATAAAAGGGAAACCATCTCCCAGCATAACAGCCAATTTGTGGCTCAAAAGAGGGAAATAATGTAGAAATTAAAATGTGTTCTGTTTTACTGTAAATGTGTCTTGGGATGGTCTTCTAAAGAAGTGTCTTTCTAATTTTATATGAGCTCTCTTTTGTTTTTTTCTTATACGAGTACACTGTAGCTGTTAGATCCCATTGCAGATGGTTGTGAACCACCATGTGGTTACTGGGAATTGAACTCAGAACTTCTGGAAGAACAGTCAGTGCTCTTAACCACTGAGCTATCTCTCCAGCCCTCTTTCTCTTTTTTAATGGAGCACCTCACAATTTTCTGTGTCACCCTTGTACAAAGGTCATACTAACCTCTGTTGGATCAGATTTTACTGTTTGCAGCTGAAGTGAGCACTACGCTTGGATTCTTGTTGAAACTGACTCCTTCCCCCTGAGTACTCAATCGGTTTACTTGGACAGGCTAAATTCCTTAAATCCTTATTTCCTTGTTTAATTGGAATGGATCTTCCTCAACAGGTTGCTATGGTAACTGTGTGATGACAGATAGAAAGAAGCAAAGGATAAACCCTCAGTTTGAAAAGTATGCTTTGAGATCAGCAAGTGATTTACAAAGAATTTGGAGATCCTAGGTGAGGCCCCAGAGCTGCTGCTTAAAACAAGAACATAAAGCACCCTGCCCCACACCCCCAACATCACTGTGGGGCCACCCTGACTACCCAACCTGACTATAGATATACCAAGACCTCAGGCAGCATAAAGACTTGAACTCATGAGGAAGACTCATGCAGTTTAGTGTTGATGTTTTTCTGTCGAATCCTTGCTGATTTGGTGGATAATGGCAGCGTCTGTGGGAGATTTTTTTCTTCCATGTGTAGGTGGAAAAGGCCCTCCCTCTTTTCAAGCCTCAGTACCTTCCAAACATAGTATATAGAAATGCTCTACACAGGGTGAGAGGAGAGATTCCCTGCCACAGAAACCTCCTGCCTGCAGAGCACATTTCCCTGGAAAGCTCACCATCACAGTTTTAACACTTACATCAGGTGCTGTTTCCAATTTTTATTTGTTTAATTAATTTTTTTTTCTTTCTTATGCTGAGGATTGAGCCTAGAGCTTTGTGCATTGCTGGTTAGTACTCCACCCTGAGCACACCCCAGTCTAGAACACCGTTATTTTTAGCCAGTTACTAAGCTGTATCCAGTCAAGGCAGTGCTTATCCATTAGCTCTTACGCTGTCCTTGGTAACCTAATTTGTAAGAACTCAAACATATTTGTCTTGGCGTGCAATCTGCTTGACAAAAATACCTAGATCTCTCCAACGCCTATTGTTTAAAACGTACCAAGAAGTCTTCTTTGCATAAAAATTCCTGTTTATTAAACAGTGATACAGGAAGAACTTATTTACATTTCAAGGACTAGAAACATACATCATTTATGACAAAAAAGGCAAGCACTCCATAAGAAATGCTCAATCACTGTCAATCATGAGCACTAAAATATACATAAACCAAAGCACGCTGTGTGAACTATATTAAATTCAGCTAAACACGGAATTACCAACAGAACAAACAAAACAACAAATAATTATCAGTGACTCACAGACCTATTTACACAACACACAAAATAACTTGGAAAAGCGTAACCATGGAAACCTGATAGCCTAAATTTGGCGCCTTTAAATTCTGCATTTACTTAAAACACCACGCAAAGGATGTCCTCACAAACTGTAAATGTTTCAAGGGCTGTCAAAGCTGATCTTTGTTATCGGATCATTCATCAAAATAGTTTCCACAGTAAATTACTCAAACACCAGTTTTAATAAAACTATGATAAAAATGTCAGCCATTTTTCCCAAAAATTTCAGAAGTGTCATTCCATAATCACTGACTAGCAACTGAAAACTCTCAACTATTTGCAACAAATCCCATAATAGTTGAGTGATATTAAAACACACTTTGACACGTAGCTTGAGCTCACACTGTCGCATGCCACCACCTCCCCACTTGCCCCTGTGAGACCTAGAGAAGGAACCTTGGTTGGGTCAGCCAGTGCCGTTCACTATGACCGTCTGAGTGACAGCGTTTGGTGCAACAGCCACTCCCAATGCTTTACGTTTTCATGATGTAATGTCTAAAGCATCGCTGAGAATGCGAGGCTCAGTGTGTATGCCATTATGTAGATGAGCAATGGGCGTGGCCTGACTCGACAGAAGTGGGTCAACAGTATTATCCTCATCACATTAATCATCCAGACAGCCAGAGGGCGGTGGGGGGAGCCTTGAAAACTAAAACTAGAGGATCTATTCACACAAGTGTCACTGGCTATCGGCGGGTTATCTCGGATGTGGTTAAAGAGGAGGAAGAGGTACAGACTTTGAACACATGTTTCATTATTTATTCAGAAACCCTAGCTCTATTTCCAGAATCCGAGTGAACACCCACAGAGACAGATTGCTCAGACACTGTGTTGTAATTTAAAAAAAGAGGCATTTGATGAAAATCTGTGTAGAGGAGAGACCTTTTACATTCAAGAAGAATTCAAAAAGAACATGTACATTTTGAGGAGCCGGGTTCCAAGTGAGACTGAGTCCCGGGGGTGGGGGAGGCTCCCGGAACCTACAGAGGGAACCAGATGGAGACACACAGGCTCAGAGTCCTCACCAAGCACAATAACTCCACCTTCATGTGTTGAGAGGTCCTGGGAAGTGGAGAGGAGACAGAGGAAGAGACAAAGCAGGCGTCGGAGGATCATTTTGCCTAGCCCTGAGTCAAAAGGAAGTACCCGAGGAGGGGCAAAGAAAGTCTGAGGTATGAAGTTTCACATAGCAACCCTCGTCTCTTTTCCTTCCACCTTGTGCTGACCTTGGTATTGGCTCATGTAGGATGGGTTTGGTCTACAAAGCTAGTGACCGTGCCAGAGCACTAGCCTTGAAGATAATTGTCCTCCTAACTAGTTCCATAGGAAGAAGGTAGTTTGTAACAGCAAGTATGGAAGTGTCCCCAGTCATTTCTCTCAACAGAGCTCTCTGGTAGGGCCTGTGACAATTCAAAGAAAACAGTGTTTATTGACTATTTCAATCTTTGTGTTTGTTTTTCTTTGCTTTCTTTTTCTTTATTTATTTTTACTTTTTTTCCCCCCTGTGCATTGTTATTGAGTCTGTATAATGGTGTTGGATCCCTTGGAACTAGAGTTACAAACAGGGGTTGAGCTGCCATATGGGTGCTGGGAATTGAACCCGGGGCCAATGGAAGAGCAGCCAGCGCTCTTAACCACTGAGCCATCCTCTCTCCAGGCCCTTTTCTCTTTTCTATGTAGTCCAAGCTGTGTTTGAGTTTGCCATCTTCCTCCTATCACATTTTACACTTTATATGCTTATAATTTTATTAAGCATCTATTTTAAAAGTAGTGTATTTCTTTAATCCCAGGACTTGTGTGGCAGAGGCAGGTGGATCTCTGTGTTCAAACCAGCCTGGTCTACAGCAGAATTTTAGGAGAGCCAGGGCTACACAGAGAAACCAAGTCTTGACAAGCCAGAAGAAAGGAAAGAAAGAAAGAAAGAGAGAGAGAAAGAGAAAAAGAAAGAAAAGAAAGAAAGGAAGAAGAAAAAAAGGAAAGAAGGAAAAGAAAGAAAGAAAGAAAGAAAGAAGGAAAGAAAGAAAGAAAGGAAGAAAGACAGGAAGGGAGGAAAGAAGGAAGGGAGAATGAACGTAAGTAGTATATCTCTTTCCCTAATACATAGAAAACAACTGTCTAATAAAAAATTTGTGATTCTTTCGAGGACTTCATAGTGTTCCCTTAGATAGACAGATCCCACTACACTTTAGCTGAGGATGAATTTTTTTCTTGTCTTTTATTGGATATTTTCTTTATTTACATTCCAAATGTTATTCCCTTTCCTGGTTTCCCCTCTACCTCCACCCCATCCCCACTCCCCCTGCTTCTATGAGGGTGCTCAACCACCCACCCACTCCCGCCTCCCCACCCTGGCATTCTCCTACACTGGGGCATTTAGCCTTCACAGGATGAAGGGCCTCTCCTCCTACTGATGACTGACAAGGCCGTCCTCTGCTACATATGCGGCTGGAGCCATGGGTCGCTCATGTGTACTCTTTGGTTGGTGGTGTAGTCCCTGGGAGCTCTGGGGGAAGTCTGGTTGGTTGATATTGTTCTTCCTATGGGGTTGCAAACCCCTTCAGTTCCCCAAGGATGAATATTAAGGCAGATACTTTTTTAAACTTTGCATAATTTCACTTATACTTTCCTCCCAACTTGCTTTTGGTTATGAGTTTCACCATAGAAACAGTAACCATAACTAAGACAAGTAGTTTTTACTTTTTTAATTTAAAGAATACTTTATTAAGTTTTTTCCTTCTGTCCTTCCTTCCTTCCTTCTTTCCTTCTTTCCTTCTTTTACTTCTTTACAGAATCTCACTACATAGCTCTGGCTGTTATTTTCCGTACAATGTCAACTCAACATACTTTCCTCTACCCCCAGAGTTGACTATACAGTAAAATATGCAAAAGTTCAAGTTATAAAAATAGCAAGATGGCTCAATGGTAAAGGCACTTGCCACCAAGACTGATGACCCAAGTTGGGTCTCCAGAATTGATCTGGTGGGAGGAGAGAATTGACTTCCTAAGGCTGTCCTGTGACTGCCACACATCTGCTATAGTACCTGTGTACACACACACACACACACACACACACACACACACACACACACAGTACACAGTACATGGCACATGCATGAATGTACACATTAAAAAACAAAACCTCCAAACCAAAAGTAATTAAATAAATAAACCAACCATAGGCACAAGCAGCTTTTACAGACTGGTCTGGTCTCTGAGGAAACCTAGGCACAGGTAGGTAACGGCACAGTTAGAGCTGATGAAGACTTGCAGCTAACATCTTGGGATTAGCACGCAGCCTGCTCTCCCTCCAGACTAAATCAAGAAGCTGACAATTGGCTTTGGTGATGCTAACTTCAGTTCCCATAGCTATTAGAGATGTTTTTCACTTTAGCATAAAAAAAACCCACTATTTACTCAATTTTCTTGGGGTACAGCATTGAACAAATTCAGCTCTACACTAAGATACATATGTGGTCTTAGCTATGTGCAGTGGGTTATCTAAACACAGATAATGTGGCCGAGTTCCGAGGCTAGCAAAACAGCTGAAATTCTACACATTTGCAATGAAACAACAACGACAAAAGTAGGAGACACACGTAGCAAGCACATGTTTCAGTGGGTTATGATTTCTATTGAGGACACTGCTATCTTTATAACAGGATTTCTAAAGGGAAACATACTCCACTTTGTTGGCCAACAAGAGAATGGGAAATGTCCAGTCTGCTGCTTCTACTTCCTGTTTACCTCTTCCTCCCAAACTCTGGTGGAACTAGGAGGGTGGCTGACTGTCCAGAGACACTCTAGAGAGAAGAGAAGACCAGGTCTTACCCCTTCCTGCATCTCTGCAACAGACCTCAGAACCAGTATTCTTACAATGCTTTTTATTGTTTAAACCGTCTCATTCTGTAGACTTGACTGGCCTATGTAGGAGAAAAAGCAGGCCCAACCTGGCAGCCAGCCAGTCTATGTGGTTGGTACACTGTGCTTCTAAATCCTAAGCGTGGCATGCCATGTTCCTGAGTATTCCCAGCACTCAGAACACTAAATTCTGAAGTGGTGTGAGTAGCTGCGAGCCTGCAGATGAGTCTGCACTTTCTATGTCTCCTTTTCTGTGCCTTTCTCCCCAGAGAGACCCGCGTGATTTGAGCACTCACTGACCAGTCTGAGGTAGTGTGCTAACCACTCAACAGGCTTCCACTATAGAAGGAGGTGTTCACATGCAATGAAGCAGAGGCTGTTCCCTGAATCTTCAGAGTGCTTCATCTCTGCACGCTTCAGGGGTGGATACCCTGGTAACAACAGTAGGCCTGGAACTCACTATGTACAGCAGGCTGGTCCTGATCCCACTTGGTCTGCTCCCCAAGTGCTGTGAGATTAAAGGGGTGCCACCACCATAGCTATCCAAAGTTGCTTTTTCCCACCTGTCAGTCTCTACATGGTGAGTGAGAGGAAGAAGTTCAGGCACCCTATTTACCTAACTCTTAACACCTCAAGAACACGGCAAGCCACAGGGCAGCCATCTCGAATGAAACATGGTGTCTCTGATGAACTACTGACATGGCTGCGCGTACAGATGAGAAGTGTGGATAACTGACGGAGCAGTGGATCTGGGCTGTCTGGCTTCACTTCTGGCTCCATGCTGTCTACCTTCAGCAAGTCACTTAACTACGTCTTCCCCAGCTTCTTCCTCTAAAAATAATAATTTTTAAAAAAGCTAGTACTCAACAGTCAATGAGTTAGCATACATCATAGGTAGACTACCACAATGACTAAAAACTTATAAATGTCCAGAAAGAGTTTGTGTCTCTCAAATGTCCCTAAACTCACCCACACATACACATTCATATTCGAGTAAAACACAGGTTTTCAAATTAAAGGTGTAAGTAGCAGACAACAGTAACCTATTTTATCTATGTCACTTTCCTAGTAATATTTTAAACAACATTTGATGTCTAAAAATGCCAAATGCATTAAGGATGTGTGTGCAACCACCACTTAAGTAGGGGCCAGCCAGATGTCTCAGCAGGTAATGGTGCTTGCTGCCAAGACTGACAACCCAAGTTCGATCCCCCAGTTCTTAACTGGCTCAGCAGTTAAGAGCATTTGCTTTTCTTGTGGAGGACCTGAGTTGAGCTCCCAGCAAACACATGGTGGCTTATAGCCATGTATAAGCTTGCACACAGTACACATACATACATGCAGGCAAAACACTCATACACTTAAAAAATAATAAACCTAAAACTTAAAAAAAATGTTAAGCAGCATTGACCCAATGTCCATGAGCAATATCCATGAGGATGGATAGGTTCTAGTGAGCTCTCAAACAGGGAAACATCCACAGACTAAGATGAAGGGAATACAGCTTCAGACAACAGTATGGATAGATTATAAAAACACAAAGTCACAGTTTGGCAGTCTAAAAGTATATGATAAAATTATAAAGAAAAGCAATAAACAAATTACTATTTATCACAAGATGGCTCAGTGGGTAGAGGCACTTGCTATCCAAGTATGACCAGCTGAGTTCAATGCCCCAAACCCAAAGCATAGACAGGGAGGAGAGAGCCAACTCCAAAGAGCTGTTCTCTAACTTCTACCATGCACGCGACTGCGTGCACACATTATGCTCCCCCACAATAATAATGATAATAATAATAATAATAATAATAATAATAATAATTTTAAGAGTAAAGCTTGTAATCACAGCAACTCAAGAGGTAGACACAGAAGGACTACTCCAAGTTCAAGGCCAGCCTGAGCTACATAATGAGCCCCAGGCCACTACTGATGCACAGTGAGACTCCATAGGAAAAAAAAAAAAAAGAAAGAAAACAACTTAATTCTATAAAATTCAGGCTATGAATCTATGGGTGACAGAAGAAAGATGCACAAGAAAAAGGCTGGGTTGGCTGGGCTCCTGTGGTTTAGTTAAAAACAAAACAAACAAACAAGTGTATCGTTGCATTGGTAGTCATTTATAGTAGCCCATTAAACTGTACCTTTGCTTACACATTTCTCTCCACATATCACTTTTTTTTTTTTAATGAATTCTGGAAGGAGGAAGAAAAGAAGGTAGTGAGGAAATTGGCTAGAACTAGAAACCAAAACAAACCAGGAAGGACTTTTTCCCTTTTCTAATATTTAAAAAAAAAAATGTCTGTGTCTTTGTGTGCAGCTTGTGCACAGGAGAGCCAGGGTAGGCCAGTAAAAGGCACTGCATCCCCTAGAACTGTGAGTTGCCATGGAGGCAGGGGGCCTGAACTCAGTCCTGTCAGAGCAGTAAGTGCTCTCACTCTCTAGTAGGGTGGGCAGCCACCCCTCTAGCCCACCAGATTTGTTGTTGTTGGGGTTGTTTGTTTGTTTGTTTGTTTGAGACAGAGTTTCTTTGAGTAGCCCTGGCTGTCCCAGAACTCACTCTGAAGACCAGGCTGGTCTCGAATTCACAGAGATCCTCCTGCCCCTGCCTTCTGAGTCTGGGATTATGGGCACATGCCACCATCACTGCCTGTCTCAAAAATCTTTTAAATCAAGAAAAATATCAGGTAAAAAATAATTCATTCATAATTTTTTTCACTCTCGTTCTTCTTCAAGACAGGAGTTTCACTGTATAGCCCAGGCTAGCCTCAAATTCTCAAGCCTCCTGCTGAGGAGCTGGCGGTAACTACAATATACATGTATACCTGTGTACAGTAAACACCATGCCAAGCTCACAGTGAGAACTTAACAAAGCAAAGGGCTACCATATATATATATATATATGTATATATATATATATATACATTTTTTTTTTACTAGACTGTGAGAAAGTTTATTTGCAAATTTAGAAATAAAGTTTTGGAATTGCCCTACTATGACATAGCAGCTAATAGGCAGCTCTAATGACTAGGGACCTCTTCTCATCCCAGAGTCTTTCAATTGTTATTTCATGGACACTGCAGACAAACTGGCTGCTTGTGACCACAGAAAAAGGTTACCACATTTTCTTAACAGAAAAACTATCCTTTAGCAAACATTTGTAATCCTAGTACTTGAAAGGCTGAGGCAGGAGGATGGAGAGTTTGAGGTCAGCATGGACTGTGAAGACACCATTTCAAGGACCAAATCATACCAAACATCTCCCTATACCCCTCACCGAAACACAGCCAAAAACTACTGCACCCTTTTGAGTACTATAAACAACGCAGCTGACATGTTTGTTGCCATTAATGAAGAAATCTCATACATTCTTTAATTTGGTCTAACAACTTGTGTAAGGAAAATTGAGATGTATCTGTTTTACAAGGGGAAAAAAAAGATCCTCATGGGGGCTGGAGAGATGGCTCAGTCGTTAAGAGTAAGAGCACTGGCTGTTCTTCCAGAGGACTCGGAAGATTCCAAGCACCCACATGGTGGGTCACCATTGTCTGTAACCCTAGTTCCTGGGGATCTGACAATCTCACACAGACATACATGCAGGCAACAGCAATACACATACAATTAAAAATAAATAAGTAATTTTTAAAAATCCCCTACAAAACCCAAAGTGGGGACCCACAGAATTTAAGAGGTCTTCTGAAATCACACATTACAAGTAGCAAACCTAACTAAGCCTTCTTTGTTTCCTTTTGTTTATTTCCCTTTCTTTTCTTACCCCCCTTCTTTGAGTCAGAATCTCAATAGTCCAATCTAGATTATAACTCAATATGTTGCCCAGACGGGCCTCAAATTTTTGACATCTCTCTTACCTCAGCCTCCTAAATGCAGAGGTTACAGGTATAAGTACCACACAGGGCTCTCAACCTATTTTGCCAGCACTTTCTATTACGGATATTTCACACACACACACACACACACACACACACACACACACACACGAGTAGGCATATTGGTACAACAAATGCTATACAACAAACACGACGTTTCAGCAAATTACTCTGACCAATTTTAGGTTAAAAATAATTTAGCTAATTTAAAGATAATCCAAATACTACATTAGTTCACTCGTCAGTATTCATTTCAGTATGCATATCTAAGTGGCAACAGTCATGTTTAATGGTTTAACAATATAATACTAAAACATACTAAACATACGAAATAAATATACTAAAAAAATAATAAGGATTCCTTAGACTCATCAAATAATCGGTCAATCCTTACATATTATCCTTTTGTTTCTTTAAAAATTCAACACAAGCGGGAAGTGCTCGCCCACACCTTTAATCCCAGCACTCAGGAGGCAGAGGCAGGTGGGTCTCTGAGTTTGAGGCCAGCCTGGTCTACAGAGCAAGTTCCAGGACAGCCAGGGCTACACAGAGAAACCCTGTCTCAAAAACAACAATAACAAAAAAATCAACACAAAATTTACAGTAAAACAAAATCCATAAGGTCTACTGCATTTGGACTTGTTTCACCTGCTGTTTTAAACAAATTCTTCTCTTTTTTCTTCCTAGTGATTTGTTTGTTTAGAAAACGTCCTTTTTTGTCTCTCCCATTTCCACCATTCCGGAATCTCCAAAGCTTTAACTTCTGACATTCGGTTGTGAGCCTGAGTCTGTAACTGCCAGAGCTCTTGCTCAGCCCTGTAGCTCTAACTTTATTATCATGTAAAAACATTAATTACCCGACTTAACAAATGGCTTGTCTTCTCCATTCTCTTAGCCTCACACTTGCACTTTAGGGGTAGGACAGGGCTAGACGATTATAGGTAACAAGACAGGATTGCAATTTAAAGGGGGGAATCCCAACCCCAAATGGATTTGTCTTGAAGAATGAAACCCAAACCCAAAAGAAAACAGGTGAAATTAGCCATTGAAATTACAGCCCTGTGAATCAACCCTTTGCCCCCGACATCTGGCAGCACTTAGCTCCCCCAGGGCATGCTTGGTGCCCTAGGGCACTGCTACACATGTCTGACCAGCCGGGTAACAACAAAGCACACAGAGGCTATAAAAAGAGACAGCAGGTAACCATCAGGCCTGCGAAAGGCACCGGCTGTCTGACAAGACACACACAGGAACCAACTGGTTATTCCCATGGCTCGGCAGTCCTGGGTGGAGGGCTTTATTCTGCACTCACATTCTGCAGTGTGCCTGTTTAAGTCACTGGGTGACTTCCTTGTTTTGATCAGGTCCACAAATCCTCTCTTTTCTTTCTGATACTCAGTGGAAAGTATCAGAGATGAGCTACATAAAGCTCCTTTGTATTCTTGCCAAAAACCCATCCAAAAGCTCGACTGTACTGCTGTCTGGACGGGACACCCAGACTGTGGAGGAAGCAAAGGTACCAGATCATTCTGCAAACATGTTGGTTTTATATTTTAAAAAGAGACAGCATGCAGGAATGGCATCTTCTACTTACAATCACTTTACAACTTAAATGAACATAGTACTACAGTTTTAAATATGACTCTTGCCTAAGTGAGCAGTTCATAATTATAACTGTGAAAACAGACTCAGCCTGCCTTCCCCAGAGCCTAAAGTCTTCCAGAACTTCAAGTGAGCAAGGCTCCCGTTTTCCACCAAGTCCACTGTAAACATAGACAACTCATTCTGCCTAAAGCGACCTTTGCAAGGTGGGTGTGAGCTCAGCTCTTACTCCAAAGCTTTATGAGGTACTGCCTCACCAAGAAGTAATTCAGAGTTGGACATGTTAGGGCTCAAGCAGGCTGGAGGGGAGACAGCCTGGAGCTAGTGGATAGTGACATTTGTTAACAAACCTACTTTATACATAAGCTGGAGGCATGCTATGGATAGCCTTCCCTTTTGGTGGAGTATTTTTGAATTACGAAGCTTTGAAGACTCAAGGCAAAGCTTTCTTAAACTGTCACTCACTCTTTATCCTTTAGCACAATTTCTTAGCAATAGGAATGGGTTTTTAATACTCGATGCACACACACATACATACATGCACGCGGGTGAGTGTGTTCAATTGTAGAGTTAAGACATTCTTCAACAAATGGATCACATACAATTAAATATTTGGAAAAGCTAAATTCATTTTCATTTTTAAGTATAAAAGAAAATGAAATGAAATGAAAACTTGCTTAAGGAACAGAATTATTTCCTGTTAATTGATGTTGCTCTCTTGCATCTAAATTAAGATAAAAGGCAGAAAAGTAATTGCTGACTGCATTACCATAGCTCACAACTTTCTTACAAAACCCGAAACAGAGCCAGGATTTGAATTAGACAGACACCTTCAGGCTGAAGAGATGGCTCAAAGGGTAAAAAGTGCTTGCTGCTCAAACACAAGCACCTGAATTCATATTCCCAGCACCCATGTAAAAGCCAGGTGACGTCTGCAACCCAAGGACCGGGAAAGGAAGAGTGGAGACAAGCAGATCCTAGGGGCCACTGACCAGCCAGGCTCACTGAGAGACCCTGTCTCAAAGCATAACCTGAAAAGCAATGGAAGAAAACACTCAACACTGACTTCCGGCCTCTACATACTGGAGTGCACACCGGAACACAGACACACAAATGGAAAAATACTTTTGTAGGCTTAGGATTTTTTTCAAAACCCACTTTATTTAGGGTTCTTAAATGTTTCAACCTCCCTTCTAGCCCACAGACCAAAGGTAGAGGAGAAAAGGTTAATAGAAACAGGGGGCTGTGGACCTGTTTAGAAGTAGTTCCTTGGGTCGATTCCACTCTTCAGGAAACCAGCAGTCCAGTTCAATAACAAACATGAAATACAAACCAGTAGTGGAGGCTCGATCCAGCAGAAACCACAAGGCTTTGCCAAATCTGCACAAGTCAGCAGAAGCAGTCAGAATACCCAGAATGCCAAGAAAAGTTTTTGGCACGTTTCTCTCTACAAATTGAAATCCAGCGAAGAAGCGACATTACTAGCCTCAAGAGATTCATCTGCCTACCTGTGCCTCCAGAGTGCTGAATGGCCTTCAGATATATTTTTAATGCTCTTAAAATTTTGTTTCTGAGACAAGGTCTCATTCTGTAACTCTTGCTAGCCTAAAGCTCACTATGTAGTCCAGGCTGACCTCAAATACTCACAGTATTCCTCCTGCCTCCATTTCCCAAGTACTGAGATGATAGCCACGAGCCACCATACCCAGAAATGCTCTTAAGTTACTGAAGTGAATTCATATTTATAATGATATTAAAAACACACAGCCCTTCCCTTTTCACTCCTGAGAAATTACTTTTCTATCATAACTCCTGATGTTTCTATATCTCAATCTATCAGACAGTTCACAGCAAAACAACTGATTTTTTTCTCTATAAATCTTCCTTTCAGAAATGCCCATAATATTACTGATAAAACAAGGACCAGATTGCAGACCACAGATAGGATGGGGTCAATAAACAGAGAGATGACGCTGGAGGTGGGGTGGCATGGGGGAAGGGGGTGAGCTCAAATATATGTTGGAAAGTTCTTTTCTCAGGAAAGTCCTTGAGAACAACCACAAAGTTTTCTATATAGAGCTCTAAGCATTTGCCCAAGGCTTCTTGAACAGAGCTCCAGATTTTCACAGTGGCCCACAGGGCTACAAGTCTGGCCCCACCTCTGCCGCCTGCTATGGCTCCATTCTTGTGGTCTCTCACTGCCCTCCAGCTAGAGGGGCCCCCTTCTGATCCTCTGACACACTAAGCCCTTCTGTCTCTGTCTGCCCTTTCACCAGCTCCTCACATCCCTGGCTCATTCACATCTCTCAGGCTTCAGCTCAAATGTCACTTCATCAGTGAGGCCTCTGGACCATCCTCTGCCGTGCTCTTCCCAGTTCCTCTCACCCTCTCTGCACTGTTTCCCTGGAAGCCTTTCATCCATTTTGTAGTTGTGCCCTGCCAGCCCCCTGAGGGATGCTGCACCTCCACCAGGCTCTTGAATCACTTGTCCAACTGTGGGGGTGCAGCTGTTGGGATCTGTCTTTCTCTTTCTTTAGGGCTCTTACAAAATCTTTAATACTTTGTACCTGAAATTTCTTTTAGAGCCTAACTTTAAGATTTCGTGCTTTACTTTCTTGTTAAAAGAGCTATCCACGTGCCCAGAGGCAACAGTGGGTTTTGTTTTGGTTTTGGTTTATTTGAGACTAGTTTTCACTATATAGTTCCTAGCTGGTCTGGAACTCACTATGTAGCCCAGTCAAGACTTAAACTCATAGAGACCCACCTGCCCCTGCCTTACAAGTATGAGCCACCATATTTGACTTATGAACACATTTCAAAGATGATTATATTATAAAAATAAGGAGCTGAAAAAATAGCTCAGAGGTTAAGAACTCTTGCTGTGCCAGAGGATCCACATTTAGTTCCCAGGACCCCTCTGGTAGCTCATAACTATCTGTAATTCCACCTCCAAGGGATCAGATACCGTCCTCTGACCTCTAAGGGCTCCAAACATGACTGCAATGAACATACAAAATGCTTATACACAAAAATAAAATTTTTAAAAATTAAAAAAAAATAACAGTGAAACCACAGGAATAGAAAGATGGTTTGGTTGGTAAACACATGTGCTGCAATCAAGGGCCTGAATTCATAATTTTAAAAGCCAGTAATAATAGCAAACACCTCTAATCCCAACACTGGAGGGGCAGAAACAAGAGGATTCTTAGCACTCCCTGGCCACTCAACCTAGCTGAACTGATAGACTCTAGGTTTAATGAGAGACCCTGTCTCAAATAATAAGGTGGAGAGTGACTGGGAAAGATTTTTGATATTGATTTCTGGGCTTTACATGCATGTGCACACACATGGACAAGCAAACACACACCTATACACCCACATGAGGATGTGCAGACAATACACACACAGAGAGAGAGACCACCACCACCACACACACAAATGAAACTATGATATGAAAGCAAAAAGCTTTTCTATGTTCTGTGGCAAACAGTACATCTAGAAGGCAGCTAACTGTAATGTTTTAAATGCTTAACTTACAGAAAAAAAAAATCTGGAATGAGAGGTAGAGGTGAACTACCAGGAAATACAGAAGTTTCCTTAAGGAAAGAATGAATTTCAAACTCAGCAGCAGAGTGCTTGTCTGGCACACAAAAAACCTATGGGTCTAATTTTCAGGACTTCCCTCCCCCCAAAAATAGGAAAGATATGAAAAATACTCTTGCTTAAAAGCTTTTGGCAGACACAGTGGTGCATGCCTATAATCTCAGCACAGGAAGACTGCTGTGTGGTTGAGGCCAGCCTATGCTACAGAGACTTACTTCCAGGCTAGCCAGACTACAGAGTGACCCTGTCATCAAACAAACAAAACTAGAAAACAGAAGTATTTTAGCAATGATGGTTAGAGGTAATAACACCATAAGAGGCGGAAAAAGCCATTGGTAGTGTTCATGAGAAACTGGAGAGAGAAAGTCAGGAAAATGGACACCCAGAACATTGACAGCACAATGATCTGGTATCTCCACTACGCAAACCACAAAAACAATAAAAAGACTGGAGAAAGAACCTAATGACTAATCACTTCAATGAAGTGGCTGTGTTTCCTTTTAGAACTAGCAACTATTATTCTATGAAAAGACAATCATGGAAATCTAGACATTGGCATAATGGTTACTATGAATATTCTCAAAGTCTGTAAGGTTTAATGATGGTATTTGTGTGAATATATACATTATACATTACATATGTATACACATAATGTGTGGTACTGTGTAGTTTATATGTTTGTGTGTTCACATGTGTGTGGAATCACACTTCTATGGGGTGTACATGCACATATGTGTATGAAAAAGACCCAAGGTTGATGTTGGGTGTGTTCCTTAATTGCTCTCCACTTTATTTCTTTAAGGATTTATCTTTAGCCGGGCAGTGGTGGGGCATGCCTTTAATCCTAGCACTTGGGAGGCAGAGGCAGGCGGATTTTTGAGTTCAAGGACAGCTTGCTCTACATAGTGAGTTCTAGGACAGCCAGGGCTATACAGAGAAACCCTGTCTCGGGGGGGGGGGGGGGGGGGGAGGATTTTTTTTTTTTTTTGTGTATGTACATGTGTATGTGCACATGCATGCAGTGCCTGTGGAGGCCAGAAGAGGGCATCAGATCCTCTGACGCTCGAATGAGAGGCATTTGTGAGCCACTTCGGGTGGATACTGGGAGCTCACCTCTTAGCATCTCAGATCTTGACTTTCAGTGAACTGTCCAAGTACCAGTGTCAATGACACGGCCTCACTTTTAAAATGTATAGTCACCAGCTTTCATCAGTTTGCTTCAAATTCCACCAGAACCAAACTTGCTCCTTGACCCCTTCAAGATTACCACGCACACACATAAGTGCGTGTGGGTCCAGCCTATCTTAAAATGAGCGACATCAGGTTGTAAGAGATAGCTTGGCAAGGTGATAAAGTGGAACTGTTTACAGTTACATCTCTGGGTCTGGCTGAAAACCGAGAGCCATTTTTTATTTGATAGGACCTTAATATAGGGATACAGTCAAGTGTCAGCTGCTCACGGTTGGCAAGAATCATGTATCAGGAGGCACCACCCACCCTTTGCCATGGTGAGGGCCTGGAGGCAACTTTTTTATGACCAGAGAGGTCATTGGCTGGGCTTCCTGGCTTTGGTTTCTCTCAGCCCCTCTCATTTGTAAAGACGTCCTTGGCATCTAGGATTCGTAATGGTCTTAGCAGGTAACCAGAGAACACTATGAGGTGGGTGTTTTTTCTGGCTACATTTATATTCCTCCCCTTTTTGGTATTAACCCAAGTGTTCTTAATTTGAATTAAGGGTGATTAAAGTAGAGATACACAGGTCCTTGGTGAGCACAGCCAAGTGCTATATAGCTGGAATGCAGGGCTTGACATATGCTAGGCAGGTCCTCTGCCACTAGGCCTGCAACTTCAGCCAATGTTTCATTGTAGAAAATGTCAAACATGCAGACTGGGAGGATTTTACAGAGAACACTCACGTTTACCTCCTTGGCTCACTCACAGTTCACTGGACGCCATCGTTAGGGCATTTCTCCACATCCCACCACCTGCCAGTCGACCCATCTTCTCTGTGGCTCTGCCTGTAACTCCTGACTCTTCGGCCTCCCAAGGGCTCCACCCAGCTTTCCTTTCCCTCCTATCTCAAAATGCATTTCAAAACAAAACTGAAGATCAAGAGCAGCTTGCCCCACTTCAGCCTTCACATCCTTGAACTGTAAGGCTCCAATTCACGCAAACAGGTCAGTACTCAGGGGTGGGAGGCAAATTTTTCACAGTGCACGAAGGCACAAATCCTAAATGCACCATCTGGTGAGTTCTGACCTACAATAGAAGCTATAACCAACATCCGGGTATGCTCTGCTCCCCCAACCCAGCATCCCCACCTCACAGGATGCTTGGAAGTGGGGATCCGATGCTGACACATGAAGGACAGGGTGACTGTAACATTTCCCAGAGGGATGACATAGGTCTGAGGGAGTCATTCTTTTTCTCAGATCATAGTAACACAACAAGAGAACAAAAACTCCCACCCCTGAGCAGTTACTGTAATGGTTTTCCTACTTGACTGTGTACCAAGTCTTCATTTCAAAACCTCCACATTAAACTGAAATGAAATTCATGACTTCTAACTGGTTCTAAGCAAGTGGACTTTTTTTTTCCATAACCTTTTATCAAGGCAAAACCTACAAGAATAACTAGTATAGAAGAAAATAATGATGAGTGCATTTAAAAACGACTAAAAATAATTCACATGGGGAATGCAATTATGTTTAATTACATTGGCTGGTAATATTCACCCTGCAATCTTAAAAACAAGTGTTTGAAACATACTTCACACAAGGAAAAGCCCCTGTTGATTACACAGCTAAAAAGCATATATTTGCTTAATATCCAGATTTTCATGATTCCAAATGTAACTCAATCCAGGTTTCAGAAATTAATGACTATTACTTCTCAGGCATGCAAGCAAAGCGGGAAGAATATCAAGGATATTCTTCGGCTATCTGAAAACTACCAACAAACACCATCTTTTCTCTTATTTGTTTAATAACCGCTGTCACTCTTGTTGTAAGCAGCAATCAGAAGATGTCAAACAAATTCTGCCTTTGCTGTGAGTCCTGATAGATGCCTCTGCTTGTTTTTATTAAAAACAAAACAAAACAAAAATGTTCCCTCCAGTAATTACCAAGCCTGGTAAAGTGGGGGCACTGCTGGTATGTTCAGGAGCCCCTGGGCAAGCAGAGATGCCGGGAGAAAACCACAGAGCAAATGTGAATGCCGGAACACATTTTTCTCTGACTCCCTTGGGGATCCTGTGACTCTAAGTCTTGGATTCCCTTAAAGGGAAAAGCAGGAGCATTCATGGGGGCAGGGTGGGATCATGTTTATCAGTCACAGCAGTTCATCTGGGCCGGGGTCCAGGTAGTCTGCATGTCTAAATTTGATGAAATATAGGCGCCACCAGGTAACAGTAGTGGTCACGGAGCTTGCCAGAAACCTGTAACTCAAAACTAAAAAATGAAATTAAAAGACTACTTAGGCAGGCAATTTCTTTCTTCGGGATGCAATAATTGCAAACTACAAAGTGGAAAGAACAGACAATGCTTTGTGTGTTTTTAAGGCTTCTTCTTAATGTAACGCAACATCTGGGCCAGAAAAATATATATAAATATTTTCCAACTTGCATTTCAGTGTGGAACTGGGATGTGTCAGCAGGCCTGCCCTCCCTTCCTTCTTTCCCCAGTCTGGACAGTTGGGCCTGTGTCAGGAGCAGAGGCCGGGGAGGTCTCGGTGTATCCGGAGGGCAGGTACATGGGGCAGTGGTTAGGGAGCAGCAGCCTGACCCTGTCCTGTCAATAAACCTTAACCCCGACCCTCAGGCCCCGAGCTGCCTCTTCCCTGTCTAGCCTTTTCTGTAATTGCTCTAAAAATGACTCTTCAGTTAAAAGTACCTTTGTGTAAACACCCCACAGGAACTGACAGTCATCAGAATTAGCACTCAGTTCTAGTTTTTAAGAAGTACAAGAAAACTCTTTCATTATGGTGGGACTCTGAAAAAAATGATTTCAACTGCTGGGCAAAATAATACTCATGGTTCTTTAGCTTTCTCTGCAGGTGACATCAATTTTGACTTTTAAGACTGTTTACAATGAAACGTTAAATCTTTTGATTAAGTTATTTGAGAGTAAAGACAGAGAAGTGATTCCCTCTCCAGAACCAGACTGCTTTTCTTCTAAGCACCCCATAGAGTTGAAGTCTCCTGTCTTTTTCCAGTCCATGAGGCCTCACTAGAAATTCTAAAAAGGGTCCATGTCTTTCTTACCTACACATGAAAATGCAAACAAACAAATAATTAAAACACAGAGTTGCCAAGTTCTGGAGTAAAAGTTTATACTATTGATGCTGGAAACAGGGTCTCAAGTAATTCAGGCTACACTTAGATTTTCGGTGTAGCTGAAGGTGACCTTGAACTTCCGATTCTCTTTCTTCCACCTCCCAAGTACCCATATTGCAGGCATGTGCCACCGCACCTGGTTTGTGTGTTGTTGGGGATCGGACCCAGAGCTTTGTGCAAGGCTGGGCAAGCACTCCACTCACGAGTTACATCTCCGAGCCCCTGTTGTTGTTGTTTTAACTTTTATTTGGTATATGTACATGTGTATATATGATATGTGTGCGTGAATACAGGAAAGCATGCATGGTGGTATGCATGTGGAGGTCACAGGATGATTCCAAGAGGTCAGTTCTCTCCTTCTTGTGAGGACTGAACTCAGGTTATCAGGCTTGTGAAACAAGCATGTTTACCTACTAAGCCATCTTGCCAGCCCTGTTGATTTTAAGTAACAGATAAATTCAGTCTTGCAGACGAGAACGAAATGCATTTTCATCGTTTGTGGCTTCATATGTGTGTGTATAAATTTATATCAACATAATTTTTGACTCCCTGGAAGCAATTCACAGAGCCACTAAATTATTACTTTCCTACTGACAAAACAGGAAAGCCGTTTGTTGTCAATTTTACAAAAGGCAACCAGACCTCAATTTTGCAAATCTCAGGTTCTCTTCTGATTGAGTATAGGCTAATTTCTGCCATTTAAAATGATTTATTTAAACAGCTCAAATTAAATAATTCTCCAGTGATTTTTGTTGTTATTCCTGAGGTACCAGGGACTGCACATGCTGTAAGTACTCCAGCCCTGCCTGGGTTCCCCCCAGTGCTCTCTCTCACGCTTGCGCTATCTCTCTCTCTCTCTCTCTCTCTCTCTCCTTTTTTTTTAAAGAGATGGGTCTCACTAAGTTGCTCATCCCAGGCAGGCTATAAACTTGCAATCCTCCTACTTAAGCCTCCCAGGAAACTGGGATTATAGTCCTCTTCCGCCAAATCTGGTGCTCTGGCTAGTTTTAAGTAACACAAGCTAGAAACACATTTAGGAAGACAGAATCTCAGTTGAGAAAATGTCTATATAAGTTTGGCCTATAGGCAAATATGTGGTGGATTTTCTTGCCTGGTGATTGATGTGGGTAGGCCCAGTCCATTGTATATGGTGTCAGTAAGCAGCACCCATCCATCTATGGTCCCTGTGTTCGTTCCTGCCTCCAGGTTCCTTCCCTGACTTCCCTGGATGATGCACTCTAAGCTGTAAGATGACACAAACGCTTTCCCTCTCCAACTTGCTTTTGGTCATGGTGTTTTATCGCAGCAATAGAAAAGTAACTAAGACACCTGGCTCCCTAGGGATGCACTACTAAGTACCAGCAACATAAAAGAAAGCCTCCTTTGCTAGTTTATTTTCTCAGTAGTGCCCTGTGTCACTGAAGTATCCCTTGTATGCCTTGTGTTAAAGGCATGGCCATCAGCCTGTGGTGCTATCGGGAATGTAGTAGAACCTAGAAGTGCTGGGCATGTGGAAAGATGTTTGGTTATTGAGGGTGTGTGCTTAAATAAGATATTGAAACCTGTGTGTAATGAGCATACTAAAAAAAAATGCATTTAGACATGTAAAAATGGTTTAGTCAGGATACCCACTACATCTAAGGCTGCACCTGATAACCAGAACCCAGTGACATCACTCAGTCAAGATAACCAGATACAGGCCTAGAACCCTACAACACCCACTGGACAGTATATAAGGAGAGACCAAGAACAATGCTCTGCCTTGTACATCTGAAGAAACTCCGCCTTGACCTGCCCTGTGGCTGGAGAGTTTCCCCCAAGATCTTGATCCTCAAATCAGAGACTTCTGTTAGAGACTGGACCTGACCTTTAGCTAAGATACGTCACACAGGTGAGCAGCTCTGGGGAGATAGGCTTAGGACCATAGTTAGGAATTTAAAGTGTGAACCTTCTGTGAGGACTCTCAGCATAATGAAATATAACTTGTTATACAAACTGTGTGTATCTACCTTCTTGCTTGAGACACTGTGATAGTTTGAATGAGAATGGGCCCCATAGCTATTAATATATTTGAATGTTTGGTCTGCATTTCACGGACCTGTTTGGTAAGGATTAGGGGTGTGGCCTTGTTGGAGGTGTGTTACTGGAGTGAGCCCTGAGGTTTCAAAAGCCCATGCCATTCCCAGTTAGTTCTCTCTCTCTCTTTCTCCCTCCCTCCCTCCCTCCCTCTCTCTCTTTCTCTCTCTCTCTTTTTGTCTCCCTCACTCACTCCTCCCTCCCTCTCTCCCTCCTTCCCTCTCTCTCTCTCTCCTTCTCTGCTTCATGGTTATTGTCTCAACATGTAAGCTCTTAACCACTGCCCTAGCAGCACACCTGCCTGTCTGCTGCCATGCTCCCCGCCGTGATGGCGATGGACTCACCCTGAAAACCTGTCGTGCTCTCTCCCTAAAACCTTACCCTTGCCCCAGGGCTCCATGCTCTCATCATCTTAGTTAGGACTTTGACATATTGTTCCTCTAACTTGAATAATCTTATTCTTCACTACCATCAACCTTTAGGGCTTCTAACATGTCACCTTGTCTGATCCTTTAAGACCTGGTGGGTGGCTTACTCTGGGCCCCACATTCACTGGTCATAGCCCTTCACATTTTTGCCATCACCTTCCCCAGTCTGAACTTTCCCCTGGGCTGGAAGCTCCCAGGGGACAAGGAATGTAACTGTTTTATCACTGCAGGCAGGCTTGAGGATTTGAAGTTTCCATCACATCAGAAGTGGTTAAAACCCTCAGAGCTATTTAGTTGGTCACCTGTCACTGGGTACAGGAACAAAGACTGAAAACTAGATCAAAGTTACCCCAAAGAAGTGTAAAACTGGAGTGAAATGAAAGAAGATAGAACATATCAAAGAACAATATTTCTGCCTAAGATGTATAAAAACTCAGCTCAGGGGCTGGGGACCCAAGCACATGCCCACTTTTACTGCTTCTTATTTATTTGTTTGCTTATTCACTTACTTACCTTTGGGTTGCTGGAGACTGAGCCTAGAGACAAACACTAAGCAAGTGCTTTACCACTGAGCTATACCCTGAGCCCTGCCTCTCTTACGAAGGCCGGAGCCTACAAGGTCAGAGAAAACAGAAGAGACCACAAGTTACCAAAAAGATCAGGAGCTAAAATGCTCACAATGGGAGTTAAATGGCTCAGAGAACCAAAGCAATGGAACAGTGTTCATGCAGCACAGAGAGGTGCGGTTTCTGAGGAACCAACTGCTATCACCAGAATTCCAGTAAGAGAAAGTGCTAAAATGACCAGTGCATGAATCTGTTTAAAACAAAATCAGCTGGGCAGTTATGGCACATGCCTTTAATCCAGAGCTTAAAAGGCAGAGGCAGATAGACCTCTGAGTTGGAGGCCAGCCTGGTCCCTACAAAGTGAGTTCCAGGTCAGCCAGGGTTTCTCAGAGAAACCTGTCTCCAAAAACAAAACAAAACAAACAAACAACCCCACAAAAGTCCCCAGATCTTAAAAGACACAAAGCAGGACCACTACTCTTTGACCATACTTATCAAACACAAGGGAATTAGTCTCAGGAGAGGGTGAAAGCAAAGTCTTGACTAGAGGATGTCAAGATAGTTGGGCCTGGGGCACAATGGTGGGGGTGGGGGCTGACATACTCTCCAGACCTTCTCTGACTGTTTTCTAAATATACATTTTTAGAGATGGAACCAAATAATTGAGCCAAAGCTAAGCTTGTACCACAGGTAGAATGTGTATCTACTACATTCAGGGCTTAGTTCCTTCCCCAGTTCTTCCAAAACAAACTTATAAACCACTTATAAACAAACAATGCCTTTAACTTTTTTAAAATTTGATTTAATGCATTTGGGTGTTTTTTCTGAGTGTGCCTGTGCACACACATGCAGTGCCCATGGAGGTCAGTAGAGGCCATCAGATCATGTGGAGCTGGAGATACAAACAGTTGTGAGCAGTCACGTGGGTGCTGGGAATTGAACCTGGGTCCTCTGGAAGAGCAGCCAGTGCTCTTAACTGTTTAGCCATCTCTTCAGTACACAAACACCCTAATTTTTTAAAGTAAGTGGCAAGCATCTATGGTCATCACAGGGAATACTTTCCAACTTCTTGGTTGAGGCATCCCATATTTAAAATATTCATAAAATGGGGCCAAGGCTATATCTTGGTTGGGAGAGTGACTGGCTGGCATACATGAAGCCATGGGTTCAATTCCCCCATCACACAAAACAAACCACTAAAGTTACCAACAAATTGATACATCTGGGACATCCTAAAACAATCTCAAGGTGATATAATATGTGAAGTGTAAGCCTTTTTGTTTTTAGTTGAGCTAAGGATTGACCCCAAGGCCTCATGAATGCTAGAAAAGCATTTTACTACTGATATTGCTCTCATCCTTATAAACATATTCGTTATAAAATATTTATGTCAGAAAAGCATGCTTCATGGCCATGTCAGCCATGTCACTTCATGAGTTTTCATCCTCACACACGTGGTCTCTTTCCCAGGCAGGCGTGTCTCTGCTGCACCTCACACCAGAGAGAGCTTGCCACACGTTAGCTGCTTCTCATCTTTACGTACTCCTTTCTGCTCTCGTCCTATCTCTTAGGATTGCCTTCCCACCCTCCACTTGCAACCTGCTAATTCTTTGTCTCTGGCTGGCGGGCCCTTTCTGCCTGCCTCCCAGTGCTCTCGTCTCCTCACCTTCCTTCCCTGTTCTCTAACTCCTGACCTGGGTCCTGATTTGACCGTTACTTAGGAAATCTGTTAAGGTGGTTGACAAGACAACTGGAGCAGATGCATAGATGAGGGAGATGGGGAGGCCAGGTGGCCAGCCCAGGGTTCCCAGGCTTCTGTGGCAGGAGGGGGTGGGCTTGAACTAAAGGAAGGGGCCAGTGAAGCCTCGGCCAGAGGCCCAGGCCTGCTGCTCAACAGCCGGAGTGCCCACACAGGGGTGGCCTGGATAGGCTCTGAGAGTTGCCAGTTGGACATACTGACCTAGACAATAATTAGGTCACGTTCAAGGTCTGCTGCACAGAACAGCAAGGAAGACCATTTCAAACACAGTCAAATCTCACCCTCACAGATTTTACTCCTGTTTTCTGGATTTGCGGACATGGCAAGAATTGAAAGGCAAATCCAACCAGGATCTGAAAACTGTGACACACAGAACCTTCGACTGAATGTTCTTTTATGTGCTTTTGGAAATGGCCCAGGTATTTGGTGAATGCAGGGGATCTAGTAGGTATGCTTGATGAGAATCCGCGCTGGGAAGGAATTTAAGATCAAGGTCAGGAGTGATTAATACACACGCAGGAAGTCATCAACATGGAAGCAATATGAATCTCATTAAATCTTCAATAGCTTCCTATTGCCTGAAGGAACGGAGTGGTATTCTAATGATTAAAGCATTACCATTAAAGTAGAAAAACAGCATTAGAAAATTAATCTGGCCCTTTTAAAAGAAGCTACCATCAAGCATTGACTACCTAAGCTTCTTCCAAGGGTCCCCTTAGCTGTGAATTTTCCTTAACACACTTGTCTCCTCCTCCCTGGTTGGAAGACTAGGCTGAAACTAACTGGGTGATGGACGTGCTTGAGGCCCTCCTCTTCCTCTCCCTCCTCCCCCTCCTCCTCCAACCTAGTTAACAGATGAAGCCAGCTCCCTAGCTGTCTGCCCTGCCTCCAGTGTTCACTGGCCCATGCAGCTTGCTCCTGCTGTGGCCCTCACTGTTTTTTTTTTTTTTTTTTTTTTTTTTTCCTGATCTCAATGCCCCGCACTCCCCTCTGTAACCCCGGAACACCTGCTATGCACATTCAGGGGACATGACCGAGGATGACAGGGAGGAGCTGTGCCTTCTTCTATATCAGTTCCTCACCACACAGCACAGTCTGAAGAGGCTCAGGCCAGGTGTCCCTCCATGTTCATCTACTTCTATTTGATCTTACAGGAAAATCGTAATCGCACTGTGATACAAACAGGATATGTAAGGCCACAAAGGCAGAGTTACACAGGCTGGACTGAGAAAATCTGAGCTTGTTACGTAGGCTCTGTGTGTAAGATGTAAAGTTAATTATCCCAAGGTGACACTTCAGTGATTGGTCAACTTCCTCTTTTGTATGTAGGAGAAACTTTTTTTTTTTGAGATGGGGGTCTCTTACATGGGTGGTTCTCAAACCTTCCTAATGCTGGGACCCTTTAATACAGTTCTTCGTGTTGTGATTACCTCAACCATAAATTATTTTATTGTTACTTCATAACTGTAATTTTGAAATTGTTATGAATATTCTGGTATGTGACCCCCAAAAGGGGTAACAGTCCACAGGCTGAGAACCACTGCTCTGCATAGTCCTGGAACTAACTATGTAGACCAGGCTGGCGCTAACCTCAAACTCACAGAGATCTGCCTGCCTTTGCCTCTACCTCCTGAATGCTGGAATTAAACCACCATTCCCAACTCTGTAAAAGAAATCTTCAAAGACCATAGTCTCTAACTGTGGCTTCCACAGGACAAAGGCGATTTTGGAAATGACTACTGGTGTATAGCATCTGAACTGAAATATCTCCACCTAAGGGAGGAGGGGGACCTAAGGCTCAGGAAGCCCTTGAAGTTACAGGGTTCCCAGGCCCCTCTGACCTTTGCAATAGCAGTGAGCAATTGCTGGGGAAAGGAGACCTTCTGGGGAGCTGCCCACCTGACAGGCAGGAAGCTCCAGAGACGATGTCACCCATGATGGGCTGAGCCATTATTAAGGGATGTTTTTTGAGTCACTTGGGCTCCTGTAGAGAACCCCAATAAGCTCACTGGTTTACAAACCTGGGCTTGGCTGGAATTGTTTCTTTGTTCCGTCACTAGTGCCCTATCTGAAATGAATAGACGTTTGTTCATCTCTCCCCAGGGAGGAAAAAGAAAATCACACGAAGCAGTGTGGGGAACAATCACGTTAGAGAGGCTTTCTCTTCTGATGGAGATCAAGTCTGCTGAGCTGAATCCAATCCCCAGGACCACGTGGTAGAAGGAAAGAACTGACTCCTGCAAGTTCTCCTCTGGCTTCTACATGTGCCCTGTGGTGCACATGCCCTTCCATGTCCACACTCTTACATGCACACGCATAAACGAATGTTCAAAAATTAAATAAGAGGGGAATATTTATTCTTTCTATCTAAATGGTGAGGTTGTTTGTTTGTTTGTTTTGAGGCAGGGTCTCACATAGCCTAGGCTGGCCTCAAACTTGCTATGTAACTGAGAAAAGCCTTCAACTTCTGATCCTCTTGCCTCTAGCTTCCCTGTACTGGGGTCACGAGTAAAGGCCACCTCACCAGCCTATGGCTGGCTGGAGACCTAACCTAGTGCTTTGAGCATGCAGGTAGACTATCAACTGAACAATATCCTCAGCTCCCAAGTGCTGAGACCTTTATACATTCCTAAACACATAATGGACAGGGTCCTACTATGTAGGCCTCAAGGTTTTGATCCCCCTGCCTTAGCTTCACACGTGCTGGGGTTACTAGTGTATACCACCATATTTTATTATAATGTCTTTACACTGCCACGATGAATAGCAATCACAGGCTTACTGTGTTCCACACATTGTGTCAGGTGATGCTATAGTAGCCAACCTCCAAGATGGTCCCCAATGCCAGTGTTCTGGTATGAACGCCCTCCTGGTCCTGCTCCATGTCCCAGTGTATAGTGTGATGCATAGCATCTGACAGAAGTGATGAGGTTTGGTGAACAGACTGTGGTGTCTGCTGTGTCTCTTCATCCTTAGTTTCATGTGGTGATGACTATGGCTAGAGTCTCTTAGAAAAACAAAACAGTATGGGGCACAGTACAACTCATCTGTAGTCCCAGTATTTGGGAGCCGGAGGCAAGAGAATCACGAGTTCAAGAATAGCTTGGGACAAGAAATAGGAGTCTCTAACCTACAGCTCAACTATGACCTTCTGACCCTGACCCACAGGTGTCCAGCTAATTACTGGACTGTTGGTCCTCCAGTCCTGGCTGCTAATGTTTCTCAATTGTACCCTAGTGGCTGCGAGTCATTTGTTACACTGTGATAATTAGTGTAGCTAGATAGATATTATTTATTGTTTACTTATTTTCTTCACACACCCCAGCTCCTATCCCCCAACCCCTGAGACAGGGCTTCTCGGTTCAGCACCAGCTGTGCACCACTGCCCAGCAGACTTATTTATTTATGTACATGGGTGTTTTGTTTGCATGTATGCTTACACACCAGAAGAGAGTATTGGATCTCATGTTGCTACAGTTATAGACAGTTGTGAGCTAGCTGCCTTATGGGTGCTGGGAAATTAGGAGCTCTAGAAGAACAGCCAATGTCCTTAACCACTGGGCAATCTATCCAGCCCTATTTTTCTTTTAAATACAGGGTCTCACGTAGCCTAGGCTAGCCTCCATCCTGCCATGCATCCAACAAAGAACAGAGTACTGGGTCTTCAGGATTAGCCACTATATTCAGTCACCCGGTTTCCATGATGCTAGGGATGGAGGCCAGGACTTCATGTGTGGTAGGTGAGCACTCACCTAACTGAACTACATCCCTAGTTAGCCCAGGCATGATTTCTTTAAACATTCTCAGTATCCCAGTAAGGCAGGTGAATATTCACCACCATTTTACAAATGAACTCACAGAAGTAAACTAATGCACCCCAATAAGTGGCTAGCATAACTAGGAAGTGCAGAATAAGGACTCATAGCTTGATTTAAGAACCAACATTTTTAGCTATTTTTTACAGCCCGCCTCATCCTGTGTGTGTGTGTGTGTGTGTGTGTGTGTGTGTGTGTGTTGGTGATTAAATTCATGTTAGGTTAAATGTCCTACCATGAGCAATACAACATATCCCTAAGTCTCATAATCAGAAATTATGGTGGAAAGTACTTTCATCCCTAGAAAAAAGAAGCTCCCCCTCTTCCTTCACTGTCTCAGAGGTAGAGGCTGCCTCTCCAATTCCTAGAACTTGTTCTCTGCTCTAATTTTTTTCAGGTCTTCTCTTTCAAGATCCCTGGGCTCTCTCTCCAGTGGTCTTTCCTCCTGACCATTTTCTTTCTTTCCCTGCCTCTACATATGGCCACTCTCTGTTTCAAATATAGAGCAAAGGCTGGAGAGATGGCTGAGCAGTTAAGAGCACTGGGTGCCCTTCCAGAGGACCCAGGTTCCATTCCAAGCGCCCACACAGTGGCTCACAACTGTCGGAAATCCAGTCCCAGAAGATCTGATGCCCTCTTCTGGCCTCAATAAGCACTGAATACATACAATACACAGATATTCAGGCAAGCAAAATACCCACACAAATAATCAATCAATTAATTGGTGATAGGAAGGGCTGGGAAGATAGCTCAGTCAAGAAGTGTTTGCTGCATGAAAGTGTAGGACCTGAGTTCAGATCTCAGCACCTACCTCAAAGGTTGGGCACTGTAGTACACTTGTCATCCCAGCAATGGGGATGCAATCCCTGGAGCACATAGGCTACTCATCCTAGCCAAACTGATGAGCTCCAAGTTCAGAGAGAGAGAGAGAGAGAGAGAGAGAGAGACCCAAAAAATTACAGTGAAGAGTAACTGAGGAATACATGGGACATCAACCTCCTGCCACATGGGCACACAGTGAGCACATTCATGTGAATATGTGCATATATACACGCGCACATGAGCACAAACACACACACACACACACACACACACACACACACACACAGTGTTGGTGGAGCATACCTGTAAGCTAGCACCCAGGACACTGAGCAAGAGAATCACAAGTTCAAGAACCAGCCTGGGCTCAGTAGTAAGAGTAAGTCTCAAAAAACAAAACAATATATGCCCACAAAAATCATATAGATAAATGTCCTCAGCATCATTATCCATCTTTGCAAAAAAGCAGAAATAACACATCCACCCATCAGCAGGCAAAAAGATAAACAAAACACAATCTCTCTCTCTAGTCTAATAAATATATTCTACATATGGAAACAGGCATAATTTGGTAATATGTAGTAAAGGAATATCGTCCTGGGAAATGCCTGAGAACGTCATGCTACGGCACAAGGCCAAGCACACAAGACTGCATATTATATAATCCCAAGGACAGGAAAAGTCCAAAAGTCCAAAAAGCCTAAGGATGTGGCTCAGTTGGTACAGTGCTTTCCTGGCATATACAAAGTCCTGGATTTGATACCAAGTACCGCATGAACTAAGCATGGTAACTCACACTTGTAATCCTAGCCTTTGGGAGCTAGACACAGGGAGATTCAAAGTTCTAGGTCATCTTTAGCTACCTATCGAGTTTGGGGCCAGCCAGGGTCACACAAGAGCTTAGCAAACAGAAGCAGAAAGCTTAAGGTTGCTGAGTGCTAGAGGGGACAGACAAGCTGAGGACTGGTGGGAACAGGTTCTTGATGAAACTATGGATTGTGGTGATGGTTGTAGAACTTGGTGAACATATTAAAAACCACTACATTAGACCAAATCGTGAATGGTAATGATTGTCAATTCATCTCAAGAAAATTCTGTTTTTAACAAAAGGAAGTCTCCCCCCCCAACACCTACAACTTAAAAAAAACAAAAAACAAAAAAATACAGTTCTCTACAATGACCAATCATAAGTTTCTCTTCCTCCTCCTCTTCCTACTTTTCCTAAAAACTTGCACCACATTTCTGTGTACCTCTTAGTGGCCAAACTCACTCACTTTTTACTTAGTTGCACTCAAACTTGCCCCTGAGAAGTCTTGTCAAGTCTCGTCTGGACGCGGCCCTCCATATCTGTCAATCTCTTCTTTGGTCTTTGGTGTGTCCTTTCTTCCCTCAGCATTCCCAGGGAGCCAGCAGATGCTGCTGCTGACACTCCTGTATCCATCTCCCAACTCCTGCCTCACCACCGATGTCTGATTCTGCGCTGTCATCTGACAGACTGTTTCAAAGGCCTTCTCCAATACATTCAGTTCTTAAACAGTAGATTAAAATGGAGACCTTCTGTGTCCTGGAGGTGTGTCTCCCATCACTCTGCCTTGACACCTCTGGAATGCTCTCCTCTCTCATGGCTGACCGCCTTCACACCCTTCAGGACCAACCTAGCTCATGTCTCACTTCCATGAGGTAACAAGTCCAGCTCCCAACTCCCTTCCCTCACTCTGTTCCAGGAGCACCACCACAGCAGGCTGTGCTGTGGGACATGGGGCTATGAGGCTTGTTCCTCTAGTAAGATTCACAGCTGTTTGGCAGAATCAAAAGCCAACTCCACGAAGACACTCCAGACTCATCCCTGCCACCCATTCTGCTTTCCTAGAAATTGTCATCTTTGGACAACCCCCATTGCCACCCCCAAGACATAGTCTCTCTATGTAGCTCTGGCTGTCCTGGAACTTACTATGTAGATAGACCAAGCTAGCCTCCAACTCACAGAGATCCTCCTGCCTCTGCCTTCCAGAAGTGAGTGCATCACTATGGACATTTCCTGGCTTGGGCACTTCCTTTTCTTCTTCAGACCATCAGATTCTCCTGCTTCCACATTTTTCAATAAAATAATAAAAGATGCGGCTTTAAATATGGGAGTTTCTGTTCTTATGTGGCTGCTGACCTGGGCTAGATTCTATAATTCATCCTCTTGCCAGATACATGCCTCTTTTCTCCTGTTCTTTCTAGAATACCCATCTGGAAAATCCCATTCACTCCAGCTCAATACCTCATCCTCACCCTTCATCCTGAAGACAGCGTTTCATTTAGCCCAGGCCTGGTCTTGAACTCACAGAGATCCACCTGCCTCTGGAGTACTGTGTGCACTAGCACACCCAGCCCTTCCATCTCTGTTCTGATACCTGTAGGATGAAACAAACTTAGAGGAAATCACACAGTATCGAAGGCTGGGCTACAACAGATCATGGCCACTTCAGCGAGCCTCGGCTGTTGGGCAACCCTCCTCCTTATTGGTGGCTGGCTTCTTACACTACTTCCCAATTCCCTACCTCATTTCATCTGTCATCGCCAAAACAATGAAAAGAATGAAAGAAATGCAAGTTAACAACAACAAGAGATTTCCTCAGTTTTCTGCTATCTACTCCATCTATTCGTTTCCACACGCTCTGGGACAGGAGTCGGCCTGTGTTCCCCATTTCTCATGCACATGCCTCAGTTCACACGCATGTCCTCAACCTCCCCTTTGGCTGCTCCCTAACTCTTCCTTAACCTGACTGCCGAATTAATCCAGCAGCTCTACCATAGTTTTAGACAAGAAGTTCTGTCCCTCCTCTGCCTGACAAAGCCTTCTTTGTACTGGCAGCTCAGACCCAGGCTAGCCACCACCTGTGACTCCGACTCTTGAGTCTCTACTGGTCCTCTATGCCAGTTGCTGTGACTTGTATCAGTCTTCCTGCTGCTATAACTGACTGACCTGTCTGAGTCCCTCAAGGATTGAGAATGGTGATAACAAGAACCATATATTTCAAGTTCAGGACACAGTTACTGGCATCCCCACTACCTAGGATCCTTCTGTGTTTCCACAGCATTTGGACCAAACCTTTTCCCTTTTCTCAATAACTTGTGCATTAATGCTTTGTGGCCAAAGAATATAGCTAATTTTTTTTTTTGTTTTTATAAATATTAAGGCATGAGTTATCAAGTTTTATCCTATTTCATATATATCTGAGTTGTTTTGGTTTGAGGGGAGTTGTTTTACACATATTTATAAAAATAAAGATAACTTAAATCCAAAGTATCAAATATAATTACTAAATCAAACTTACTAATTATACACTTTGAACTCAATAACTTTATTGTATCTACTTGTCAACCTCTTAGCCTTCAGTGTGACTGTGGTTTTTATCTATTTTTCCTTTTATTTCTAATAACTCTTGCCTCATGTATCTCAACACATTCTTTGATTCACTATTAATAACTTTATTGTAGTGCCATTAACCAGTCTCTTTCCATTCACTCACTCAGAAAGAAATCTTCACTGAATATTACATGTCAGACATTATTCTAGGTTCTTGACACACATCAGAGAACAAAGGAAACCCAAGTCCTGTCGCTCTTACATTCTGCGGGAGACGGGCACCACACAATCAGCCCGCCGAGGAACCAGGAAGGGCAGGGTGCTGTGTGCAGGGCCTTCAAGGGCATTACAAGCATGTGACCTTCACTCTCAGGGCTTTAAACAAAAAGAATGACATGATCTGATTTACATTTTATAAGACTAACCAGGCTGCTATGTTCACAATGAAATATAGGAAGCAGGGATGGAGACAGAGAGACCAGGACCAAGCACTAATCCAAAGAAAGCATGGCATTGGTTAAAGCTGCGTGGTAACAGTGGGAGAGAGATGAAAGACAGCCTGGTTTCTGGGTGTGTCTTTTTATTTATCATTTGTTTTTGTCGTATTGTTTTTCGTTTTAGACAGGTTTCTCTGTGTAATGGGACAGCGCCCCAGACCTTAGCACAACTGACTCCAGGGTGGAAGTAGCATTCAGACTGTAAAACTCAGCATGTAGACACACCACCTGCCAAAACTACAACAAAGGTCTAATCCAGCAAAGTCCATAGTTCCAGGAAAGTCTATAAATGCACTAACCTTGCTTTTTAGCTTCTGTGGTTCTGCTTCTGGCTAACTGTTCTTGTTAACTGAAGTGTGTCAACTCAGAATATGGGCTTTGTGCTTAAAAGCTCACCCTGAGAAAGGCTCAGTGCTACACTGGGATCCCAAACATCCAATGTAGTTGCTATCTGGCTAATAAAGACTTTCTATTACGTTGAACCCATGTCCAAGCAGTCTTCTCTGCTGAATACCCCATGACAGTAAGTCTTGGCTGTCTCTAGAACTCACTTTCTAGACCAGGCTGGCCTGGAACTCACAGAGATTCATCTGCCTCTGCCTCCCAAGTGCTGTTCTGGTTGTATCTTAATGGTAAATCATCCAACAAGATTTATTCATTTGTTTGTTTGCTTTGGATTTTGAAGTGTTTCTCTTTGTAGCCCTGGTTATCCTGTAACTCACTGTAGACCAGGCTGGCCTAGAACTCAGAGATCCACTTGCCTCTGTCTCCTAAATGCTGGGAATAAAGGCATGTGCTACCTACCATACCTGACTCAAAATATTGACTCATTCTATAACCCAGGCTAGCCTAGAACTCACTATGTAGTCCACCTCCCTGCCTCTGCTCCTAAGGGCTGGGATTAAAGGCGCATGCCACCACCACTTGGTGCCACAAGATTTCTTAAGTGAATTTCTTAACCGACTAAACACTGAAGGAGGAAAAAGAAGAAACAAGGGTGATTGAAGGTTGACAAGAAATCTTTAAAGATCACAGTGGGCTGGAGAGCCAGCTCAGCAGGAAACTCACTTGTTATCCACACATGAGGGTGTGAGCTGGATCCCAGCACCCACGTGAAAAAGCTGAGCTCTGCAGTATATGCCTGTAAGCCCAGAACAGTGACAGGAGGTGGTGAGCAAGCAAAGACAGGAGGATTTCCAGTGAGAGACCTGTCTCAAAAAACTCAAGTGGTACCAGGGAATGGAGCACACACTTTTAGTTTCACTGGCAAAACAGAAGCCAACATCCCTCTGAGTGCTAGGCTAGCCTGGTCTATCATTTGCAAAGCAGAAGCAAACATTTCTCTTAGTCCCAGACTAGCATGGTCTATATAGAGAGGTCCAGGCCAGCCAGGGCTATACAATGAGACAGTTTAGTTTAGTTTAGTTTAGTTTAGTTTAGTTTAGTTTAGTTTAGTTTTGTTGGTGGAAAGTAATAGAGGAAGATTCCCAATGTCAGTTTCTGGCTCCCACATGTTCACACACAGATAAGCACATCTGTGCACACACATATATCCATATATGTGTAGATCACACATAAACACAAAGTTTGTAAAGAGTCACACTGTGTACTTTAAATGGGTGAACTCTACGTCAAATACACTGCTTAAAAAAATTGCCAATAGCCAGGCAGTGGTGGCTCAAGCCTTTGATCCTGGTACTTGGGAGGCAGGGGTAGACAGAAGCCAGCCTGGTCTACAAAGCAAGTTCCAAGAGAGCCAAGGGCTATACAGAGAAACCGTGTCTCGAAAAACAAAAAACAAACAAACAAAAATGCTAGCAACTAGGCTGAGCACGGTGGTACATGAGTTCAGCACTCAGGAAGCCAGCAAGGGCTACAAAGCTATATTATTTGAGAAACAAAATAATACAAAGGAAATTTATCAACAACTAAGGTGAGAATGGGGGCAGGGGGAGAGAGCTTACTACAAATGCAGGCAATGCAGACGTTTTAAAAAAGAATTTGATGAATTTTTATTTGCCATGTTGACTTTGAGATGTATATTAAGTGAAAATGTTCACTAGGCAATACATGCATGAGTCTCAGATTTAGGAGACAAACCTGGCCTGGTATAACTATGGGATCCTACAGCTGAATGGGTATTGTTTGGAGCCGTGGGCTTAATGACACCACTAGGAGCTGGTGAGCCTAGACATAATCTGCAAACTACTTAAAATCTGCCTAGTGTTAGTATCGCTGCCCTGCCTTTCACAACGGACTCCTCTCTGTGAACAAATTTACCTCGGACTCCTCTCTGTGAACAAATTTACCTCGGTTCTGGAAACCTGGTAGAAGTGTGCTGTCAGCTGTGATACAGAGCAACATGACTTGTGATAGATGTAACTGTGCTGGCTAGTTTTATGTCAACTTGATATGTGCTACCACCCTT
>JANHMN010000002.1:141001810-141051135 GCA_030674055.1 Rhabdomys pumilio | reverse complement strand
AAAAAAGGCCTACATAAGATCAGGCTATAGCCAATTCTGTAGGGCATTTTCTTAATTAGTGACTGATGGGGGAGGTCCCAGTCAGATTGTGGGTGGAGCACGCCTGGGCCAGTAGTCCTGGGTTCTATAAGAAAGCAGGCTGAGCAAGCCACGAGGAGCAAACCAGTAAACACCATCCCTCGTTGACCTCTGCATCAGCTCCTGTCTCCAGGTCCCTGTCCCTGCCCTGTGTGAGTTCCTGCCCTGATTTCCTTTGATGATGAACAATGCTGTGAAAGCATCAGCCAAATAAACCATAGCGAGTTAGTTCTCCATTCGTCTACAGCACACGAGATCCCATCTCAAATCCTAACACCCCCTCTTCTATCACACAGCATAGCTGCTGTAAGAATTCCTTTTACATTAAGCAACCAGGCAAACATGTGGCACTACATACTGAGGTAGCGCAGAGGACAATGAACCTTTAAGAGAAAACAAATCTAATCACCTCCCAGATTTCTGCACTGCAAAACCTCCCCAGATGTGGCACTGGGAAGTGAGGCCATGCACCAGCTGACTGCTTGGCTAAGTCAGAGAACAGAAGCGTTATTTGGAAGCATCTGGAAAAGAAGCACAGCACTCCATCCACAAGGTTTATCAGACTAAGTTGCTGCAGGCTGAAAGCTGAACCAATCCCAGGGTTTGCAGGGCTGGTACAGGTAGGAGCTCTAGTTCAAGTCCAGAGCCAACAGACTTCCCTGAGCAAATCTCAAAGTCAACCCAACAGCATCGAACTGAGATGCCAGAAAGTCTATGACTTAGGAGTTAAGAATCACCCCTGTTAACAGAGCAAGAGAGGACAAATTTCATCTAGCTGGTTGCCTGTCTTTGTAAATAAAGTTTTATTAGAACACAGCTATGTTCACTTGCATTTGGCAGAGTTGAGTAATTGAAAATAGATAGTATTGCTCACAAAAGCCTCAGATACTTTCTATCTGACCTTTACTGAATTCTACATTGCAGTAAGGCCTCTAATATTTCCCCTAAGAATAAAGGTAAAACCCAAAAAAATCTGTTCTAACAAAGATAACAAGAAGCATGGCAAAACCAAACCACCTACCGAACACTCAGCATATTTTAAAGAAAAGAAATCAACATAATCTCCAAAAGATATCATCCATTGTGTGACACATACAATTAAATATTATGTGAGATATGAAGCAGAAAACTGTAGCCAATAAATAAATAAATAAATAAATAAATAAATAAATAAATAAATAAATAAGCTAATGAAATGGCCTGTGGGGAAACCCCAATTTCAAGTGTTGAAAGTAGCTGTTATAGGGCTGGACAGATGGTTCAGTGGTTAAAAGCTCTTACTGTTCTTCCAGAGGATCTGGTCAGTCGGATTCCCATAACCCTTATCTTGTGGCTCACAATTGTCTATAATTCCAATTCCAGGGGATATGACTCTCCCTGGCCTCTTCAGGTACCTGCACATATGTGGTGCACATAGATTCATGCAGGAATACACACATGCACGTAAATTAAAACAAATCTTTTTTTTAAAGTTGTTATGTTTACTGGGTGTGGCAGCACATGCTTGTAACCTCCACTCTTTGGAAAAGGCAGAAGGACCAGGAGTTCGAGCCCATCCTACACAAGACACTGTCTCATAAAATAAAATGTAACAGTTGTTACAAAAGCATGGTCAAGTACTTAAAGGATGGAACTAATGAGTAAATGGCTGGGAAATCTGAACAGAGAAACAGAGGGGGAAATAGTGGTTCACACCTCTAAGCTCAGCACACAGAGGCAGAGGCAGAAGGACCAGGAGTTCAAGGCTACAAGAGACTCTGTCTTAAAACAAATAAATAGTAAATGGAAATTCTAAAAACAAGTACAATATACAAGATGATTAGTAGGGTTCTCAGTCTTCCTTCCCTTTCTTTCCCTCTTTCTTTCTTTCTTTCTTTCTTTCTTTCTTTCTTTCTTTCTTCCCTTTTGTGGTGCTGGGGATGGAACCCAAACCAAGACCTCAAGGGTGTTAACCAAGAGTGTAATCACTGAGCTATACTCCCTAGGCACAGCTTTCAGAGATACATAGGCAAAAGAATCCACAAATGAAGTGATATACCTAAGACACACTTTAAATTAATACCATTGGAGGAAGGCACTGTGGCTGGGGGGTAGAGAAGTGTCTCTACACACATGGTTTGCGAGCAGACAATGTACACGCAGAGATCACTGCTCTGTTGTGTGTTTGAAATTTCTTGAATGAAGAACATTTCAAACACTAAAAAAGGAAATCTAATCTTCACGTGAACAAGTTGTTTTAAATGCAAAAAAGATCATTCAAGTGATGAGATGTTCTGGGTACATAGAATGATCAGACGCATCTTTGCCAAAACCTCTAAGATATGTAGCACTATATTTTGAGTGCTTTGGAAAATAAGGGCATTTGATAAAAACTGAGTATTTCACAAACCCCTAAATCGTGTATGCCTTTCTCTGTATGTATTATAAACTTAGATACACACACACACACACATATATATATATATACATATACACACATATATATATCTGTATATATATGTGTGTGTACCTATATATATATATATACACACACATATATGTGTGTGTGTATATGTGTACATACATATATATATATATACACACACACACACACATATATATGTGTATCTACACATATATACACACACACACACACAAATATATGAGTATCTGATTTCACCAAAGGGGGCTGGCTAAACTGGGCTGGTGAGATGGCTCAGTGGGTAAAGGCTCTTGGCACCATGCCTGATGGTCTGAATTTGATCTCTGAAAAACAGATAATGGAAGAACTCCCACAAGTTCTCCTGTGACCTCTGTATGCACACCTTGGCACCTGCTTGAGCATACACTTACACGAGAAACAGATAAACAAATACATGTAATTTTAAATATAAATTGTCCTACAACTTGCTTTTTCCAAATATTCCAATATATTTTGTGGACACCATTTCATGTCAACGTCAACCCTTTTTTACACATCCTCGGATACAAATATGTTGGTATCTGACTTCACAAAAGGGGATTGTATTAAGTTAAGCTGGACTGGTGAGATGGCTCAGAAGGCATATAATACGTGCAGAGTGTTGCTCTGAAAATATTTACCTCCTAAAACCATTCCTATGTGCTTGGCACTTAAGTTATATCTCAAATCGTTGTTGTTCCTTTTTTCGTCCTCCTTGAGCCAATTTATGAGTTCTTTCCAGCAAAGAATCAGAATCTAGTACTAATTCAACAAAGATTCACTGGAAACGCATCTGTTTGGAATGACACAGACATCATTAGTTCTCCTAAGTCATCATGACAGTAATCAACGGTTACAAGTTTCTCAAAAAGGCATGCCAATACAATAGCTCTAAACCGAGTGCTCAGGCGAATTTCACAGTCGTCGCTGATATTTATGTCTGCAACACTAACCACACAAGTAAGGTGGGGGAAGAAAACTTCAGGTAATGACCCACAAATCTCAAGAACTAAGCACTCAGCGACATGGTCCAGGTAAGAAGAGGACAAATGTGTGTCTGTGTTTCTGCGGCGTGCCCATGTGTATGGTGTGCGCGGGTCTGACTGAGAGTATGCACGTGCGTACCAAGTCCACGCGCGGATAAATCTCTGGGCGCGTAGCCCTGGAGCGGTCGTATTCCGATCGCTTACCTCCACGGACGAGCAGATGGACGCCGAAGGGCGCCGCCATATTGGCTCCAGTCACGTGGCAGGGAGAGTGCCTCGCAGCTCCGCCCACTGGAGTAGCAATGTCCAAACCTAGAAGCACCGAAGCTGTTCGAGGGGAGTGCGCATGCGCGCCTGACACTGGAGGAGCCCGGGCTAGCGAGTGTCTATGGTGCCGATGCCAGCAGCTCTACCTGCGGCCAGCTCACTTCCACTAGGAGAAGCTGACTCAAGCCGCAGTTTTCTCTCTGAGCTTTCAAACCCATCAGGGATGGAAGAAAACCGTCAATGTTAAGTGTAGCCTCCAGTATTTATAGCATCAATATTTTAGTGCATGGAAATGTGAAGCTGGGCGGGAAAAAGAACACAATTTAGTGTGTAACATAGCACTTTCATCGCCTTCCACTCGGTTACAAATCATTTCCAAGCAACTAGTTGAAAGGCAGAATTTGGATCAAACTGATCAGCTGCCCTTTGCAATGTTAGAATATAAGTTACTCAGCAGAGACTCCAGAATAGGATAGGACACCTGTGTGCCCCTGTGGGTATCTTTACGGGATTTCTCTTTCTCTGATAACAATCTCTTGGCAATATTAACTGCTGTTATCCCTAAATTAGACATTTAAAGGATGACGCTTGCCAGCTTGCACAGCCCTATGGAAAGGCAAGTGAGGCAGCTGCTGTATCTTCGATGATAGTACTGTTGCCCGTTTTTACCAGGTTCTGTGTCTCTTGCCCTTGTTCTGCAGTGGAGTCCAGCCGGTCATGGACCAGGTGTTATCCATCTTGGTAGCCTCCTGTGTTCAACACAGATCATGATACGCCAAGGTATGTATGGTGAAGGAGCCCAAACTATAGTGTAGCAATTTCTGGACTTTGAATGCAGTCGGGATCAATAAGGATTCCTTGTGAATATGTGGATGTCTTCTCGTTGAGTTTTTTTTTTTTTAAAGATTTATTTACTTTATGTATATGAGTACACGTATCTCATTACAGATGGTTGTGAGCTACCGTGTGGGTGCTGGGAATTGAACTCATGACCTCTGGAAGAACAGTCAGTGCTCTTAACTGCTGAGCCATCTCTCCAGCCCCTTCTCGTTGAGTTTTAAGAAGCCACATGCGGGCCAGAGAGATGGCTCAGCGGTTAAGAGCGCCGACAGCTCTTCTAGAGGGCCTGAATTCAATTCCTAGCAACCACATGGTGGCTCACAACCATCTGTAATGGGATCTGATGCCCCCTTCTGGTGTGTCTGAAGACAGCTACACTGTACTCACATATATAAAATAAAAGAATCCACATGCTGAATGGGCACACCTTTAACCTCTGGAGGCAAAGTTCAACTCATTATAAAACATTAAATCAGAATGTTTAAATACTTAATCCAAGTTTGTTCTTTTTGTTTGAAAAATTCATACACACATGGAATGTGTTTTTATCAAATCTATCACCACCACTTGCCCCCATCCGTCTCCTCTCAATTTTCCTCTCAACTTCATATGCTCTCCCCCGCCCCCACGAAGTCCATTTAATCCTGCCAGTATACACATGAATATAGGGCCATCTACTGGGGCACAGATATCCTTTCAGGGGCAGAAAACCTGAAGAAAACTGACACCCCCTCCCGCACCCCCCCTCCCCTCGGTCGTCATCAATTGTCAATCCTCTGCTACGGATGGGACCTTGTGACCTAGTCCCAATCCATTTTGAGATCTCAACTAGCTAGGTCTTGTGCCTGTAGTCATAGCCACTGTGAATCCATGTGTGCACTGGTTCTGTTGAGTCCAGGAAACACTTCAACAGCAGTCATGCACTACCTCTGGCCCTTAGATCTTTTCATAGCTCCCCTATTAGGAGATGATTCCCTGAACCTTGGAGTAAGGGAATGTGAGATAGAGACAGAGATAGAGAGAGAGAGAGAGAAGAGAGAAGAGATAGAGATAGAGATAGAGATAGAGATAGAGATAGAGATAGAGATAGAGATATAGCTCACATTTAGGGATGAGCACAGTCTATTAATCGTGCACATTGGCCAGTTATCTGTCTTTATATTAATCTCCATCTACTGCATAAAGAAGTTTCCCTCATGAAGATTAAGAAATGCACTAATGGATGGGTATAAAGATAAGAACTTAGGGTGCGGCTTAACACTATGTCCATTTGGCAGAGTAATAATAGGAGATTCTCCCTAGAGTCTATGACCTACACAGCCATGCTTGGCCTAGTTAACCATACCATACATGAGTATTGTCTTGTGTAGCTGGGCCTTAAGTCCAATTAGAAAGAGACTGGTTGCTCCCAGAACATTCACTATGGCACCAGTATCCAAATATCTTGCTATCCAAGCCAGTCATCATTGTAGCTTACATAGTTCCCAGCTGAGTGAGATTACTTCTCTCCCCCAGTAGCATGCATCACGCCTTCCACCACTACCAAGGAAATATATTCTTGTAGATTCCCTCAAGCTTCATGACTTACAAACTGATCATTGCTAGGGAGAGGATTTCTGAATGCGGCATCTCTGTCCTCTGTGTAACTGAAACCCCACCTGTAGGTAGCACAGGAACCTGACAGTTGAGCGCTGAGCTAGGAGGCGAACAGAAGGAACTTAGAATCACTCGTGAAGCATCGGAAGGTAGAGAACCCAGTTTCAACCATCTGAAACTGAGGATGTATGCATGCAGCCAGCCCTTGGAAAACAAATGCATGATATATGGTCTCATCCTACGGGACAAGTCCACAGGAAGTTCAGTGTGGAGGGGATAGAGGTATATCTCAAGCTATACAGTGATCCCCTAGTCTTGTGTTCAATCCTCAGCACACCACATAAACTGGGCAGAGTGGTCCATGCCTCAATCCTACCACCAGGAGGTAGAAACGGGAACATCAGAAGTCCTAGGTCAAGGGTGGGGTAGATCTGACCGAGACACAGTGTTTATATGTATGAATGGATGAAATTGTCAAAGAGTAACCTTTAAAGTTCAAGGTGATATATAGCTACCTGGCAAGTTCAGGCCAGATTCATGGGATCTTGTCTCAAGAACAGTATGTCAGGGACAATGGATATCTAGAAATGAAATAAATGGGAACTTGTCTCTGGGAACTTGTTCATTCATAAGCTTTGATATGGCTTCTCTAATCCCAGTTTTTCTAACAGTCAGAATGTGCCCCACCCGCAAATCATCAATGTATATGAATACTTTTATATAGATGAGTAACCATTAACAACTCTCTCTCTGTCTGTCTCTCTCTCTCTCTCTCTCTGTGTGTGTGTGTGTGTGTGTGTGTGTGTTGTCGATGTGTGCATACACGTGCACGTGTGTGTAGAGGTCATAGGTCAATGCTACATGTCTTTCTCTTTCACTTTCCGTCTTATTTTTTGACATAAAATAAGGTTTCTTACCAAACCTGGAGCTCATTATTCAGCTAGACTGGCTGCCCAGGCAGTTGCTGCCCCCACCAGTGCTAAGTAATAGATGGGCATCATGATAAACGGGCCAGCCAAACTCAGGTCTGTAAGTAGGCCATTATGAGCCGATACATCTCTCCAGGACCTGATTTTAATTTTGATCATTACATACTTTTATCTTATATATATGAATGAATGCTTTTGCCTGAATGTGTGTCTGTGTACCAATTGTGTTTCTGGTACCCATGGAGGTTGTGAACCACCATGATGGTATTGGGAACAGAACCAGGTCCTTTGAAAGAGCAACTGGTACTCTTAACTGCTGGGCCCCACCCCACTATTTACATTTAAAAAATATTTTGCTGGTGCCGGGGATCAAACACACAAAAAGTAGCCTCATGTGTGCTAGGTGAGCGCTCTTTTCACTGAGCTATATCCCCGGCTTTTGATAGTTCAGATAGGATCTCGTTAAGTAGCTCAGGCTGGCTTCAGACAGGAGATCCTTTTGGCTCAGCCTATTGAAGTGCTGTGATCAGAGACTTCATGCCACTGTGCTTGAGATTCTTAGATACAGCCGGGCATTGGTGGCGCACGCCTTTAATCCCAGCACTTGGGAGGCAGAGGCAGGCGGATTTCTGAGTTCGAGGCCAGCCTGGTCTACCGAGTGAGTTCCAGGACAGCCAGGACTACACAGAGAAACCCTGTCTCGAAAAACCAAAAAAAAAAAAAAAAAAAAAAAAAAAAAAAAAAAAAAAAAAAAAAAAGAGATTCTTAGATACAAAGTTGAAGATGGTTTTCACAACCATATTTCCAGAAGCACTTTTATGGTGTATGCATGTGCCAGTGTTTGTGTGTGTAAGCCAAAGGCTGACTCCAGTGTCTTCCTCTGTGGTGCTCAATCTTTTTTTTTTTTTTTTGACAAGCTCTGTCACTGAGCTTACTGTCCTGGCTGGTCAGCAAGCCCCTGGATCTACTCGTCTCCACCCCTGCTCCCAGCTGCCTCCACATCAAGCATCTATGTCTCACCAAACTCAAGGTTTCTTCATACTTATGCAGCAAGCACCTTACCTACCCTGAGCCATCTCCAAAGATTACCTGTTAATACCTCCATTTTCATTCTTCAGTATCGAAATGGTATTTATATTAACTTGTTATGTGAGGTTTTTTGTTTTTTTTTTAACTCTGATCCTAAAAAACTACTGGTGTGTGTGTGTGTGTGTGTGTGTGTGTGTGTGTGTGTGTCCTAAAGACACCAGAAGAGGAAACATTCCCTAGAGCTAGATGTGCAGGCAGTTTGTGCACTACCTGATGTGTGTGCTTAGAGCCCAGCTTAGGTCCTCTGGAAGAGCAGCAAAGCAATCTTAACTGCCAAGCTATCTCTACAGTTCCATTCTACCATGATCTTGAAGAAGTTCTTTCTCTTTAGTATCTTTAAAGAGTGATGGTTGCAGTTTCCTGGAACTTGCTGGGCAGCCAGTCTGGAACAGTGCTGAGCTCCAGGGAAGGTAAGAGACCCTGGAAAGTGACATAAAAAGACACATGACATTGACCTCTGAAATGCACACACATGCTTGTGCATATGTGCATGTATACACTGTTCACATAAGAGACTTGCTGGCTGTGGCGGTGCGCACCTTTAACCCTACTTGGGAGTCAGAGGCAGACAGATCTCTGTGAGTTCAAGGCTACCTGATCTACAGTAATTAGTTACAGGCCATTCCAGGGGTACACAGTGAAGCCCTGTCTAAAACAAAACAAAACAAAACAAAACATGTTTGACTTGTTTATGATTACTTGTCTAAAAAATAAATCAGAAATAAATTCTTCCTTGCAAGTTCTTGAAAAACTTAACAGTCCACCCTTTCTCTTTATTTAATATTAAAGATTGATGCATGCTTGCTTTGACACCACATATACCAAAATTAGAACAATATAAGGAAGATTAGCACGACCTCTGTGCTCATCATATGCAAATTCATGGAGCATTCTAGATTTGTAGTTGAAATATTGTATGAAAAAACTTTAAACCAAAAAAAAAAAAAAAAACCTGCCAATAAATAAATAAATAAATAAAAAGATTTATGCCACACATAATTTGTGGTAAACTTTAGCTATCCAGGTTTCTGTACTACTAAGTTTTAAATACACTAGGGCTTGTGAGATATAAAGTAAATAGTCTTTGAATACACAATTTAAAATTTTACATACTTTCTAGGATTACCCATATGCAAGATTTTTTTAAAACCTAGGCTGTAGTTATATTATTAGTTATATTTCTGTTGCTGTTATAAAATATCATAACCAAGGCAACTTATAGATGAAAGAGTGCCTTTGGGTTTTAGTTCCAGGAGGACTAGAGTCCATTCTGGTGGGAAGCTTGGCCGTAAGCAAGCAGGCAGAGTGGCTTGAACAGAAAGATGGGGGCTCACATCTTCAACCACTAGGGTGTAGTAGAAAGTGTGAACTGGAAGTAGAGGCAGCCTACTTAATCTCAAAGCCCACCCCTAGTACTTCCTCCAGCAAGGCTGCCGCCCAAACCTCCCCCAACAGTGTCACCAACTGGGAATCACGTGTTCAACTGCACAAGCCTATGGGGCACATTTCTCATTCAAATCAGCATAGGGGCAAAAGTTTTTGTCCCGGTTATTTTTTCTGTTAATCAGGCCCAAGCTAGAGAATCTGGGAAACGGAGTTTCAACTGAGAAAACACCTCCATCATATTACATGTAGGCAAGCCTCTGGGGACATTTTCTTGATTAATGATTGATGTGGAATGGTTCAGCTCACTGTGAGTGGGGGATACTGTGGGCTGGTGGTTCTGAGTGCTATAAGGAAGCAGACTGAGCAAGCCATGGGGAGCAAGCCAGTAAGCAGTACCCCTCCAAGATCTTTGCTTCAATTCCTGCCTCCAGGTCCCTGTCACCGAATTCCTGTCCCTGTTCCTTTCGTGATAGACTACAACTGTATCCTTTCTCCCCCTGACTCCCATTGCTTTTGGTTATGGTATTTATCACAGCAATAGAAAGCAAACTAGGTCAAGACTTACAGAAACATTTTGTCACATATGGCCATTGTAAAGCTAACTGAACTAAGGCAGTGTGAACGAATACTGGGTACCAGCTTGGGTTCCTAGTCAATTAGGGAAAGTTGGTGGCTAGGGACTGCTCAGCTTCCCATAGCTTGTTGTCTAACCTAGGGTCACTCTCTTCCTGACCTGCTGCTCAGCTTTGCCCTCTGAATTTCCCCCTGAAAACTTAGCTTTCTGATTTGATTTCAGGTTAATTTCGTAACCTTTCACTCTGCGGCTTGAGAAAAACCTTTCCAATCTAATCCTACCCTTTAATTTGTCCAATTCTAGGATAAGGAAATGCTTTGTTTATTTACATGTTTTAAGCCAAATGAGCAGTTCTTTCCCTGAACTAGGGGTGCTGCATAAACATAATCTTTGTGCGTTATGGAGGCCTGTCTTAGTACTGGCTGAACCCCTGGAAAGTTAAGGTTCAGCAATGAACAATTATATGTTTGGGCAGGTGGTCCCTGGGGTGCTCTTTTAACAAACAGAGGACAAGCAGAATGTCACGAGTCCTCTGCCAGCTATTTGAGATAATCGTGTCTATGTTACTGAGTCATCTAGGAGTACTTCGAGAGAAAATAGGTAGGTACGTTCTCCACATTTCATAAAGAAAGCAATGCCATGTGTGAGGCAGCCATGAGGTGGGTTTCTCTTTGTTATTTATGCTTTTCCTGCAGGACCAAAACGGGGTACCAGGACAAGAGAGGAGTTGTGACCCACCTGACCCCCTTAGTTTTCATCTCAGTCTTAGAAGTCCTATGCAAATGAAATCCCAGGAACTTGAGCACCCACACCCTACAATGGAGTTCACAGAGTTCCAGAATCTAGACAGTTATAGACAGATCACCAGATAGCTTGTCGCCTTCTCTTGAGCATTCTTCAAGGGAAGGAGACCAGAATGGAACCAGACAAGAGTGTCTTAGTTAGGGTTCTATTGCTGCGAAGAGACAACATGACCATGGCAACTCTTATAAAGGAAAACCATTGGGTCCAGCTTACAGGCTCAGAGGTTTAGTGCATTGCCATCCTGGTGGGAAACATAGCAACGTGCAGACATGGTGCTGGAGAAGGAACCGAGAGTACATCTTGATTCACAGGCAGCAAGGAGAGGCTGTGGCACACTGGCCAGACTTGAACTTATAAAACCTTAAAGCCTACCCCCAGTGACACACTTTCCCCAACAAGGCCACACCCCTTGATGGTACCATTATGGGCCAAGCATTCAGACACATGAGTACGTTGGGGCCATTCTTATTCAAATCACCACACGGGGAATTTAACCAAAACATTGTTCTGAAGACGTTGGTGCCAGGGACACCGAGAACAGTGTTCTGTTCACACTGATTCAAAACCTCAGCCTGCAAGTAAGGAAAGCTGCAAGTGGCAGCTGTGTGTCAGCGCTAACAGCACTGTCTGCCTTGGTCAGAGTTGCTTGGTAAGGAAAGCTGCAAGTGGCAGCTGTGTGTCAGCGCTAACAGCACTGTCTGCCTTGGTCAGAGTTGTCTGTGGAACTATAGGAGCGCACAAGAGACAAGGCTTTCCTAACCCCATCTCTTCAGACTGCTTCTGTTTAAGCAGAGCTGTGCATTTGCTAGAGCTGGGAGTATACCTCAAACAGCGAAGTGCTTGCCTGGTTTCCAAGAAGCCCTGGATTCATAAAACCGACCATGTTGATTCAGGTCCAAAATTTCAACATGGCAAAAGGATCAGAAATTCGAGGTCATTCTTTGCTACATAGCAAGCTTAAGGCCAGCCTGGGCTACCTGAGATCCCATCTCAAACAAACCAACAAAAACTTATGCGTTTGTCCAACGAAATCTAAATAAAAGTATTAAGAATTAGAGTCTGCCATATTCTCCAGTTGATAACTCCTGGGAAAATAGCACCTACTTATATATTTCTGGAGACAGAAAAAAATTTCCATTTATAGTAGTTTCCAGGAAATTTTAGTTATTGATCACTAAACACACAAGTGCCCACTCTAGGCACCAAAGAGGTATAATATTGTTTTTCTTTCTTTCTTTCTTTCTTTTTTAAAGATTTTATTTATTGTATGTATGTGAGTACACTGTAGCTGTCTTCAGACACACCAGAAGAGGGCATCGGATCCCATTACAGATGGTTGTGAGCCATCATGTGGTTGCTGGGAATTGAACTCAGGACCTCAAGAAGAAGAGTCAGTGCTCTTAACCACTGAGCCATTTCTCCAGCCCAATATTGTTTTTCTTAATGTCACTGGAGAGCTGAGACTCCTGGTCACTAGATCACCCATCACAAAAGACTTTAAGTCATAAGTTCCATTGAGCAATGTCAAATGTACGGATGTTAAAAATTGTAGCCATCCCTGGCTGACAAGAGCTAAGAAAAATTCAGAACTTAAAAGGCACAGGTTACAGAAAATTGTACCTGCTCAATGTCCTCCACTACCTACAAACATAAAAAAAAAGAAAAAGACACCAAGGTGGAAATGATTGCTTCCTTAGGTGTCTCTGAGACATGCTTGCAAAAGAAGAGAGTAGAAAATGTCTTGATTTTCTTGTTGGAATTTTGTAGAAAGTCATTTGAGTTTTGTTTTTTTCTCCCTCTGTGTTCATATGTATAGTATGTGCCCTCTTAGAAAACATTGTAAAAGAAGGTAGTGGCGGACGCCTTTAATCGCAGCACTCAAGAGGTGGTGAATTTCTGAGTTTGAGACTAGCCTAGTCTGCAGAGCTAGTTCCAGGACAGCCTGGGCTACACAGACAAACTGTCTTGAAAAACAAACAAACAAACAAAAATTTGCAAAATTATAGGAATGGCCAATAGAATTATTAATAAAAATCTCCCAATGTGTTTTCCAGGCAATGACAGTTAACCAGTTGTCTGTCCATGAAAACCTTTTTCCATGCATATTGCACTTGTATTTTTCTGTCATGGCTTATTCTCTTTTGTTGATTTATGGTTATTTGTTGCTAAATAATTGTGCTTGATTTGAAACAAAATAGTCCTGTAGAATAGTGTGAGGCAGTTCATTTGGCTGTTAATATCAGAGGTTGAATATTTGTGTGTTGATTTTTCAGTATTTCCCACTTAAAAGCATGAAACATTGTAGTTCTTGATTCATTAACAAAAAAAGAAAAAAAAAAAAACTTCAGTAAGCAGCACTTGGCTCCTGAGGCAGGAGGATTAGCAGTTCAAAGCTGGCCTGGGCTAATCTGCAGACCCTGCCTTAGAAAAGGAAAGAACCTGGGAGCTGCAATAAGATTATGAATAAGGTTTTGATAATAGAAAACTAAACGATCCCTCCCCACACTCCTACTCTCACCCACTCCTGCCTCACATACACACTGGCTGCAAAAGCAAGCAGTGTGGTGCACTTAAGACTTGCTCCCTCCCTTGGCTGATTCTGTATTCAAGACTGAGACTGTGGATATTTCTCGAAAGCATGCAAGAACCTCTGTGCGCCCAGCAGCTTCAGCCTCGGGAGTACCCCGTCTAGGGTGTGTTCTCTGCATTTGATGTGCAAGCACTCACACTCTCTTTTGCTTGATAAAGAATAAAAGAAGACAAGTGGCAGCTGCCACAGGAGCAGACTGAAAACAAGCCTCGCCACACACCCCAGTCTTCACAAAGGCCAATTCAGAGACTCGGCAGACAAACCGAGCAGCTGAAGACTTCAGCACAGTCACCTGCCCGATGTTAATTGCACATTTAAAGAACTGTCCAGGTGACCTGAGGATTTAACCAGAGTGTTATTTCTAACTGGCCTCTCTTTAAGATGGACAAGAATTCAGATGAAGAACTGGAGATAGATGCAAAGGTCTAACCCCACCTAATTCCAAGGAGACCACAGGGGCCAAGAAGACTGTCAGAGGAAAGACAGTCTGTACACTGTGATGAAATTGGAAGGTGCTTTTCCTTTTTATAGTATTAATTCTTTCTTTTGTTAGTATATGAAGTAAAGGGTTTCATTGTGACTCTTCCGTACATAGTGTGGTTATACTTTACACACACTGTTCCTATTATCATCTTTCCTTTGGTCCCCACTAGCTCTCTCCATCTCTGTTGTTTTTCATGCCATGTGTGTATACTGTAGAATCTGGTTCCATATATGAGAGAATATGTATTTATCTTTCTTTCCTCCCCTGACCTCTCTTGCTCCTTTAGACCAATCCTATCACATCTAAATTTTACATATATAAAATCTAGATTTGGAATATGGGGGAAAACATGCAACGTTTGCCTTTCTGAGACTGTCTTACTTCATCTAACACGATGAACTTCAGTTCCATTCATTTTTTTCAGAAATGAACCTAATTTTATTTTTCTTTAAGGCTGAATAAAACTCCACTGTATCTACCACGTATTCATCCATCTAAAGCTGGGCATGTAGGCTGACTCTGTATTTTGGCTATAGTAAATGGTGCACTCCTTGCCCTGTATCTTACAGTCGTTCATCAGACATAAGTGACTCTATTTCATCTCTGTTGCTATTTCTCTAGTGTTCATGAAAAGCTGTCAAAATATATTAAATTTCAGAGATTTAGCTGCACCTGTCTACTGCTTATAGTACCAAGGTGCCTGCCAAAGATGGAAACAACTTTTTAATTTTTTAATTAAATTTTCATTTTAAATTTTTTCTGTGTATGGATGCTTTGATTGTATATCTGTACACATGTATGTCTGGTGCCCAGTGAGGTCAAGAGTGTGAGATTCCCTGGAACTAGAGTTAAAGATGGTTGTGAGGCACCCTGGGATTCTTGAAAATTGAACCTGGGTCCTCTGGAAGAAAAGCTAGTACTCTTAACTACTACACCATCTCTGATACCCTGTGTGTGTATGTGTGTGTGTGTGTGTGTGTGTGCGCGCGCGCACATGAGGTCAAAGGACAGACAAGTTGTAGGAACCAGTTTTTTCCTTTCACTGTATAAACTGATTCCTTTAGAGAAGCAAAGATTATCATTATTTGTATTTGTTTTCATTGTTTTTTTTTTCTTTTTCTTTTTTTTTTTTTAAAGACAGAGTCTTACTATGTATCTCTGGCTTGCCTGGAACTATGGAGACCAAGCTGACTATGAGGTCATAGAGGAATCTGCCTCTGCCTTCCAAATGCTACAGGATTAAAGAAAGACATGTGTCATCACACCAGGCTGTTGTTGAAGAGTTTCTTCACTACCTCTTGGTGAATTCTGCTTCGTAGAAGTCTGTGGAAATACTTATTGTTGTACAACCTCACTTAAAGGCTCAACTTATTTCCTTCAGAAAAGCTTTAGAATTTTTCTGTGGCCTATATTTTTTTTTCTTGGAAAATCATAGAGATAAGCTACTGAAGAATTTGTTAATATTTGAACTAATCTTTATGTGTGGTAGTATGTATTTTTAGTAAGTACTCAGGAGGCAGAAGCAGGCTCAGCTCTATGAGCTCCGGGGAAGTTTACTCTACACAGTGAGGTCAGGGATAGTCAGGGGTACCTAGTGAGACCCGTCTCAAAACAAATTATTTTTAAACAGTAGTCTCCCGAGGCTGAAAATGAAAAGCAATGATTTCCTGTCCTATAGCTTTCCCAGTCTTGACTCGACCACTTGGAACCATGTCTTTTTAGTTAACTGCTCAGATCCAGGCCACAGTCATTTATGGTGTTTGCGCGTTGGCTTTCTGTTACTCTTCCCCTTCCGTTCCGACTTCCTATTCCAGTTTAGACCAGTTTCATTTGCAGACATGCCACCCAGATGTTTCTTTTTATTGGAATCAGATCTTTTGCTTTTTATTTTTCACACTTCAGTTTTAAAGCTATTTTCAGAACTGGGGATTGAAACAAGAGCCTTGTACACACTAGCTAGGTAAGTATTCTTTTTGCCTGTGAGCTTCTCACCCTTAGTGTTCTTTGATCCTGCCTTCATGTTGCTATAATAAACCGCTGAATAATACTGCTGAATAACATCAACACAAGGCAATTTTTCTGGTCTCTTTAAGATTTCTAAGAACCACTTTTTTCTCTCTCTCAGACTTTATTGATAATTTAGATCCAAGTTTATAGACTTGAAATAACTCTGCATCTTAACTTGAAAAATTCTGTCCTTCTGTCTTTTTAACATGCAGTGTGGTTAAGGCTAGTATTAACTTGTTAGTCCCATGTTACTTGTGCTTTTTACCAAGAGAAATTTAGGATATTTCATGTTGTACTCCATGCTATCAATAATGAGTCAATTTTTAAAAAAAAATGTGTTTTGATTTATGTATATGGGTGTTTTTGCCTGCATGTATATCTGTGGACTACATGTCTGCCTTGTGCCCACTGAGGTCAGAAGAGGGCATCAGATCCCCTGGACTGGAGTCTTCTTCACTGCTGAGCCACCTCTCTAGACCCTTACACCTGTTTTTTGATGTTAATACCTAGTTTACTGACGCATGTTCTCAGCATCAGGTTTTCCCTTGTCACGGTTCTCTATAAAGCAAGTTTATTTTACTCTACTTCATTAGAAATGACTATTAAATAACAATTTGTCATACTTTGACATGTTGATGTATCTCAGCACCATGGTAACCTTATAGAAAATACTTAATACACATTTATATTACACATGGTATTGTTTCTTAACTTTTATAACAAGTGTTTGCTATGTAGCTCAGGCCTCAAGACCTTCCTATCTCTGCCTTCTGAATGTTTCTGGGGTAGGTACCATGTCCTGGGTTCAAACTGTATTTGTATAGTATGATATATGCTATATTACTTATATTTTATGCTAATATCTATCTTCAGTTACTATCCATCTAGTCTTTGGCTTCTCTTACTCACATACCCAAAACAAACAGGTAAGATAGACTGGAGTATATTTAAAACACAGTCACTGAATTTCTAATTTAAAAAAACCATGCAAGGGAACCAGCAGAAGTGGAAAGAGGACCAACAAAAATGAACCATGCATGGAAATACTATGAAGAAACCCATTTCTTTATAAGCTGCTTTTAAAAATTGTCAGACAGAAAAATCAAGACTACTAAGATGCCCCCAAAGAAACAGGTTTTAAACATAGGGAACAGTTAAAACTTTAAAAATATAATGTGTTTTGGGCTTTAGATATTGATCTATGAGTATGTGCAGAGGCCAAAACAAGATGCCCAGTGGCCTCTGTCACTCTCAGAATACTTTCAGACAGGGACACATGCTTTATTGGTTAGGCTGAAACTCAGTAACCTCCAACAATCCTGTTTCTGCTCCCCTCAAAGCTGGGTTTACAGGAGTGTGCTAGATAACCAGTTTATTGCCTGAGTGCCGAAGTCTAGCTGCATGGTAAGCACTCTTAATCTCTGAGCCCTCTCTTTGGCTTATTTTTAGGTTTGGAGACAAGGTGTCACATGAAAACCTATGCTGGCCTTGAACTCAAGGAAATCCTCCTGCTTCAGCCTCAGTGCTTGATTATGTGTGTGTACCACCACATAAAACTAATGCAAAGTTTTAGTATAACTCAAATATTTATCCTAAATCCCTAAGTACCACATCATAACTTAATACACCACAGCCAGTCATTTATCTTACTGTTTAAGAAGAAAGCAGTGGGCAGTGGTATTTCACAAGCCATCTTTTATTAATGCAATATATGTTCATAAACTCTAGACAGTATTTTAAAATATACAATCTCTCAAAAGGAAATATTCCACTAAGGAGGACATAGATAACTTTAGGGTCATCAGAGGTTTCACAGCAACAATGCACAGAAATCTGCAGGGATCCTGGGGAACAGGGGCTTCACTCTTGAGCAAGTCGCTCAATGACACGCCGGTAGTCCTCTACCAGCTCCTGAAATCGCTCTTCCAGTTGCTCGTGCTGCACACTTATTTCTATCTGGTTCATCTGATTTGTCAGCTCTTCTGGTCTCAGGCATTTCCTCATCTTGGCAAGATCTCTCTGCTTTTTCTAAGTAGGAAGCAATTATTTTTAAACAAAAAGAAATCACTTGCTTATATAGCTACAATCCAAGTCTTTAAGTGTTAAAACACAATAGTAGCAGGGCTAGAGATGGTTCAGCAGTTAAAAGCACTAACTGCTTAGTGAGGGACTGGGTTCAAAAGCACCCACATGACAGCTCACCTGTAACGCCAGTTCATAAACCCAGACACATACACACAAAACAAATTAATTAGGAATAATAGTGATTCCAGGCAGTAATGGCACATGCCTTTAACCTCAGGATGCAGAAGCTGGTAGATCTCGAGTTCAGGTCAGCCTAGTCTACAGACTGAGTTCTGGGACTTAGAAAAGTTCAAGAGACAGTGAGCTAAGAAGCTAAGATTCAATCTCAGATTAAAACTCTGGCTGGAATTGAGTTGCTAATCTGTTTAGTCTTTCAAAAGGCAGTAAAACAACTCAAACTACATTAAGCCATTCTAGAATTAATAAATGTCCCTTAAAGGGAACCCATTTATAATTTCTGACTACCAGGCAAATGTGCCATACTCATTACTTTAAAATAAATCTATAATCATACATTCTAAGACAAATTAGAATGAAGCACCAGAGATAAGAATGTATAAACCATCCACCCACCTAACTGAGACAGGCTGTTTGGCCGAAGTTGGAGGTATGTAAGAACTCTGTTGGCTGGAACTGCTATCCACTACCTGCCTCTGCCTCCTCCCATGAGCTGGAATTAAAGGCATGTATCACCATGCTCGGCTCAGAGATAAATTATTAAAAACAGCATTCTAATATTCCTTAAACCATGCATTCTACATCATATATATGCAAATGTTTCACAAATTAAAGTTTTGAGAAAAAGTTTCAGAATTCCTGATCCTCTTGTTTCCACCTGAGTGCTTAGATTCTAAGTATGCACCACTGCTCACAATTTACACAGTGCTGGTGATCAAACCTAGTGCTACATGCTAAGCATGCACTCTAACTGAGCTACATTGCCAACCAGACTCTGAACTCTTGACCTATTCTGCCTCCACTTGCTGAAATCATAGGTATGTGCCACCTCTTTACTGTCCTGGAACTTTCTCTGTAGATTAGGCTGGCCCCCAACTCACAGAGATCTGCCTGTCTTCACCTCCTGAGTGCTGGCAATAAAGGTGTGCACCACCACCCAGCTTTGCCTGCCCCCTTCCCTTTCTCTGTGAGTGTCTATGTGAGTATTTGTATTCAAGGATAACATGGGCTATCCTCCTTAGAAATGCTGTCTGCTTCCTTTGAGACAAGAGTCTCACTGCCCTAGAGCTCACTATTAAGCTACAATGGCCGGCCAGCCAGCCAGTCACAGGGATCTTGTCTCCAGATCCTACAATCTTCTATTAAGCATATAGCACCAAAATACTACTTTTTCATGGGTTCTGAAATTAATTGTGCTTGCAAGACTTTACCGAATGAACCATTTCTTGTCCTGTACAAATTAAGGTTTTAAAGAATGTGTAAAAAGGAACTTCTAAATAGATTTTTAGGAAAAAGCATTCAAAAATATCAAATTGAACAAGCAATGTAAAAAGAATAAGTAAGATAAGCTAAGAATGAGTCTGGGCATTCAGATTTTTAAACTATATAAATATATATAATGTGTGTATTTTTTTCTTATGTTTTATTATTATATTTATACTATATATTACCTATATAGTTGTATATAAGTTTATATACATACATACATGCACGCATGTGTGTAAAAAACAACTCCCTAACATCAGTTTTTTTTGTTTGTTTTTTGTTTTTTGAGACAGAGTTTCTCTGTGTAAGCCTGGCTGTCCTGGAACTCACTCTGTAGACCAGGCTGGCCTCGAACTCAGAAATCTGCCTGCCTCTGCCTCCCAAGTGCTGGGATTAAAGGCGTGCGCCACCACTGCCCGGCCCTAATATCAGTTTTTAAGTAGTAAAAAACAGTTATAATTCACACTGGAAAATTAAAGAGTAAAAGTTCTATAGTAAGTAATGGTATGACTATTTTCTTCTTTAATCTAGCAAAATGACTTGGACTCTTCTATATCCATCACTGTCTAGCTTTCCTTCCTTTTTTTTTTTTTTTTTTAAAAAAAAAAGAATTATTTATTTTATGTATATGAGTTCACCATAGCTGTCTTCAGACATGAAGAGGACATCGGATCCCATTACAGATGGTTGAAAGCTGCCACTGTGTAGTTGCTGGGAATTGAACTCAGGACCACTGAAAGAGCAGTCAGTGCTCTTAACCACTGAGCCATCTCTCCAGCCCTAGCTTTCCTTTCTTAAACAGTGACTATGATATGGCTAAAGAACATAATGGTTAAGTCTGGAGGGATGGCTCAGTAGTTAAGAGCACTGGATGCTACTGAGGTCCAGACCCCATGTGAGCAGCTCACAATCTTCCATTAAAAACAGTTCAAGGGACCCAACACCCACTTCTAGCCTCTGTAGGCACCTACAATCAAGATGTTCACATCCCTCCAACACATATACATAATACTACATAATAGATGTGGAAAGATTTTCAGTGGTAAAAGGCACTTGTTGCTCTTTCAGAAAGACTCAGATTCATTTCTCAGCAGACACATGGCTGCTCTCAACTGCCTGTAATTCCAGTTCCAGGGGATACCCTATTCTTGTCTCTGCTGGCACCAGGCACTCATGCAGTACACATACATACATGCTGCGACTCACACATATACACTGAATAAAAATCTTAGAAGTCACACACACACCAGGAAATGCCTAAAGCATTTGAAAATCTGACCTTGTAAGGGCTAATTAGTCTTCTTTTAATATCCAGTCTGTAGTTTCTGTATTGCTCAGGATCACTCATGTCAGTTACCAGCAGTCGAAGAATTTCATAAACCCGTCTAGCATGTTGCTAAACAAATGAAACAAGAAAAACATGAATACTTTCATATTACAAAACAACAGTTTTTCTGAAAGAACACAATTTAGTTAATATCTGTAACAAAGAATTATGACAACTAGCAGAAGAATAAAAGATAGTCTCTGGTCACAAGAAATTAGTAGCCTTGGGTTTGAGGAGATGGTTAAGTGGTTAAGTGGTTAAGAGCACTGACTGCTCTTCCAGAGAACCTAGGTTCAATTCCCAGCACCCACATGGCAGCTTACAACTAACTCCAATATCTGACGCCCTCACACACACATATACATAAAGGCAAAACACCAATGCATATAAAATAAAAATAGGTAAATTATTAAAAAATTATAAAAAACAAAAAAGAAAGAAAGAAAGAAAGAAAGAAAGAAAGAAAGAAAGAAAGAAAGAAAGAAAGAAAGAAAGAAATTAGTAGCCTTAGCCGGGTGGTGGTGGCGCACGCCTTTAATCCCAGCACTTGGGAGGCAGAGGCAGGCGGATTTCTGAGTTCGAAGCCAGCCTGGTCTACAGAGTGAGTTCCAGGACAGGCAGAGCTACACAGGGAAACCCTGTCTCGAAAAAACCAAAATTAGTAGCCTTAAAGGTAGTAACAAGTGACTGAAGTGTTACACCACACGATGGTAGACAGCTGGGACTGTGGGAAATAGTTGAAGCGGATTCTTGTGAGAATGATTGTTCTTGCTCAGTCTCTCTCTCTCTCTCCCTCTTTTGCATGCATTTGTGCTTGTGTGTAGCGTGGGATTTAACCCAAGGACTAACATATCATAGACAAGTGTTCTATCAGTGAGCTACATCCCCAGCCTAAGCCGAATCTGAGAAGAAACATCACTCTACAAATGGGAAGGCACTACCTGTAAATTTTTGCATGTGCACACAGAACAGAGCAGCTTGTTACTGCTGGAGCATTTTAAAACAAAAGCAACAGAAGGAAGACACTGAAGAAGAGGACTGACATACAGGTTAAAGAACCAGGCTCCAACCTAGTCCCTATTAAGTTTCTCAATAGAAGCAAAAGTGATGTGCACAAATTTGCATTTTAAGTAAAGAAATTTTTAGCTGCATACAAATGGTGCAAAAATTAGAACAGAGAAATCAATTATGCCATTAGGAGTTGCTCAGTGGTGGACCACTAGCCCAGCAGTCCTAGGGCAAAGTAGAGAGGGGTGGAGGTACAGAGAGAGGGGAAAAGGAGGAAGGAATACAGAGGTGAGAGGGAGAGAGCAATTGCTCCCACAAACATTCAATTAAAAAGCTAAGCTGTGAGACTGGGGAAATGACTCTTGCAGAAGAGCTATGATCAATTCCTACCCACATGGAGGCCAAAAACCAACTATAGTTCCAGGTTCAGAGAATCTGATGGCCTCTTCTGACCTCTGCAGACTCCTACACACACACAGTACACATATGACCAGGCACATACACATGCACACAAAAGAAAAAATATTCTGAAAAGGCTGAAAATGCTATTAAATAAGGCAACCTTCTCATCCCCTTAAAAAACAAAGCAGTAAACACAATGAAGACACAAACATACACAGCACAAGTAAGAACCTTAAGGAAACAAGAACTCTATAGAGATGCATAAGGAGTAAAGTCAAGAAACCATGAAATCATTGGATCTTTAGAGAGCAGAGAACAGAGGCAGGTGGACATTAACTGAGCTCTAAAGGCTGATGATAAACAGATTATCTGCACACATATAAGAGGTCCTACTGTGCCTGGGGACGGTTAAAAGAACAGACTGAAGGACAGACGATGGTTGAAGTCAAGTGGTAGCATACCAACCCAGCATTTGGGTTCAATTCCCAGATGGTAGGAAGATGGTTTGGAAGAGAAGAAGGGAAGGGGAGAGGCAGAGACTGACTGGTAAGTTTTGGTATACTGAGGCCAAAGGAGCAGTGCTCCTTTCTGTCTGTTACTTCAATGGTGGATTTACCTTGATGGGAAGTAGGCTGTGGGAAGGCTATTTTAACTTCCCAGAAGTGTTTTTGAGTGGAGTCTAAAAAACTGAATCCTATTTGGCCAAGGAAACAGAGGAAGTGTGCCCAATAAAAGGAATAATATTTATACAAGGATACAGAAGTAGTAAGATTTGGCATATATAAGAAACTGCAACAAGTTCAGCAAAGCAAAGAGCAAGCAGAAGTTGGAAGGAAGCTGAAATTAGCAAAGTGGCAGATCCAGACACAATGAGCGCAGCATGCCCTACTTAGCAGTTTCCTTTTTTGGCTAAACCGTCATTTGTTAAAAAAAATATGTCCATATATACTTTGGAAACTAAGCTATTAACTACTTAAAAAATCTAAATTTGAAGGTTTAGATGAAATTTCCCAAATAGAATGAGAAAAAAGTGAATATAAAAAAGTCTGAAGACGAGTTAAATTTAAGAAGCATCTGAAGGAATAGGAGCTAAGGGAAATGCTGCAATTAGGGTTGAAATGGAGCATGGGAATCCAAGACCTGTGCAGCTCTCAGAGCCAAAGTGGCCACCAGTGTCAAATGGCTTGTCCTTATCAGGGACACTGAAGCCATGCATTTTCATAATCTAATTCCTACTCACTCTTCAGTTTTTATTAAAGGCTACCTTGGCAAATTAGTTTTATTAGAGGCCAATTAGAAAAGAAGTGCAAATCACTGGGCAGTGGTGGCGCACACCTTTAATCCCAGCACTTGGGAGGCAGAGGCAGGCGGATTTCTGAGTTCGAGGCCAGCCTGGTCTATAGAGTGAGTTCCAGGACAACCAGAGCTACACAGCTACACAGAGAAACCCTGTCTCGAAAAAACAAAACAAAACAAAAACAAAAAACAAAAAACAAAAAAAAAAAAAAAAGAAAAGAAAAGAAAATTTTGTCATCTGCTTGTGAACGTTCAAAGACACAGTCAGCTCCCAAGCCTGTGCTGCTGTCCCTGACTAGTAAAGTTTTTACTACCTAATTCAAATCAAGATCTTGCTTTTCGTGACTGCTTGTGTTGTTTTGAATTTTTGGACCCCAACAATTTAGTCCCTGAAGCCCGTGTGGTAGAAAGAGAAAACCAATTCTAGGGAACTATCCTCTGACCTTCACACTCAAAGACACATGTGTTCCTCCAGTCCCAAATGTTTAAAAAAAAAAAAATTTAAATGCAGAAAATGAAGCCGGTGGTGGTGGCACACACCTTGAATCCTAGTACTTGGGAGGCAGAGGCAGGTGGATTTCTGTGAATTCAAGGACAGCCTGGTCTACACACACACCAAAAAAAAAAAAAAATCCTGTTTTAAAAAAAAAAAAAAAACAAGCAAAGAAAATGAAAATGACATATTTTCTTAGCACCTTTCTATCAATACGTCCCTAGGAATAGAACTGCGTCACAGCTTAGAGCTGTAGGGCTGGAGAGACAGCTTAGAAGTTAAGAGCACTGGAAGCTCTTCTAGACCTGGTTTCCATTCTTAGCACCTACAAGGTGGCTCACAGCTGTTTGTAACGTCAATCCCAGGGGCTCAGATGCCTTCTTCTGATCTCCTCAGGTACCAGGCATTCACAGAGCATAGAAATACATGTAGGCAAAATACCCATTTGCAAAAAATAAATCTGTGCTCTGCCCCAGCTTTATTTTTAAACAATTTTACTGCATTTCCTTATGGGGTGGTAGTCAGAGGACAGCTTTCTGAAGTTGGCTTTCTCTTCCAACTGTATGGATCCTGAGAATTGAACTCAGGTCATCAGGCTTAGCACAAACTACTCACTAAGCCATTCTGCCAGCAGTTATTTTTTTTTTAACTCAGCTTTGATCTGCTTTTTATCCTTAGTACAACATAAGAGGTATTCTCTTCTCGTTTTATCCACAAGGAAAGTGAACATGTACAGTATAGTATGTATTCCCTCATCATTCTGTCAATAAGGAAAATAAGGTACAAAGCCCTAACTAAACTGCTGTGGCTGATAGAGACAACTTCTAAACTTAGGCTAGAAGGGCAGTCTTGACTTCAGAGCCTAACTCTAACTACTGTTGCTTCCCACAAATCCTAACGTCCTTACAATATAGTTAAGATAAGCACTTCAAAAATAGTTTGTCTTTTCCTCCTACAAAATAAAAATTATAAAAATACCTTATTTATTTTGAAGTGATACCGTGCCTGTATCGCCATATCTTCTTTGAATCCTTGCAGTAATCTTTCCCGGGAGAAAGAGGGCAAAATTTGACAAAGCTTCACAAGCACAAAGTCTCTTAGTTTCACATAGCTTCTGGACGGATCCTCCGCTAAAAAATGAAAAAACAGTACTGCCTTTAACCAACACAATTTCTCATTTGTAATCCCAGTAACATGGTAAAAAGTAACATTCCTGATAACTATTATACCAAATAAAATTCACATTCACATTATTGATGAAACAAGAGCTGCTCATTTTGCATTTCATCTTTTGTTTTGTTTGAAACAGTCCTGGCTGTCCTGGAACTTCCTTTATAGACCAGGTAGGTCTCACAGAGATCCCCCTGCCTCTGTCTCTGCCTCTGCCTCTTGAATGCTGGGATTAAAGTCATGTGCCGCCACCACCCGGCTGTGTATTAACATTTCTGCTGGAGTGTTGACCACATGCACCTTCATTTTAACTGCAGTCACACTGGCCATATAAACAAAATAATTCAGGTTATAATAATTGGACAACAATTTCCAATGCATTCACTTTTTGGTAGCTAAGAATTCCAAGGCCAATTATAACTTTTTAAGAGACTTTTAAATTTATTGCTTGATAATTTCATACATGCATATAATGTGCTTCAATCAACCCCTTCTCTCTTTATTCTCCCCTCCAATAAATCTCATTTTCCCCAAATATAGTAACTTCCTTAATTCAACAACTTTTATGGTCCTTTGTAACACCTCTTGGGGAATATGATACAGACATAATTTTGGTCCTTCCTTCATCATTTCTGAATGTAACATCTTCTTTTGTGTTTCCCTATGATATAACTACATTAGGCTAAGTAACAGCCCAGTTAACATTGGAGCAAGATGGTAAAAATACTGAAGCAGTGTCATTCATAGATGTAGGATCACGGAGAAGTAATCTTATCCCACTTCTGTGTCCCCACTTCCTTATGAGTTGAAAAGTTAATCAATGCCAGGCTGAAGAGGTGGGGCTGCAGATACAGGCACTTGTTACACAAGCCTAGCAACCTGAGTTCAATTCCCAGATTCCATTTAAAGGTGGCAACAACCAGCCCCACAGTTATCCTGTGACCTCAACACACATCCATGCATACAAACTCAACAAATGATTTAAAAAAAAAAAAAAAAAGTGTGTTTGCCTCCATACATGTCTGTGTATCATGTGCACCTGTGCCCAAAGAGGCCAGAAGAGGGCATTAGACCCCCTGGAACCAGAGTAACAGATAATTGTGAGCCACTTTGTGGGTGATGGGAATCAAACCTAGGTCCTCTGGAAGAACAGACAATCTCAATGCTCTCTACTGCTGAGTCATCTCTCTAGCCCCTCATAAGACTTTCTGATGTCAATATTACCTCAAAGCTACAACAATTCAACAGTATAGCACCAGCATAAGGGTGATAAACAGCCTGATAAAATAGAGAATCCAAAATAAAACTATACATTATAGACATTTTCTGACAAATCTGTCAAGACAATTAGATACAGAAGTCTTCATCAAATGGGAGTTGGAAAAGGGATCTCTACAAGCAAGAAAAGTAAAGCTAGATCTCATTTCCTCAAACCAGTAAAACCTCTTAGAAGCAAGATGTGCATAAACCTTCAGGACTTAGGCAATGATTTCTTAGATACAGGAACAAAAACACATGTGAAAATAGGTAAGCTGAGTTTTAGCAAAACGTAACTATTTCAAACAATACCATTAAGAAAATGGAGACAAGCTCTTCAAAACACATGGGATAAGGAACATGTGTTCAGACTATTAAAGCTTTTTACTTTAAGTAAAAGACAACTCTTCTACAAAAATGGGCACAGGACCAAAATAGTTATTTTTCAAAAAGACCCATAAACAGGCAATAAGCACAAGGAAAGACACACATCATTAGCCACAGAGGAATGTAAATCACAACAATGAGATACTGTTTCCTATCTACCAGGATGAACAAAACTAAAAAGACAATACCAAATCAGATAAAATGCAGAGACTGAGACTCTGACAAACTATTGATGGTACTGTAAAACACTACAGTCACTCTGGAATACAATCCAGTGATTTTTTTCAAAGGGGCTGACACTACCGGACAGTGGTGGCACAGGCCTTTAATCCCAGAGCTTGGGAGGCAGAAGCAGGTGGATTTCTGAGTTCGAGGCCAGCCTGGTCTACAGAGTGAGTTCCAAGTCAGCCAGGGCTACAGAAGCGTTCGATTCTGATTCCAAAAAACAAAAAAACAAAAAAAACAAAAAAAAAAAAACAAAAAAAAAAAAAAAAAAAAAAAAAAGTTGACACAAATATAATGTTTTTCAAATTTTCCATCCTTAGAGATGTAAAACAGAAGTCCATATAAAAGTCTGTATACTTGCCAGGCATGGTGGCACACACCTTTAATCCAAGCACCTTTAATCCCAGAGGTAAGAGGAGGTGGGTCTCTATGAATGAGACCAGCCTGTTTACAACACAGTGTTCCAGGCCAGCTAGGACTAGACAGTGGGACTCTGTCTGCAAATGGCAATTAAAAAAAAAAAAAAAAAAAAAACTTGGACACAAGTGTTCCTATCATTCCTAGGAGCCAAAAACTTGGAAACAACCCAATAAAATTGTCCTAATTAGAAACCAAATAGCAAGTATCTCAAGTATATTACTGTATACAGAGAGGGTTAAGATCCATTATTGGGCTATAGTCCAAGATTTAATTCTATTTGTTGAAAGAGAGAAAGAAAGAGAGAAAGAAAGAAAGAAAGAAAGAGAGAGAGAGAGAGAGAGAGAGATTTTCAAGACAGTGTCTCTGTGTAACCCTGACTGTCCTGAAACTCACTTTGTTAGACCAGGCTGGCCTTGAACTCAGAGATCAGCCTGCCTCTGCCTCCTGAGTGTTAGGATTAAAGGTGTCCACCACCATGTTGGTTGTCCCAGTTCTTAAAAGTTTTTTTTTTTTTTTTTTTTTTTAAATTTATGTATGAGTGTTCTAGCCTGCACGTGTATCTGTGTATCATGCTCATGCCAGAGGCCATTAAGGCATTAAGATCTTCTCAAACTGGAGTTACAGACAGCTGTGAGCTGCCATGAGTGCTAGGAATTGAACCTAGATCTTCTGGAACAGCAGCCACTGAGTGATCTTTCCAGCTCTGTTAAACACTTTAAAAATAGAAAAAAGAACAAAACAAAACTGGGCATGGTGACGAAAGCCCATAATCTCAGCACAAAAGGCAGAGGTGGGAAGATCATAGGTTTGAATCCTATCTGGGCTACACAGTAAGTTCCAGGCCATCTAGGGCAGAGGTAGATTCTGATTCCAAAAAATTAAAAGATACCCTATTAAACAAGTTTTTCCAGTGCCGGTTTTCCAAGCCAATCCTAAACTGGTTTAAAAAAAAAACCAAATCCTAAAAGTTTAAACTGCATTCCAACTATCAGTTGAAAATATATTTAGTGTGAATAAAAATTTAAATAATGTATATTCAGAAAAAATATCAAGAGCAAAATCAATTAAGAAAAATTTAAATACTCAACCTATATTTTTATCTAAAAATTTTCATACAATGAAGATATCTAATAATTTGTTTAGTATTCAAAAAAAGCAATACTATGGGCTAGGATTTTAGCTCAGTTGGTAGAGTACTTGCCCAGCATACAGTAGTGCATGCCTATAATCTCACCATTTGTGAGGAAGAGGCAAGGGCACCAGGAATCTAAGGTTATCCTTCATTACAAGTTTGAAGCCTTGTCTCAAAAACAGCGGTTTGGGAGATTGGAGGGGTGTCTTGGTGGGAAGAACTTGCTGAATGAAAATCTGAGTTTAGATGACATCATTCACAAAAATCCTGGGTGATGGTCACGTGGCTCCTGTAACTCCAATGCTTTGGAAGGCAAAGGTAAAATAAAACGATCAGTGGGGTTTGCCAACTGTCAGTTTAGCTTCAGAGGTTTGGTAAGAGAATGTGATAGACAATGAGACAGGACATTCAACATCTTCCTCTGGCTTCTGAATGCATACACAAAAGCATCTAACACTCTCTGTGCATACACGTGTACATACCATACATACACAGCCCACAGTCACACACAAACATATTTGAAGATAAAATTTGCTTCAATATAAATCTATAGATAGATGTAGGTCAGCTTATAGCATTAAGTATTCTATCATGTTTAAAAGCCTCTGTATGAGATACACTATTAAAAATATTTTAAAGAAAGATGAGATAATTCAAACCACCCAAGTATATTAAAAATCCACATTAACATTTAAAAAATCTGTATAACATATCTCAGAACAAGGGGCTTTAAAGGACAATACATTAGATGTTAATATACTATTGGTAGATTAATTAATAATGCTGATATATATATACTCGAGCCAGAATCAACTTCTACTGTACAATGAAACAAATTGTTGATTCTATGTTCTGAGAAGTATTCAAATGAATCTGACAGGCTCAAAAGTACATATAACAAGGCACTGTGACAATAAATAGTAAGCTAAAAAAAGAAAGTGAATGGCCCTGTCTCGAAAAACCAAAGAGAGAGAGAGAGAGAGAAAGAGAGAGAGAGAGAGAGAGAGAGAGAGAGAGAGAGAAAGTGGATGGAAGTTTAATACCAACATGTATCTACTGAGGATAGAGCCTAAGCTACCAATGATTAAGTATTAATTATAATTATTTCTGCCTGTATGTCAAGGAAGCAAAGGCCACCTCAATTTTAACAGACAGGATTTCAAAGGAGACCCAAAGCCTGCAGAGGAGCCATTAGGTTAATACATATAAGCAGAGTGAGTCAGAGAAAAAGATAATGGAGAAATAGACAACCAAGTGACTGAAGTACAAAATTCAGTAAGATTTTTCTTTTTTTAAACGCTTTTAAGGACTGAGTCTGAAAGCTAAGAGAAGTATATTAGTGAGAGCAGCTAACGAAGCATTTTTAGCATTTTGCTATGCCAAGAAACGTGAACGCTGAAAATAAAGGTCGATCCTCAGTTGTCAAATTCAGACGTCCTTTTAGCATGTTTAGCTTTTTCTCTTTTAAGACTTTAGTTTCTAATGAATCATAGCAATGAATAAAGGGTACTATTATTAATGACTCTTCACTGAGATTTAAGAAAGAAAATTCTTTATCTGCTAATTGGTGCTAAGTATCAAGGACTTTATTGGCTAGAATAGACAGAAAGAAGTGGTTAAGAGGCCTCAGAGAAACAACCCTGCTGGCACATTACCCACTAGAGCAGACAAAGACTACTTACATGAACTCCAGATTAAAATCACCAAAAATGTCCCCTCATGCAGCATCAAGCCCAAGCCATCAGTGAACTGAGGCTGGCAACTTTGGCTTAGCTCAAAGCAGTGATATAGCTGACTGTGCTGTCTTGATAAGAGTACAGACCCCAAAGATAGTGAAAGTGTCTGTCTACTTACAACTGCTGATAGAAAGTGAGTAACTCCGTATCTCTGAAGTGTCAGCCCCTTTTAATAGCAGTGAGTCAAAGAAACAGACTATTCAACACTGTAAATGTGGCACTCTCTTTTCTACAGCAGCTCAAGTGGTAGAATGTTTGCCTAGCAGGCCCAAGGACCTGGGTATGATTCTCAGCACAGCACAAACAAAACACAAAACCCAACATGCTTTCCCTCTAGTTTATTAAAGCATTTAAATGGTACCCATGCATTATGTTTCATGTAAAGCAGAAGTGGGGGGAAAGGCGTTTCTTCCTCCTCTTTTTTTTGTTTTTTTTTTCTAGACAGGATTTCTCTGTGTGGCCTTGGCTGTCCTGGAACTCTCTACAGACCAGGCTAGACACAACACAGAGATTCACCTAGTTCTGACTCCAGAGTGTTGGGATTAAAGGTATATCCCACTACCTCCCAGATGGTAAGTAGTTCTTAATAGAAGACAATTCACTATTCTAGCAGTTCTATTTTTTTCTTCTTGAGCAAGCAAAATCAGCATACTACATGAAAAAGAGAATCTGCTCATCAGTGTATTTTATAAGCTTGCCAGTCCCATCATCAGTAATGTTTTGTGATCGTTTCTTTAAACAATTTGAAAAAATTCTGAAAAATTATTTTAAAAACAAGTTAACATCTTAGTGCATGTTAAATATTAATTTTAGAAACAAACTATATCTAAGCCAGTTGTAATGGTACAGGTGTTTTTAATCTCAGCACTTGAGGCTGAGGTAGGAGGTTCTCAAATTCAAGACTCACCTAACTTACATGATAAACCGGAGGCCAATCTGGGTAACAAAGCAATCAGCTCAAATAATTCAAAATATATATTCAAATTCTTTTATTTACTTATTTCAAGGCATCAGGGTTCAAATGACCCAGGACTCGTGCATCCTAGGCAAGTGTATCATACCACTGGGCTCTACACCACCCCAGCTCCACACTGAAGTCTTTGTAAAGTACATCTTATAATTTTGGTTGTGAGCCTAGCCTTTAACGGATGAGCCATCTCTCCAGCCCTGTAAAGTACATCTTAATATCTAACTTGGTTGTGAATATCTTGTACAGGGTGAGTAGCTTTAGCTGAAATGGGTAGGGCCAAAGTGTTTCAAATGTTTGAAGCTTATTTCATTAATATTGTTTTGGAGTACTTTTGTATATTTATCACTTGAAATCTTTAATTTTTTGAGTATCATGTTGGCACTCAAAAAATCTTGAATTTTGAAATTAAAAACCAAACAAAAAGCTTCGGGGAGGAGGGCACTGGAGAACTGGCTAGCTGGTTAAGGGAGCTTGCTACTCTTGCAAACAATGAGTTCAGCCTCAGCACCACTCATGTGAAGTGCTCACAACTATCTCTAATTCCAGATCAGGGGACACAAACAAAAACACATACTACAATAGTCCTGAATTTTGAATTTAGATTTTCAGATTGAGGATGCTCTACCTTATACACTAATCATGAGGGAAAAGTGACTTGCAAGTTTTGTTGTTGTTGTTTTTTAAACTTTTGTTTTGAGACAGTCTCCCTACATAGTCCAGGTTGACTTGAGACAATTAATCCTGCTTCAGGCTCCTGAGTGCTGGGATGTGCCACTACACCTGGACTTTCAGTTTAATTAGCAACTTTATTAACAACAAATTTGAACATTACTTGGGGGTATAAAGATGATATTAATGTTCTTCAGGTACTGTTTCTGTTTTTTTGTTTGTTTATTTGTTTGTTTTTTGGCAGTTAAGTCACTATTAAGGGTTTTTTTTTTTTTTTAATTATTTATTTAGTTTTTCGAGACATGGTTTCCTCTATGTAGCCCAGGCTGTCCTAGAATTCACTGCAGTCCAGGCTATCCTGAAATTCTGAGATCCACTGCTTCTACCTCCTGAGTACTAGGATTAAGGGCATGCACCAGCACCACTCAATAGAATATTTATTTTGGTTTTAAAGATAGTCTCATTCTAGAGCCCAGGGTTCTCCAGAATTGGCCATGTAATAACATGCTGACCTGAAAAAGAATCACAGAAATCCTCCTGCCTCAGCTACCCAGTGCTGAGATTATAGGCATAGGCATGAATGACCACACTCTACACATCCTTCTATTTCTCTCTCTCTTTTTTTTTTTTTGTTTTTTCTTTTTTTTGTTTTTCGAGACAGGGTTTCTCTGTGTAGCCCTGGCTGTCCTGGAACTCACTCTGCAGACCAGGCTGGCCTCGAACTCAGAAATCCACCTGCCTCTGCCTCCCAAGTGCTGGGATTAAAGGCGTGCGCCACCACCTCCTGGCACATCCTTCTATTTCTAAAAACTAGTTTCTTTTCTTCTAAACATACTACTACATCTACAGTTAATTCATACTGGGAGGATGTTTCCACAGACAGTATTTCATCTTATCTACTACTGGGATACCATGCTTATAAAAATATATACCACACTTTAGAGAATAGGTCTCCTGGGCTGGAGGTTACATCAGCTAAGTATGCATATTGTTCTTGCAGAAGATCTGCGCTCAGTTCCCAGTCAGGCATCTCACAAGCTCTCACTAACTCCAGCTCAGGCAGCCAGAGTCCCTCTTCTGGCTTCTGGGGGTACCTAATCTTATATGCATACCCACATAGAGACACAAGCATTATTACATAATTAAAATAATAATAAATCTTTAAAAGGTGTCTTCTACTAAGGAACTACTCCACTCCCCCAACTATGGTTGAAAATTAACGCACAGGTATCTTCTATATGATGCAATGTTTGCCAAATAAGCTAAACAAGTAAGTTATAGCTACTTGTAATGCATTTATATCTGATCAGGATTTCCCCAAATATATTTAGTTCACTATTTTTAAGTTGTCCACTTCAGTTAGGGATGTACCCCGATCTCCATAAAAGCTTAGATCTAAAATACACCATAAAAAAAACTTCAAACAGTCCACTAAAGCCCCTAGAAGAATGCTGACACTTAAGACAAAAATAAAACTAAGATATTTGAGAAAGGCTCTTTTAGTAATATAAAATTTTACATACCTGTAATATCAAGAACTGAAGGACATGCAATGTAGTATCTATGAACTGTTTCAAGAAGTTGAGCACCATGGCCCTGACCTTGAAATGGAGTCAGTATCAGCATCTGACTATAGTATAAAAAAAAAAAAAAATTCTAAATTAAAACATCTTATCATGTACAGTTGGAAATTGTCAAATTATTGTAGGATGAATGTTGGTGCTTTTTAAAAATCAAACTTAAAAGAAACCAAAAAATTACTAACATACACAAAATAAGTTTACTCTGCCTCATAGTTTCAAAGAGAACAATAAAATAAATCAGTACATAGCCAATGAATGGTGATTTAAAAAAACAAAAACAACAAATCAACATTACTATAACAAGTATTGGAAACTTCAGCAGTTCCTTCTGAAATAAAAGACAAGGCACGTGTTATACTGCCAATTACCTTACACGTGGCCGGGTTTTGTCTGGGTACACATAGTAATTATAGACTGTCATGTAGCCTACGGTCGCAAAGAGCGTAGCTCCATCCTTATTATACTTCTCAAATCTGCAGATAAAACAGAAAGCCAAGCAGGTCAATTACAGTCGCGCTCCCATGCAGTGTCCATTTTCTTTTCCATTCTCTGACTGAATTTTCAGTGTCAGCAAGCTACTCTGTGAGGGCCCAATGGGTACACCTGCTATGTTCTGAATGTACAATTCACTTAATTGGTGTGCAGCAACTTGGATAAATCAGACCTCTTTACATCACTTCAGTGCACTTGCCTATTATAAAGATGAATAGGTGGCAAGTAAAAGAAAACACAGGCAAAGCTCATTTTACTGTTTAAGCCTACATTCAGGGCCTTAACGGACAACAGCATTTAATTCAGTTCTATTCTCAAGTCCCCCAAAGCATAATGAAGGCAAACTCAAGACCCATAAACAATAGTTTTTCTTTCCTGGGAAAAATATCATTATACTGCCCCAATAATTGGACTGCCACAATTAAAATGCTGGCTTTGTGGAGGTAATAAGGTCCACTGTTGCTTTAGAACTGTACTTACACTAGAAAGTAGTGCCATCTTTCATCATCCACGTCAATAAAGCTAGCAGTTTCAATAAACCACATCAAAAAGGTCTGAAGCCTTTCATGATATTCTCGAAAGCCTCTACATGTCATGTCAGCCTAGGGAAAAAGCCAGGAAAAGTCAGGTGAAACTCATCACAGAGGTAAGTGAAAGTCTGCAGAACACAAAACTATCCTGTGGGAAAATGGTTAGAAGTCTCAGATTAAATATGTATACAAACAGACAGTCAAAACAGATCTGGTTTTAGTGTCAATAAAGCCTTTTTATCTCACACTACATTTACTGGATATAAAATCTCATACAGGTTCCAGGCAAAGGGAAATATTTCTTTTTACCTTGTATATCTGAAAAGTAAAAGTTTCTCCTCCTGTTTGACTAGGAACTGAGTATGTATGGAGGAGGGTTCCAAAAGGTTTGAAATCACTTTCTTTTTCCAGCAAGGAAAGAAAATCATTTGTATTTGTGCAAAACCCAGGTGGAATGATTTGTCTGATTTTGCCTTCAACGTCATCTGCCTGAGGAATAGAGAACAAAGAACAAAAATTAACAAAGTTAGCTTTTAGCTGAAAATATTTTATTTCTTTTAAAGTGGACAAAACTGGTTTAGATGTACTGATTAATCCCAGCAGTCAGGAAGGAGAGGTAAGTGGATCTCTGAGTTTGAGGTCAGCCTGGTCTATAGAACAAGTTCCAGGCCAGCCAGGGAGAGAGCCCATGTTTCAAAACAAAACAAGAATTTTTAGTGGACAAAACCAACAGGTATCACACAAAACTTCACAAGTAAACTAAGTAATACAATGCAGTGAAACGGGAAAGTACGTTTCCCATAAACAAACTACTCACACAAATCTGAGATGAGCATTAACAGAAAAACAAATTACAGGAGGCAGGTAGTCTAATATCAAGTGCAAAAGTAATAGCTGTCCCACTGAGATCTCTAACATCATATAGAAAATGATTATTACCTACCACCCTTCATGACAATCTTAACAAACCAAAAAAGGCTGCTTGTTATTTTACACGTGTCAAAGAAACCTTATTATTCAAGACCTGAGAAGATAAACAGCACTAAGTATGTGGTACGGCTGGATAGTCTGACCAAATGAATAGCAAAGCAGACAGATAACACCTTCATATGCTAAGCTAAGAGGGGAGTTTTTCTCTTCACTTAGGAAATAGAAAAATCATATGAATGGTTATATTATCCATTCATCTCCACAATGTGACAACTTTCATAGACTTGGATTTGTGACCGTATAAAAGAGAAAAGACTGGACAACAAAATTAAACTCACAGATTAAAATCACCCTTGTTAAACAACCTCAATGAATGAAAACTATCAGCTGAGCAGACTTCATAATCCTTTTCAAAACCCCAAAGACCACTTGATTGAATACATTTACTACTTCTCTTTAACCATGAATATTTGATGAGGTCTTACAATAAAGTATTACTCCTTCTCACCAGGCAATAAAACTTAATGAATTGGTCTCAACTTAACAAAACCGTATCCTTCAATACAGCCCCTAAAAGCCTGACATTACATTCAACAAAATGAGCTTGCATTCTATTCAAACTTTTTCCTGAACAATGAAGCCAGGTTTTTACTTAATGGAGTTTGCCGTGAGTTCAGCTGTAATGTTTGTATTGTATCTATTTCCACAAGGACTGACACAAGAACACTTTGTGTTAACTTACTAAGCAGCTCTTTCATACCGTTTACATGCATGATGGGTATTAGTTCTAAACCAAGACCCTTGCTACTTAGCATTCAAAACAGGGAAATTAAGATGCTTAGGACAAAATACACTACAAAAGGCTAATACAACATGCTACTAATTCCTGTCCTTTCAACCATCTTTTAACTAAGTAGGAGCAATGCACCTGCAGATGAATAGTACTTTATTATCATTCAGTTACATTTTAGGATAGAGAGAAGGATGAAGCCTATCACAAACGAGATTTATTTCCAATGCTTTGATACCAACATTTATATATGATTCGTTTATGGTCATAAAAACAACCTACTACTTAAAGTAATGCTTTTCAACATCCAGCCTGACAGTTTTTTCTAATGTGTATACCAGCACTTGCAAATCACTCTCAATTGCAAACTAACTAAATTTAATAAATCTACTTTATTTAAGAAATACATACTATTTGATAAATATTTTTGCCTGAAACTGTGAATGTGGAGACACCTGAGTTTCAACAGCTGCACAAGGAAATAGATAATTGCAATAAATTTATATGTAGTAATTAAAAAACAAAAAGTAGTGATAGGTAAAATGGCACAGTATAATTTTAAGTCTGGTATTTAAACCAGACCAAAACCTAAAAATCACCCCAGGGCAATCTCAACATCCTTAATTTAACCTTTAACTTTCCTTATGTTATATCTCCTAGGCAAGGCACACAGAAGTGTGATGAGTCACTTTACCATTTTGCATCTAGAAACTGACTTCAAGGGTCTCTGGAAATGCTAGGTTCCAAATCGTAATTCTCTTGAAAAACAAATCATTCTCAAATCTGAGCTTAAACAAAGTAAAAGAATATAACTTTCAGTCTTCAAAGTTATTTACTGTAAAAACCCTTCAAATAAAATCTTTGCTCTGAGCCAGGCAGTGGTGGCACACGCCTTTAATCCCAGCACTTGGGAGGCAGAGGCAGGAGGATTTCTGATTTCGAGGCCAGCCTGGTCTACAGAAGTGAGTTTCAGGACAGCCCAGGCTACACAGAGAAACCGTGTCTCGAAAAACCAAAAAACAACAACAACAACAACAACAAAAAAACAAAACCACAAAAAAAAAATAAAAAACACTTTGCTCTGAGCAAATTTATATATTATTCTAAGAACTCTTATGAGAGAAAAGGGCTGAATTTAAAAGCAGAGAGTTTGTATATATTTTTGCTCCTATTAAACTAAAAACAACTTTTAAAGCTCTTTAATGGGCTGGAGAGATGGCTCAGTGGCACTGGTTGCTCTTCCAGAGTACCTACGTTCAATTCCCAGCAACCATATGGTAGCTCACAATCATTCGTAACTCCAGTTCAGAGGATCTGAAAGAAAGCAGTCTTCTGACCTCCATGGGCATACATGCTATACATGTACATATAAACACATAAGCAAAACACTCATATATACATACATATATACATATATATGTATGTATATATGCATGTGTGTATATATATGTATATATGTATGTATGTATGTATGTATGTATGTATGTATGTGTACACACACACACACACACACACACACACAAACTTAAGCCATGCTGTGGTGGCACACACCTAGCACTTGGGAGGCAGAGGCAAGCAAATCTCTGTGAGATCAAGGCCAGTCTGGTCTACAAAATTAGTTCTGGGACAGCCAAAACTACACAGAGAAATCCTGTCTTGAAAAACAAACAAACAAAAAACAAACCGACAACAAAAAGGCCTTTTAAAACTATAACTTGAAATTCTGTTCCTTAAAAAAAAAATTATTGTGCGCCCCAGCAAAACAAAACAAAAAACCAAAATATTTTACAACTTCAGTCTTCAAGTTCTAATATATATATTGGATTAAATCTCTTTAAATACTTATAATTTTATGTATATGAATGTTTTGTCTATGTGCATGTCTTATAGCTACAGAAAGATTACTAGGTTTAAAAAATGTTTCTCCTGTTTCATGTAGCCAAGTCTGGCCTCAAGTTTACTATGTAGCTGAAGCTGGCCCTGAACTCCCATCCTAATCGTCCTGATTCTACCAAGTACTGAAATTACAAGTGACACCCATTTGAGATTTTTTTTTTATTCTCATTACTTTTTTTAAAATTTTATTTTATGTAACAAAGCATAGAACACTGGAATTGTAAATGCCATGGTGAGAAAGTATGTCCTAAAGATATTTCAAGAGACTGGATAGATGACTTAGTGGTCAAGAATGCTGGCTGCTCTCATATAAGCATCTTTGGCCTGTGTAAATGTCTGTGTGCCTACCATGTGTGTATCTGATGCCCACAGAGGCCAGAAGAAGAAATCAGATGCCTTGGAAATGGAGTTACTGGTTGGCCCTGGAAATAGAACTTAAGTTGCCGGGCAGTGGTGGCGCACGCCTTTAATCCCAGCACTTGGGAGGCAGAGGCAGGAGGATTTCTGAGTTCGAGGCCAGCCTGGTCTACAGAGTGAGTTCAGGACAGCCAGGGCTACACAGAGAAACCCTGTCTCAAGAAAACAGAAACAAACAAACAAACAAAAAGAACTTAAGTCTTCCACAAGAGCAACCAGCCCTCTTGACCAATGAGCCATCTATGTAGCCCTTTGATAATTTTTATAGAACATATCTTCTCATTATGGCCATTTACCGTTCCCATATTTTGTGCTTTGTTACATACGAAAAGGTTCCTATGGAGCTAGTTTTTTCCTTCATCACTGCACAAAGCAATATGCCTGAGAAAAACTAATGTGTTATATTTAGTTTGCTCTTAATTTATACTTATTTACAATAACCTTTCTAGTACCTTATCTTAAGCAGCACTGTTGGTCTGAGTTTATCACTCAGAGTTATAACTCAAATAACTCTGAGTTATTTTTGAGATTGCAATTAAAGGCATGTTAAGTGGAATGTGCAATTTTTTACTTGGCTTAAATGTCACAAGATTTAGCAGTATTATAATTCTAAGAATACCTAGGATAAGCTACAAAAGTAAAAGGAGTTTTGTATCTTCTTGATTTACTCACTTTCATATTGATATTCAGCTTTAAATGTGAAATCTTAAGTATTATTAGTATTAACATGTGACCCTTTCCACTGGTCTATTTATGTTCATTTTTATGTTTACTGACACTGCATTAGTGTTTTACTACTCAAATAAGCAGGATAAAGTTGCAATTTTACAGCTTTGAGGATAGTATGTTTTAAGAGCATGGATACATTAGACTTGGTAGATAGATCAGGTGGTGAAGTTGAAGTATTTTGCCTTGTGAGGACATGAACATGAGTTCAATCCCTACTAACACTCATATAAAAGTCAGACTTAGTGGCAGTTATTTAAAAGCACAATGTCGTAAAAGCAGATGTACAGATCTCTTGGGCTTGCTGGCCAGCCAATCTACCTACTTGGTAAGTTCCAAGCCAGTTAAGATCCTGCCTCAAAATTAAAAGAAAACAACAAAGGTTGTCAAAGTCTGAGGAACACCTGAGGTTATCTTCTGACCTCACATCTACACCTACATGTACACACGTGTGTGCAAATTTATACACACAAATGTATACAATAATTACTCTATAAAGTACAAAAGACTTTCCTACAGCTAGGCCTATAACCCTAGTTACTCAGATGGAGTAGTAACAAGACCAGATCAGCCTATAAAATAAGACCCTGTCACTAAAATAAAAATAAACATGTGGGGATATAGCCCAGTGGAAGAGGGCTTGTCCAGTGCATGTATGGCCCTAGACTCAATAATCAGTGCTGGATTAGAAGTTATTTTCCTATAAAGAAGTTAAACAGTCCGGAAAAAAAATTATGGTCATCTGTCAAATTTAATCTTCATTAGTAAACAAGAATAAACTAATTGAAAATTCATAGATAACATAACTTGCCCATGCATCTCAATCAAATCTCTCCCAGAAATACAAATAGGAAAATGAACAAACTTAGTTTATACACTTCTTCATTAAAAAGCAATAAAATTACCCCAAGAGAAGACAGAGGTATTAAAAAAATATATATATTAATGTAATGGGAACAGTGAGATGGCTCAGCAGGTAAGGGTGCTATATACCAAGCAGAACAACTGGAGTTCAAACCCCAGGACCCATATCATGGAAAGAACCAACTGTCACCAAGTTTTTCTCTAGCTTCCATACATGGGCTTTGGCAACCCCACACACACACACACATACATGCACACACACATACACACCAGAGATGCACACACAGAGAAAATTTAACATTAATAGCCAAACTACAATAACCAAATTAACTTCTGAGATCTGTTACTCATGTCTTAAAAGCATAAAAACATGATGCTTGGTTTTTTGGGGATTTTTTTTTTAAGGGGAGGGGAGGGTGAAGAGAGCCACACCATGTAACTCTGGCTAGCCTGGAAGTATAAAGGCCAGGAAAGGCCTTGGAAGGCAATTATACCTGGTAGTATCACTATTTTTTAGGCAATGTATTTTTTTTTTCCTAGTTTCTTCTCTCCCTCAACCATCAAATCTACTTCAACCTAGAGAGTCAGTCCAGCCCATTGCCAGCTGCAGCAAGCAGGAAAGCAAAGCGGGAGAGTAGATCCTGATGATGCTGGCACAGGAGTTTGCATGCTGAACAACTCAATCACCACCCAAAGCCCAGATCCAGGGCTTTGAGTTGGCCCACCCCAACATCTATCCCATCTGTGAACTGCCAGAGCACATAAAGGGGGCAGTCTTGGGAGATCCAAAGCTACAGGATCTCATGACACAGGGCAACAACAGGGTATCTGAGGAGTCCTGGTGAGGATCCAGTATTGATAGTATAGCAGACGCCAGAGGCCTCAAACCAGACTAATGATTCACTGCAATGAACATTTGCAAGTAAAGCTATTTGGGCAAAAGGGAATATTCTGTGACACACTGTGACATATTACGGCTTCTACAGTGAGATTTCTTTTGTGTTTGTTTTGTTATCATTTTTATTTTGTTTTCTCTTGTGGGGAGAAAACAAAAAATCCTGATCTCCCTACCACTTCCCATTTTCAGAATGCTGGGATTACAAGCATGCACACATGCCACCCTAAAATTAGCTTTTTAAAATGTGAATTATATTGTATTAACTCACTGCCTGCTTAAAATCTACAAAGGCTACCAACTCTTCTTGCCTCTTACCAATATCTTACCCCGGCACAGAAATCCCAAGGCTCTGTAAAAGTTAGATTTGCCATTCTCTTCAACTATCCCAGCAAAATATTTCTAATGCCTTCTGGATTTATGACTTGTTTATGGTAAATTCTATGAGCGCAAAGAATGTTTTATTTACTATATTCTTAGCATCAAGAGCACAGGAGGCAAGACTTAAGAAAAGGCTCCAATGTTAAAATCAGAGGATCTGAGTTCAGTTCCCAACACCTCCATTGGGTAGTTCACAGCTCCCTGTAACTCCAGCTCCAGGGGATCCAAGCCCCCTTCTGGCCTCTTTGGATACCCACATTCACATGCCATACCCATATACATACACACTACATCATACACATAATTCATGGGGGGAGGGGGACGGCACATGGGGGACGGCACACAGAAGTCCTGGGGAATGAGCATTTATCAATTTATCACTGTACACTAGAACAGAAGAGGCTAGCTTACCAGGCCCACATCAACTATCATTCTTAAGAAAAACCCAAAACAAAAAAGCCAAAAATAAAACAAAAACGAAGGGAGAGGGAGACCGTTCCTTAACACTAAGCAAATGACCTTTGACCATGAAGTAAATAGTAACCTTACAAAATCACTATGCAATATTGATTGATTTCTTCTACTTAACATAGTTCTAAATGGAAAACCCTGATTTTCAGAAATGGAACAGTTAGAAGTTAGTACAAATAGCTATTTTCAGTATACACAGTATTTGAAAGATTTATCAATAACTAAGTCAATAGTTCCTTTGGAAGAAATCAATTTAGCACTAACTATCAGCTGCAACATTAAATCATTCACAGGCACACAGACACCTCAAATGACAGCAAATTTTGTACTGTACAAAGGAAAACATTAGCTGTATTTGATATCAGAATACTTAGTATTAAATATTTGGATTTTGGAAAAATTTAACCATATCTAAATAGAAAAATCTACTGATAACCTCTACTTTAATAATTTAGTCAATGCTGGTTTACATGGAATTTAGTTGCAAATATTCACTTACACAACTACAGCATTATTCACAATTATCGTTCTATCAGCAAAATTAAAAGAAAATTTCAAGAGATATAAACTATGAAATAAAACAAATATTAAGTACAATTACATATCATTTCTCTATCAAGCTTAGTGATTTTAAATATGACAGAGAAGTAAAAAAAAAAAAAAACCAAAAAACTAGTAGTCAAAATATTTCTAACACTAAATATGAGTTTCTCTTGTTAAAATTATTTTACTATTATTTTCTGTGTATGGATGTTCTGTCTGTATTTATGTATGTATACCAAGTGTGTGCTGGTGCTCACAGAGATTAGAAAAGGTTGTCAGATCTCCATAAACTGCCCTGAGGATACTAAGAATGCAATCCTAGTCTTCTGGAAGAGCAGCCGGTGCTCTACCTGCTAATCCACATGTCCAACTTGAGACTATTTCTTGATAAATATTTGAGGTGAAAGATATACCAGTTATTCTGCATTGACCATTATCATTATATGCATGTATTGAATAAAGTACTATACTATACTCCATAACTACTATATGGCAATCAAAAAATTTCTAAAACTAAAACTACTGCAGGTTTCTTTCATACTGTGTATGCGTTATGCATAATTTCATTAAACACACCAATATATTATGCTTATAGTTGTTTTATAGGTTGTTCTTAAGAGAAGTCCCTCGTGATGATACTTAACTGACAGTTAAGAGTATAAAACATGGGAGAAAGAGGGAAACATATAATACAATCAACAGGACAAAAATCAGAAGTTAAAATAGAAAAGCCTTCAGAAAGTTGGTAACTTCTATCTACAATAAAAGCAAGTCGGTACATGATCATCGAAGTGAAGGTTTTCATAGAGAAGGTTGGCTCAGGAGATAAACAGACTCAGGATCATGATCACAGGATTAGAGAAAAGACAGGCAAATACTTCCTATGCCCAAAAGACTCATCCTGAAGCTACATTTCGGTCTCCTTTTTAGAACATTAACAATAAAAACTTCTCTTATACTCAAGTAGAAAAGTTAAAATATATGTATTTCTTTCTGTTCTTACCTCCACACAATCAAAGTTCTCATCAACTTTAGATGCATATTCAACACGGAACAGTGTTGTCAGGCTACCAGCGATATAGTACAGCAAGATCTTCAGACCCTTGTAACCAAAAGCAGTTTCCCTGAGATGAAAATCAAAAACAAAAAACAGCCAAATAAATGTTTGCCAAGTCACTGAAAAGTATTAGCTATACACATATAAACAAATTTAAACAAATTTAAAATCATACAATTGCCTCTGAAGTTAAACTATATTCCAGGACATATTTAAGTTTATTTCTAGAGTCTGCAAAGATGGCTTAATATGTAAGAGTACTTGCCACACAAGCTGAATGAGTTGAGTTTAAATTGCAGCACCCAGGCTGGAGAGATGGCTTAGCAGTTAAGAGCACTGGCTGCTCTTCCAGAAGACCAAGGTTCAATTCCCAGCAACCACATGGTAGCTTACAACCATCTATAATGTGATCTGATGCCCTCTTTAAAAAATATATTTTAAATTGCAGCACCCACATAAAAATCCAGGTATCCATGCCTTTAATCCCAGCACTTGGGAGGCAGAGGCAGGTGGATTTCTGAGTTTGAGGCTAGCCTGGTCTACCAAGTGAGTTCCAGGACAGCCAGGACTACACAGAGAAACCCTGTATCGAAAAACCAAAAAAAAAAAAAAAAAAAAAAAAAAAAAGGAAGAAGACTAGCTAGAGCTTCCTGCCACTGGCCTAGCTCCAGGTTTAGAGACCCTTCTGAAAGGAATGAGATGAAGTGTATCAGAGCAGGACATTAACATCCTCCTCTGCTTTCTATGCACTATTACATACACAGGTATGTGTGCACACACGGTTTCTTGAATTGCTTTTTAAATCATTGAGTGGAACGTTCTACAATTCAGGGATTATATTATATTGCGAAGAATATGTCAAAAGGTAAGCAAAACTAAAAAATAGTAATAATGACTATTAAGTCTAGATTGTGTGAGTCTGAATTCGAGCCACTTATATGTCCTTAGTTAATTGTTCAAGTCTATCCATGCACAAAGTAGAAATACAATGGTTAATACTGTATTCAAAATTAAAATATACATGTTTGTAGTAGTAAACAGTATGTATTATATACAAAGTGGTGCTCAATGTATAAACTATTATTCTAATACATATTTTAAGATAAACATGAAAAATAAGGTTTAAAAACATAAAATCTAACTTTAAATCCTAAAAGAAAAAAAAAGTTTTTTTTTTTCCTTTTTTTTTTTTTTTTTTTTTTTTTTGCCATATTAATTTAGTAAATCTGTTACTTACTCATCCCCAAAGAGCTGATGGGTATACTCAGGAAAGAAAGTTCTGATGTCATTCTCAAGATCTTCAGGCAAACGAACTGTTCAAAACAATAAAATATATACACAGACATTAAAGGTGACAGACATTTCTATTTCAAGAATTTCACTATAGTAGGATACTGCAAATATTTCCCTTACTTAAAATGTTTCTTCTCCTTACACTAAAGCTTTGGCATCAAAAGTCTACTTATTCTAAATTTGAGAAACTCAGTATGACAAAGGCATGTGGCTTAGTTTTCACTCTTCTATATTTCATATACAATGAAAGAGGAAAACAATCCCAAAAAAGGATACTTTGAGATAAGAAAAACTACAGCATCTAGAAAACAAAACCAATACTGTAAAAACATTCTTAGAAGGATAACCTAAGTTTGATGATGTCCCTAACATGCCATTAGAGACATCGTGTGTGTGTGTGTGTGTGTGTGTGTGTGTGTGTGTGTGTGTGTGTGTGTTGGTAGTAGTGGTCAGAGAACAACTATACAGCTGGTTCTCGCCTACTCTTTATCTGACTTTTGACAAATGAACTCAGATCAGTCACAATTAAACCATCTCTCATTCCCCGTCTTGTTTTTTGACTTTGAGATGACACTTAATTTTTTACTGTTATTTTCCCTCTCTTAAAAATAATGCTGCTTGGGGGCTGGAGAGATGGCTCTGCATTTTAAGAATACTTGCTGTTCTAGAGAACCCGGGTTCAGTTCCCAACAACAAAGCAGCTTAGTCTGTTAACTCCAGCTCCAGGGAATCCTATGCCTTCTTCAGCAACCAGGCACGCCTGTGATGCACATACATACACGTGGGCAAACCATTCATACACAAAAAACAAAAATAAATCTTTTTTAAAAATTAAAAATAGCCAGGTGTGGTGCCACACACCTTTGATCTCTGTGAGTTCAAGGCCAGCTTGGTCTACATTAAGCACATTCCAAGATAAGCAGAGCTGTATACAAGGAAAATCTGCTTCAAATAATAAAATAAAAAGTAATGCTGGCTTGGGGATACAGCTCAGTGCCCAGCATGACCAAGAGATCCTGGGCTTAATCCCTACACTGCACAACAAGCAAGGAAATATAATGTTGGAATGATACCTATATATATCTTACTCTACTTTTATGATAAATATATAAAAGGGGAACTAATTGGTAGTAAACTATCAGCATCAATTTTATTTTTCTTTTTGGTTTTTCGAGACAAGGTTTCTCTGTGTTGCCCTAGCTGTCCTGGAACTATCTCTGTAGACCAGGCTGGCCTCGAACTCCTGAGTGCTAGGATTAAAGGTGTCACCACCACTGCCCAACAACACTATTTTTTATTAACACTACTTGGATGTCTTGGAACACCAGCATCTACATTAAACTCCCATTTCCTACAATCTTCCTCTCAACTTCTATCTCAACCAATCTAAGATGGAATGAGTATGTTTGTGCTGCTTAATTTGCATAGATAACTGTATAGATACATATAGTACAGATATTGATTTACTGAATACTTTCTCAATATAATTTTTTCTTTTTGGTTTTTTTCGAGACAGGATTTCTCTGTATAGCCCTGGCTGTCCTGGAACTCACTCTGTAGACCAGGCTGGCCTCAAACTCAGAAATCCACCTGCCTCTGCCTCCCAAGTGCTGGGATTAAAGGCGTGCGCCACCACCGCCGGCTTTCCCAATATAATTTATATTATAAAAAATTATCAAAAATCCTAAAGCTTGATGGCATGTCTCAATGGGTAAAGGTACTTGCTGTTCACCCAGACAGCCTGAGTTCAATCCTAAAAAACCACTTGGTGGAAAAAGAAAGCCATTCCCACAAGGTGTTCTCTAACTTTTTCACGAAGAGCCATGTTCTACTGCTTCCAAAAAGAATTAAAATAAGAATGTAGTAATTATTTTGGGGGTCAGGGGGGCAGTTCAAGACAGCATTTCTCTGTGTAACCATGACCATCCTAGAACTCCATCTGTAGACTAGGGGGGCCTTGAACTCAGAAATCTATCTGCCTCTGCCTCCTAAGTGATGGGATTAAAGGCATGAGCCACCACAGCCCAGCTAGGTGTAGATTTTGAAAAAGGTCTTACACTACTGAAGAATGAAAAGATAAAGTATAGATAGAAAATTTCCATAGTTGTCATGGTCAATGAAGTCCTTCACTGCATGCAAAATATTATCTAGAAGATTACCACTTTACAGAAGAGGTAACTTTCACTCTGGTGGCAGTCGTCTTTTCAAGGGATAAAACTCAGCATCATGCACTGTGGGAAAGACTAGCATTCTGTGCTCACTAAGTGAATTATTCGTATGATTCACGAAGCCTTCTTACTTTTTCCTAAACCTAATCAATTTCTAAAATTTTACAAATTACAGGAAATATAGAGGATAGGAAAATTCAAGAAAACACAAGTAAAGACAAATTCAGAACATAGATTTGTCTAATAATTCTATACACTGATAGATACTATTCTCTCAAATAAACTGATGACCTAAAGAAACTGTATATAGGAAAGAGTGACAGTTCTAAGTTAAAGGAGATTAAAAAAAGAAATTACAACCCAATAGGGAACATGGGACTAGCTTAGGGTTGGAGTGCTCACTACCAAGAGCAAGGACTTAATTCGGTCCTCAGCATCACACAAAGAAAAATAAATGCAAATAAATAAAGCAACCTTGACTAGATACCACTTTAAGAAATTTTTTTGACACTTTGGTTATGAGCCCAGCCTTCAACAGTTAAGCCATCTCTACACATACACACACACACACACACACACACACACACACACACACACACTACCACTTTTATAGTAAAGGAACTTGAACATAGCCAGAGGAACCAAGAAATTACATAATAGCTCTGATAATGGCATTATGTTTATATGTACATATGAAGACATCTATGTACAGAAAGCTACTTTCAAATAATTCACCAAAAATGCACACTAAAGCAAATACAGCAAATGTTAATTATTAAAGTTGTGTTGTATTTTATATTTTCGATTTTTAGATGTTTGACATTTCTCACTTTAAAAATTGTAAAGAAAAAATAAAAAGAAGGCTAGGCAAATACTGCCCACTGTTAAATCTGAAAAGGGCTAGTGATACAGCTCAGGGACTGTATGAAGTTTAAGGTTGAGTGTCACAATAATGCATACATACACATGTGCAAACACTCCTGGATAACAGGAACATTAATATTTTTAAGTCTGTAAATGCAGTTGTGACAAGCAAGCAAACCCAAATGAGGTCTCCATGACACTATAGACTCAATTATAAAAGAGAAATAAGTAGATGCATGATAAAATGCCTAAATTATTATACAAAAAGGGTTATTTAATGTTGAACTACGGGTAACTTTTATTTTCACTCTTTGTTCTGTCCTTTCTAAAACTTTAGCAGAACATATTACTCCAATAGACAGAAGAGTAAAAAGATGTTGAAATAAGCCTAGTGTGGCAAATATGTCTACAATCCCAGCACAAAGGAAACTGAGGCAGAAGTAGAGCAAATTCATGGACAGGCTGAGCCACACGGTGAGCTCTAGGTTAGCCTGCACTATACCACATGACTTATCTCAAAGTTTAACAGAACAGAAAAAAAACCAACACCTTCCCTCACTACCTCTCACCTACCTCACCTACCTTTATTAAAAAATAAAAGAAAAAAAAGCTAATTAATATAATTAAAATCACTAAAACTTTTCCTTCCATGAAACTTGTATCACTCAATTATTTTAATAGTACCTGGTTGCTATAATACCATAGGGCTTACAACAAATCTTCCTTTTGAGTAACATTTCTGTAATTTTTGGAGAAAATACAAAGAAGATATAATTAAGCTGGGAATGGTGGCAGGAAGATTAGGAGTTCAAGGCTAGACTTGGGTACATACTGAGTTCCAGGACAGTCTACCATGTGTTCTTATCTCAAAAGACTAAAATTAAGGAATAACAAAATGTGAACTTAGGGGCTGGAGAGATGGCTCAAAAGTTAAGAGCACTGGCTGGTCTTCCAGAGGTCCTGAGTTCAGTTTCCAAGTAACCACATGGTGGCTCATCTATAATGGGATCTGAGGTCCTCTTCTGGCATGCAGGTATACATGCAGATAGGGTACGCAGATACATAAAATAAAAATAAATAAATCTTTAAAAAATGTGAATTTAACCGACTTTTATGGTGGTTTGAATGAGAATGGCCACATGAAATCATATATTTGAATGCTTGGTTCCCTAGTTCGTGGAATTGTTTTAGGAAGAAATAAGAGGCCTTTTAGAGGAGGTATATCACTGGGGTGTGAGCTTTGAGGTTGAAGAAGCCTATACCAGGCAATTTCTTTCTCTCTTTCTCTTTCTCTCTCTCTCTCTCTCTCTCTCTCTCTCTCTCTCTCTCTGCCTC
>JANHMN010000002.1:140986529-141001410 GCA_030674055.1 Rhabdomys pumilio | reverse complement strand
CTCTCTCTCTCTCTCTCTCTCTCTCTCTCTCTCTCTCTGCCTCCACTTTTTAAGTAAGATAGAAAGCTCTCAGCTACTGTTCCAGTACCATCCCTGTCTACCTGCCTGCCTACCTGCTACCACCATGATGATCATGGACTAATGCCCTGAAACTGTAAGCAAGGCTACAATTATATGAATTCTTTTATAAGTTGCCTTATTTCATAGTTTCCTGCTAAAAGACTACATTTTTCAGCTTCCCTTGTGGACTACAGAAGTCATTTCTGCCACTATAATGGCATTACTCTGTAGACACTTTGGCTAACCACACACACTAAGTGACAAAGTGCCACCTATAGTAAATAAACATAGTCCTGCCTAAGATCAAACCAAACTTCTTTGTGTCTCTTTACAGCTGCCCTTTAATAATCTAACCTATACTGCCTAAGACCCAAAAGAGTAAATCTGAGTCTACTAGTGTCTCAACCCCACAGACAAACCTCCCCGACTCTCATACACTCCCAGGCTAAGAGTAGGCCAGGTAGGACTACCCTTTTCTCCCTAGCAACCTTTTACTTTTACTCTGTCTTTATCCTCTCTCTCACCTTGACATACTTTGACCTATGTGGGGGACCACACTACATTCAACCAACACACACACACACACACACACACACACACACACACACACACACACACCCCACATAGTAAAACGCTGAATCAAGATAATTATGGACCTAACACAGAGGCACCCTAGTTAAGCACTGGGGAGGACACTGGAGCTTAATTTACTGGCACTTTTGGTCAAAGGCTTCACTGCTGGAATAAAGTTTGACTTTAGAATTCTGAATTCTCCACTGGCCTACCATTCAATAAGCTCAGTCAGTCAAGAGTCAACAACCTTGCACTGGCCATACAGTGGCACAATCCTGGAATTGTGGAATTGCATAGGCTGGGAATATCACCTTACTTTCCAGGCACATTTGGTCTTTTCCAGACTTAGAGGATGTTGTGAACAACTAGACACTAGCCAGGCGGTGGTGGCGCACACCTTTAATCCCAGCACTTGGGAGGCAAAGGCAGGTGGATTTCTGAGTTCGAGGCCAGCCTGGTCTACAGAGTGAGTTCCAGGACAGCCAGGCCTACACAGAGAAACCCTGTCTCGAAACACCCCCCCTCCCCAAAAAAAAGTACAACTAGACACTGAACCCTGTCTACATCTTGGCCCTTGGCCCTGAATCCATCCATGGGTTTCAAATTTTCTGTACCAAAAAACCCTCATTTGCCTGTTTGAGGGCTAACTTAATGGGGCTCAAATTAAAATTTAAACCTTCCAATGCAAATCTGGCTTCAATATACACTGAACAAACGGCTACCATTCGTAACTTTTGATTACCTAGAATGATTTAGGTAACTCCATAAAATGGAATGGTAGCTTGGTCCAAGGCCTCTCCCCAATAGAATTCAGTTTACTTTAATCCTTCTCAAGACTCTAGCTTACACATCCAGAGTCAGAATGCCTGACACTGTATCTGCTGGCCCCCCAAACCTGCATTTCCATAGACTTCTTTTGCTTTATGCTTTTGACCTACTGTGTTTCTGTCTTTCCAAACCTAGAAACTTCTGCTTGTGTCTTTGACAGATAAAAGACAAGAGCATTCCAGATTGTCTGCAGAAACACACCAACTGATCATGGATATGTACATCACTGGGTTCAGCCTACAGTACTTTAAATGTTTTTTTAAGTATGTATAATATTAAAAAATTGTTTCATGCTGTACTAGTCTACTGAGAAAATGGATTCTAGATTTGGATTTGGGCCCATCTGTGTGACCCAAGCATGTTTGTTTTAAAGTTTCTTCCGAAATCTGTCCTGAGTCAGGAATGGTACCTCACTCAGTGATAGGGGAAAGGAGAGAAAACAAAAGGAGAGAAAACGGCCAGCAGATACAGTGTCAGGCATTCTGACTCTGGATGTGTAAGCTAGAGCCTTGAGAAGGATTAAAGTAAACTGAATTCTATTGGGGAGGGGCCTTGGACCAAGCTACCGTTCCATTTTATGGAGTTACCTAAGCCTGTGAAGACACTGTGCTTGAGAACAACTAAAAAGTAAACTATTTCCTACAGAGGTTACAACTGGCAAGGTTTTCTTGGTTTTGTTAATTATCTTTAAAACTTTTATAAAAACATTTTTAGTATTTTAAAATTTGTAAGTTCACTGAGTGTGATTTTAGAAGGATGTATAACCTTCATTTGCTGTTAACAGATCATGTGTGTAACTTGGATTCAACACTTGTTTTCCTTAGGAAAAGGGTGCCTGATAGCTCCACCTTTGAGCACCATGTGGCTGATAACCACACATGTGGAGTAAATAACAACCACATGATTTCACCACCATCTTGATTAAGATGACTTTGTGATATAAATCAACTAAGAAGTATTCAACCAAACCCACTAAGCCCTCAACTTAGCCTTGCAGCTCCCTTTTATTAGACTAAGAAGGCATCATCAGGCTTCCAAGATGGTTTGTCTTAAAACTGAGTCATAAAAAAACTAGCATTTTGTAAAAGTGCTTATAAAAGGATCAGGAAAATAAAGTTACCAGTCTCTCTGTGAACTGTACTTATAGTTTAAAGTTTATTTTGATACCAAAGGATCTTTAATTTAAGACTTAAACTTATAGGACAAAATTATAAAGTATCTTATAAAATGTAGCAACTTGTAAACTGTTAAAAATTAAGATGTGCAAGTTAATGGTCAGTCAGTCACTTTATAATCAAATTATTTAATGTTCTCAGAACTATGTTTGCAGTCATGGTACATTCAAATGTAATTTATTTACATAGATAAGCTTGGAAGAAAAGACCAATTTTTGTTCCATCTTATATCTGTTATCTACCATCATGCAGTATTCTGTACATGTTGTCAAAGTTAAGCCTGAAACAGGTAAGTCAAAACATGTTTTAACTTAAAAATTTATTTATTGTAAAATAATATTCACCATCAGGTATATTATAAAAGATTGAATGACTGAGTAAATTGGGTTACATTTACAATACACTTGCATAGCGGACACCCCCAGGCTCAAGTGGTTCCCTTGGATAAAGCACTATCCTACCAGAGTTAAGTTGTAGACTAGCCTCCTTACAGGACAAGGATACATAGGAAATAAGACCTACAAGAAGTCTGCTGCTTCTATCTCCAGCTATGTAGGCCTGACCAACTCCAGTTATATAGGCCAAACAAAAATAAAACCAAGAACTTCCTCTTTATGTAAAGATGAATTACTTCTTATGTCTCACATAAATAGGGGATAGTTTATTGCCTAATGAATCTCAGAGTGTACACCCACATCCTAAATGTCTCAAATAGAGAGGCAAATCGCTCTGACCTCAATGTCTATAGAACTGACATATGAAGATGCTGTGAACAGGGAAACCTTGTACATGTAAGTCTATCACCTGACTGAGATGGGACCTGCACACCTGCATGCTAGTTTAGTTGGTCATGCCCTTTACCTTGGCATTCAATCCTTCTTCTTGGAATAGGACAAAATTGTAAAGTATTCCAAGATCCATACCCTAAACACCCTCTTCCTTCATTAGTGGAGGATGCTAGATATTCTGTCATCAAACTCACAGCTTTGAAAAATTATTTAGAATATCCAAGTAGTATCTTTCACAGTTGGTTTTTGTATTTGTAGACTCACGAACAATTCTATTAAGTTGTGGTTTTCCATGCCTTTATATTCTTTAGGAGGATAAGAAGAAAGGAGATTCTCTCCAACCTGGGCTCACTTGTGATGTTCTGAGACTATAATCTAGCCTCTACACAGATAAAGAGCTTCAGGGCCAGGGCGTGAACTCTCTTACCTTAAGCCTACAAGAAGTATAGCTTTAGCAACAATGCTTGCAAATATTTTCTAAGAAATTCCAAAAGCCAGTATTTGTTAAAGCTTATTTAATTTGGTTGTCTTGTTTTATAAATTATGTCTCTAAACAACCAATCTACTTTTAAACAGAACGATGTTAAGAAATATGCTTACTGCCATTAGTACATGGGTGACCTAGAGATCTGACAATTGTCAAAAGACACAAAGAGTTGTGTTTAGCCTTTATTAATGCAGTCTATGATTTACTACAGATTTGATAAGACAGCTTTCATCTTTCATTTGTTGGTTAAGTGTATTGAATGAAAATATAGTTTTTTTAAAGGTTCTGTAATAGAGTTAATTTTAGAGAACTCTATAAAGTAACTCATTTATTCTCGACAAAGCAGACACTGCCCTTGGAAGTATACTTTTTAAATTGAAAATTAAAAATAACTTTTTTGGGAAATAAAACTGATACTGTCTCTTGGAATATAACAATTTGATGTTAACAAAAATAAGTATTGTCATGTTTTCAAACAGTAGATATGGTCATTTAAGTTAATAATCCCAATTTTAAAAAATACCTCATCGAATTGTTTCTACCCAAAAATTTTGTTTTACTCAAGATACTGTTAATTGTTTGTTAATAATAGCTGGTATTGTTAACATTTGAAATATACAAAGTACATTTGTATATGTAAAAGTAAACAAGCAATATCATTTAGACATTTTCTGTTCAGATTCATTCCTTGGATGCTGACTTGAACTGATTTCTTTCATAAGCTTTCAGGTGCTTGTTCCTTATGCAGGAGTCTGATATAAATAAAGAGCTAATACCTGTTACCTTACCCTTCCACAGAACTCCGGTTTGTGGTTCAGTCAGTTCTACTATTGCATTTAACTCATTTTAATCTTGATGTAAAAGTTTTCCTCATATAACTTTGGGTCTCTTAATGTCCCCACAAAATTATAGCTATTCCTCCTGACTTCTGTTCTGGATATTTGCCAACTGTTAACTTTTATCATGGCCTCTTGAATGGGTCCTCTACTACTACTAGTTGCTGGTCCCCTCCCTCATCAACCTCTATCAGCCTCGAAGCAGTTACTGAGAGATGCCCCAAACCTCTAAGCAGTACAGGGAACCTCTAAAGGGGGACTAATGGGACATCCAACTCATTCCTTTTCTTGCCACTCTGGACACTGTTTTGGGAACTTATTAGAACAAAAACAATTGGATTGAAGCCACCTCTGCATCAGTCAATCTTTCTGTTTCACCAGCTCAGATTAGCTTAACATCTTTCAAGACCAGCTCAATTCCTTGACTGCTGCAGAATTCCAAAATTAAGAAAGACTACAACTGACTACTGGAATGGGATTTGTGCTTTCCTCTGTGTACACACCACTTCCAAGCTGACAAATCCTAACTGGTTTAAAATGGTTACAGATAAGCACCAAAAATTTTTCAACAATAAGCTTCCTCCTACAGCTTAGTTAGGATTTCTATTGCACTGAAACACCATGACCAAAAGCAAATCAGGGAGAACAGGTTTTATCCAGGTTATACTTCCACAGCACTATTCCATCATTCAAAGTCATGGCAGGACTCAAATAGAGCAGGATCCTGGAGGCAAGAGCTGATGCAGAGGCCATGGAGGGGCACCGCTTAATGACTTGATGCCCACCCCTAGCATGCTCAGCCTGCTTTCTTATAGAGCCCACGACCACCAGTCCAGGATGAAACCACTCATAATGGACGGGACTCTCCCCTATCAATCACTAAGGAAGAAAATGCCTTACAGCCAAATATTACGGAGATATTTTCTCAATTGAGGTTCCCTCCCTAACTCTAGTTTGTGTGTGTCAAACTGACATAGGACTAGCCAGCATATCATATGTATGGGCTTTTGGTTCCCTCCCAATCTGGCTCATTCCTGTGATCATCATTTCTTCCTTATCCTCATGCTTATGTTTTACCCTGTCTTTTAAAACAGTTTACTTACTGAACTTCACTCTATACTCAAACAAATGTTCCACACAAGCTCTCCCAATAGTTTGCCTACAATGACAGTTACATTTGCTCCTGATACATCTGCAAAAAGATCTTTTAGATGTTGTGGAGAAACTTTATTAAAAGGGACCTTCACTGAGCTGGAGAGATGTCTCAGCAGTTAAGAGAACTGACTGCTCTTCCAGAGGTCCTGAGTTTGATTCCCAGCAACCACATGGTGGCTCACAACCATCTATAGTGAGATCTGATGCCCTGATCTAGTCTGTTTAAAGACAGCAACAGTGTACTCATATACATAAAACAAATAAATAATCTTAAAGGGGGGGGCTTCATCCTTTTTACCCCAAGCTAGCTACAATTCTTTGTATTATTCTTCTTCTTCCTGCTGATTAGTTCCCTGCTACTTCAGCTACCTCACTTCGGTGCAACAGGCCTGACAATGATGGAACCGCAGTCACTGTCACCTTAGATCAACTCTGCCCACTTTATCCCACCTCTGTTCCTCCCTACCCCTCAACTTTCCAGGGAAATCTCTTAGTTCAACCCTGTAACCAAATCATCTGCTCGCAGTCCTCTAATAATTACTTTCCAAGACTCTTCATGAGCACAGGATGGCACCCATCATGTTAAGATCCCCTGGTACATGACCAGAGTATCCCCTCTTTAATTGACCTAGATCTATCCCCTCCTGAAAAAACCCTCCTCTCAGCAGGGGAAAAAAACCCTGCATTTTTAATATCCTCTCAAGAGTTAGGGATGATAGTCTCCTGCTGAAAGACTCTATCTCCCAGCTTCTCTTGCAGGCTACAGAAGTCATTTCTACTCCTATAAGGGATCACATCCCATCTTCCTCTGTAGACACCTTGGCCATTCACAAACAAGGGCAGCAAAGTGTCTCCTCACTGTGAATAAAAGAGTCCCAGACTTAGCCTCTTTCCATTGCCTCTAATAATCAATCTAACAGTGGTCATGGTATCTCTTCACAGCAATAGAAAAGAAACTAAGAAATTGGTAACAGGGACTAGGATATTGCTGTGACAGTCCTAACCATGCTGCTCATTTAAAGAACGTAAACTCTGGACTCTGAACTAGGAAAGCTGTTCAATGTTGTAAGCAGGGCAAAATGGACCATCCTAGAAGTGTGGAAAACAGCAGTGCTGAGAGTAATGTAGACGATGAAGGCCCAGCTCACAAGGTCTCAGAGGGGACCAACTTAGCTAGACACCATTCTTATACCACTGACAAAGGAATATAGCTGCATTTTGTCCTTGTCCTTAGAAATTATGTCATATACTACAATGTGAATGAAACTTGGTAGCATGTTAAATGAAAAATAAGTCACATAAAGCAAATACTATATGATTTCATTTATATACCTCAGACAAATTCTAGAAACAGAAAATAAAATGGAAGTGGCTAGAGTCTGGGAGAAATGGATATTTAATAGGCACAGTGTCTTAGTTTGGGTTTTATTGCTATGAAGAGATACCATGACCACAGCAATTCTTATAAAGGAAAACTTTTAATGGGGGCTGGCTTATAGTTACAGTTTAGCCCATTAGAATCATGGCAGGAAGCATGGAAGGAAACAGACTGCACATAGCTTGAGCATAGGAGCCCTCAAAGGCCACCCCCATAGTGACACAGTGACACACCTCCCCCAGCAAGGCCACACCTCCTCATAGTGCTATTAAGGGCCTATAGGGCCAATTACAGGCTGGCTCCCATAGGCTTGTAACTATCCATTATCATCATGGCCAGAAACATGGCAGCATGCAGGCAGACATGGTGCTGGAAATGGAGCTGAGAGATCTACATCTTGATCAGCAAGCAGCAGAAGACTGCCACACTGGGCATATCGTGAGCACAAGAGACCTCAAAGCCCACCTCCACAGTGACATACTTCTCCAACAAGGACACACCTACTCTAACAAAACCACACCTCCTAACAGTTCCACTCCCTATGGGTCAACCATTCCAATAGGTGAGTCTACAGTGGTCATACCTATTACAAACCACTACACAGTTTCAGTTTTACAAGATAAGTTCGGGAGATCTACCCATACACATAAAAATGGTAATGATCAAATGCTTTTGTATACTAACACATACCTAAGATCTTAACTATCTAGGAAGCTGAGGCAGAGGAATCACTTGAGCCTAAGGGCTGAGATAAATCAGAGTTTCACAGCACAATCCTACCTCAAAAAAAAAAAATGTAGTTGATAGATCTATACAATATGCTTTTTACACATGTAGGGAAACAGTTAATGCATAAATAACATAAACATGATCAAAAGATAAAGAGCCAGTTATGGTAGTGGACACCTATAGTTGTAGCACTTGGGACGTAAAGGGTATTTAAAGCCATTCTCAGCTACAAAAGACCCCATCTCAAAGAAAGTAACAAACTACAAATTATATTAAGCAGATAAAACAGGTTATAACAACAATATGGTGACAGTATGGGTGCTCTTGTGGGAAGCAATGTCACTAAAGAATAGTGACATTCCTCATCTCCCTTGACCTCACTATGCAGTTCAGGCTGACTTTCAACTCCTGACCCTCCTGCCTCCATGTCCCAAATGTTAGGATTACAGGTATATACATCCATAACTGACATAAAAATTAATAACAAAAGAGAAGCAACTCAAGAATCTCCTGGAAGAAATACCTGAATTAAAATATAACTATGTGTATGTAACTTAAGAGACAGGTCTGTTTTTTTTTTTTTTTTTTGGTTTTTCGAGACAGGGTTTCTGTGTAGCCCTGGCTGTCCTGGAACTCACTTGGTAGACCAGGCTGGCCTCGAACTCAGAAATCCGCCTGCCTCTGCCTCCCGAGTGCTGGGACTAAAGGCCTGCACCACCACCGCCCGGCGAGACAGGTCTATTTGTGAGAACAGGGAATTATCTTCTAGATACTATTAATGTGTGTGTGTGTGTGTGTGTGTGTGTGTGTGTGTGTGTGATATGTGTGACTGCAGACAAGCACATGACATCATGTATGTATGTGTGAAAGTCAGAGTAACTTTCTGGAGTCAGTGCTCCTTCCACTGTGGGTTTCATGGATCAAACTTGGATCATTAGGTTTTTGAGACCACCTCTCTTGAGTAACCTTTTGAAGGGGTCTGGGAAGATGATGGCTCAGTAGGTAAGAGCACTTGCTCTATAAACACGAGGACCTGAGTTCCCATCTCCAACACCCACATAAAAGTGTTCACAAAGACAACTCTTGTCTGCAAACCCTATCACTGGGAACAAACAAACAAACAGGTTATAACCACAACAGAAATGGTGGTAGTATGGGTACTTTTTGTGGGAGGCAATGTCACTAAAGAACAGTGTGTTCCATTACCTTCAGCTACCTTGACCTCTCTACACAGATGAGGCTAACTTTCAACTCCTGATCCTCCTGCCTCCATGCCCCAGGTGTTAGGATTACAGGTATAAACCACCAGTAGAAATATGTGGATCCCCAGAGTTCACTGCCCGCCATCCTCACAGAAATTGCCAGCTTGCAGTTCAGCTAGAGACCCTGTGTCAAGCAAATTACAGTAGAAACTGATAAAGAAGAAAGCAATGTCCTCCTCTGGCTTCTGCATTATGTGTGCACGAACTTCTATGTATGCATCACACATGAATATTTTCAAGTTGCAGAAAAAGCACCGTATACAACAGAATGCTAGTTTTAAGAAAAATAACTTATGGACAGAAAGTAATTTAGATTAGGAGTCTGTATAGTGAGGGTTCAGTAAACTATTACCTTCTTTGTCCCTTTCCCTGTATTTGTTATATTAAATTTCATTTCTGGTGCTGTGTTAAAACACTGACTAAAAGCAAAGGGAAAGGATTTAAATGGCTTATGACTTCAGGTCCATCACTGAGGAAAGTTCGAGGCTAGCCAGGTCTACAGAGCAAGTTTCAGGACAGTCAGGAGCCAGGGTTACACTGAGAAACCCTGTTTAGAAACACGAAAATAAATAAATAAATTTTAAAAGTCCATATTTTCTGTTCCTACATTTAGCCTGGGGTAATGATTCTCTATTGTCTGTCTTTACAGATGTCCTTGAACAAGCAAATGGAACCATATACTATGCTGGTTTTGCCTGCCTTTTACTTAGCATGTTTTTGAGATTTCTCCACATTGTGTGGCAGGTATCAGAACTTCATTCTATTGTCAGACAATATTGCATTGAATAGCTACAGCATACTTTTATCTGTTTACTAAATGCTTTACGAGTTGTTTACACTTTTTGGCTATTGTAAATAACAGACTTTTAAGCATTTATGTATTTCTAAATGAACATCTTCACTTCTCTTGAACAGACACCTAATAAAACTGCTGGCTCATGTAGCTAATTTATGTTTGTTTTTTTTAAAAAATCTACCATAACTGGGGCTGGAGAAATGGCTTAGAGGTTAAGAACACTGGCCTCTTCCTTAAGTCTTGAGTTCAATTCCCAGCAAACACATGGTGGTTCATAACCACCTGTAACGGGGATCTGATGTCTTCTTCTGGTGTTCATGAAGACGGAAGACGCCGGGCTGTGGTGGCGCATGCCTTTAATCCCAGCACTTGGGAGGCAGAGGCAGGTGGATTTCTGAGTTCGAGGCCAGGCTGGTCTACAGAGTGAGTTCCAGGTCAGCCAGGGCTACACAGAGAAACCCTGTCTCGGAAAAAAAAAAAAAGACGGAGTACTTATGAACATAAAATACATTAAAAAAATTCTTCCAGCAATACATGAATTTCCACATCCTAACCAACACCTGTTATTGTCTATCATATTTGGGATTTTTAAGCTGAGATCACATGTACTTGTGACTTTCTGCCACAATATCTTTCCCATGTGTTAAGTTGCCATCTTTCCCCTACCCCTTCCACAGCATGAACTTAAAACTGCCTAAAGTCTCCATGTTCAACCAATGCAGAAAGTACCTGTTATGTAATCGTCTTAACATCAAGCTGTGTTTCCTATTTTAAAGGCTATGTTAAACACAGGGCTGCAGACATAGAACCCCTCTGAAATGACATACGCACCTAGTTTCAACTCGATTGCTGTGTTGGTGTTACACTTGTACTCAGCCAGTTTCTTCTCCACTGCACTCTTATACTCCACCAGAAATTTCTCCAAGGCTAGAAACGAATAGAGCACAGCAAGAGACTTCTACTACATACAGTACATAAGTTCCACTCTAAATGAGAAGTCTGGCAGTGTAGAAACGTCTTTCTCAAAGGACATATGTTTCCTGAAGGGTAGGAGACCCAGAGTGTGGCCTGAACCAGGGCAGGGCAGCACTGCGCTCGCTCAGAAGTTAGCTGTGAGGAAGGTGGGCAGGGCCTGGAGAGGATCAGCTGGCGGGAACTGGACCTTATGGGCTATATTAGGGCGACAGTGAGCAAAGGGGAACGAGGGGGGGAAAGGCCCCGAGGCAGACCGCGCTCCACCAGACGAAATTGCGCGCCCTGCCTCGAGCTCAAGGCCCGATGGCCCACGGGAGGCGCCGAGCGTAAGCGCTCAGGGCGGTGGCGCCGAGCGCGGCCCACCGGGAGCCAGCCTCCGACCCTCGGAGCCTCGCGGAAGAGAGAGGCCTTCTGGAACCTCGGCTAGAGCTCGAAAGTTCCAGGCGGCCACTGTCACTGCCGCCTCAACGTTCTTCCCCAGAACCACCTGCCTCCTCCCCTTGCTAAACTTTTCCCGGGAACTTACCCGCCATTTCCGAGCTCTGAACGCCGCGGTTGAGGAAGGACAAATCAACCCGCGCGCTCCCGGGCCGGAAGTGACCACAACGACTTACGCTTTTCCCCCCGCCCATCCTCGGAGAGGCATGAACCAATGAGAAGGAGACGTTCCAGGCGCGCGGCGGCGGAAGTGCCTGAGGGGGCGGGGCAAGCACGGGGAGAAGGCGCCCGCGGTTGCCTAGCCACGGCCCGTGCGGGTACCCTCACGAGTCTTCAGCGCCCAAGCGGGTGTGGCTTGCTGACGGTTAGAGACTGGGGTAGAGATTAATGTGAATTCTCAGACAACTTAAGGCGATTTTTCCTCCCACCCTTTGGCCCGAACGCAGGTTTTTATGTGGGAGTTTCATTTCGAAGTTTTAAACTTTTTGATTCTACTTTGCCATAATCCATTTTAAAAGGTTTCTCTGAATTTTATTCGTATTTTAGAGCTGGGTATCCAAATCATGCTTGTGCTGGACAAAACACTCTGCCACTAACCCATTATATACTCACTCTATGCTTTCAAAATGATAAATAGTGCCGTATTAAAGAACTCAGGAACCCATTCGAAAAATACCTGCTTTTGCTCTTAAGTTTTCTTTTTTTTTTTTTTTTTTTGGTTTTTCGAGACAGGGTTTCTCTGTGTAGCGCTGGCTGTCCTGTCACTCTGTAGACCAGGCTGGCCTCGAACTCAGAAATCCGCCAAAGGTGTACGCCACCACCACCCGGCTTAAGTTTTCCAGATTACCATTTAGCTCACAAAAAAAAAAAAAAAAAAAAAAAAAAAAAAAAAGGTTACTAACACTACTTCAAGTGGCTTGATTTAGTTGGACTTCTCTGAGGTCCTAGTGGCTTGAACTACATCACAGGATGCTACCCAATTTTGATCATGGGCCTTGTTATTTAGTTGCTGTTGGATGTTTTTTCTCCCAGAGGATAATCTGCTATTTAGCACACACACACACACACACACACACACACACACACACACACACACAAAATGGTCCTAAATACCAGATTCCTTGTTGTCAACACTTTTGCTAATACGCTTTAAAATGACGGATGCTATATTCAAAGTTGATCTTTAGTGTGTATCAAGGTTCTCTAGGAAAAAAAAAAAAGGAACTGGGAGAATGAATATATATTAAAAGATAATTTATTGCTTTGGCTTCTATGGTACTGTTGGAGAGGCCAGACAGTGGTTGTCTCACACAAATGCTGAAACCCTCGTAGTTCAATCCTCAAAGACAGGAGCCTCAGCCCAATCTGCCCGTAAAGATCAAAAGGGATTCTAGGAGAACTGCTGGTTCTCTGTGATGTGTTTATAAAAAGATAAAAGAGATTTAAAATACGTTCTATGGGTGTATGGTAAGGTATGGGGGAAGGGGATGTCTCAGCAGGCCCATGCTGAGGCATCTTTTCCCACTGAGGGACCAGCCACACTACAGTTTAGAATTAGAGTAGAGTAGAGTCGAGTTTATTCAGGGCATGGGGAAGGGAGTTAAGTGGGTAGAGGCAGAGAGAGAGAGAGTAGAGAAGTAGAGGCCGGCCATGAGCACGTGGAGAGGGGGGAAGGGAAGGGGGAGGGAGGAGGAGAAGGGAGAAGCAAGAGGTAAGAGAGCAGGAGATAAGGACATCGCGAGAGCAAAGTGCAAGAGAGAAAGGAGGGGGCGAGTAGCCCTCAGGAGCATACCTGACTGTTGTCACGTAACTGTGGGGTTGGAGTTTAGACAAAATGCTAACACTCTGCCTATGATTTTTTTGTTTCGTTTTTTGTCTTTTGTTTGTTTTTTGAGACAGGGTTTCTCTATATAGCTCTGGCTGTCCTGGAACTCACTCCGTAGACTAGACTGGCCTGGAACTCAGAAATCCCCCTGCTTCTGCCTCCCAAGTGCTGGGATTAAAGGTGTGCGCCACCAGTGCCCAGCAAAAGAAGCTGGTTCTAATATCAGCTGAGGAATCAGCAGCAGCACCTGAGAAGGCTAGGCTGATTCCATGACAGGCTTCAAATTGGCAGTTAGGGAGACTAAGCCTAAATCTCTGTTTCCAAGACCTGGGCAAGTCCAGTCCTCAGAAGCTACCCTGCCACCTGGCCTGAGGCAAAGACACTAGGTCAGCAGCAGTTTCCAGACTTCCTCAGAAGCAAGTTTCCAGCCCCCACACCCTGGTAATGGAATGTCCTTAGAGATGGACCCAACAGATTAACAGAGAACACCTGTTAGCCTTCTGTCTAAACTCCACCCCCATAGATACGTGACAACAGCCAGGTATGCTCCTCCCCACAGTTACCTGGCAACAGCCAGGCAGACTTGGCCTACTATAAAAGAAGTTGCTTGTCCCCTCCTCTCTGTCTTGCTCTCTGGATATCTTGCTCTCTTGATCCCTCTGGCCCCTTGCTCCTTGCCCCTCTCCCTTTCCCTTCCCCCTCTCTCCACGTGGTCATGGCCAGCCTCTACTTCTTTCTCTCTCAAAACCCCCCAACCCCTGCCTCTATTACCCACTTAACTCCCCTCCCCATGCCCCGAATAAACTATTCTATACTATACTGTTTGAATAGTATAGTATAGACTATACTATTGACTGTGGCTGGTCCCTCAGGGTGGAAGAGATACCTCAGCATGGGCCTGCTGAGACATCCCCCATACCTCACCACACACCTCCACAGAACATATTCTTTATCTTTTTATAAACACATCATCACCTACCCTGGAATTTCCTAATGTGCTTTAAATCAGGCCTGCAAGCTCACTTGGGTGTCTCTCAATCTTGGTAATGGGAGATCCCAGTGTGCTGGACTTCTACAGAATAAAACACTCTTTGCATTTACATACTATTTGAGTCTAGAGTGTCATTTTCAGCAAATCATGGACCCTTACACACCAAAAGGATTGACAAACTCTCCAATGAGAGTGAAGATTAAGGAGGTAAACTAGGAAAGCTGTCTTTCTTCCTCTTATCTGGGCCATTACCTGAAGGTGCCACCCACATTTAGGGTGAGTCTTCTCCCATCAATTAAGGTAAGACAATCCCCAGCAGACATGCTCACATGCATATATGTTTATGTGTGTTACGTATGTGTTATATATATGTATGTAATATACATGCATATGTGCATACATTTATATATGTGTATTTTGTTCTGTGCCATGGTGACAAAACTAAGCACACTTTGGGAGATAGTCTAGAATTACTATGCTCTCTAGTTTTAGAGATAAGAAAATATAGCTATAGTGGTGGATTATGCCTAAACTCATTGCACCTGGGAGTCTGAGGCAGGACCATCACTTATTAGTTTGAGGTCA
>JANHMN010000002.1:140916351-140971529 GCA_030674055.1 Rhabdomys pumilio | reverse complement strand
GATCAGGAGGCGAACTCTATTGTCTCCCCACTCCCCACAGGGCTGTTACATGCTGGGTGTTTAGCAGTTTAGGAGGGGTACTAGACAGGACACAAGACACAGCTGATGCCCTTTGCAGGACTGTTGTGATCTGTCAAATAGGAGAGTGGGTACAGTTAATGTGTGATTATTTTGTGTCTTATGGGAATACGACCAGAAGTGGGATCGAGATTATACACATACATTTTTAATTATGCATAAACATTTTTAGTTATACATATAAAATTTTAACATCTTTAGAAATCTTTGTACTGGTTTCCATATGATTCCACTAAATTCCAAGAATGTCCTCATCTCTACACCCTTGCTGGTACTTGGTAGCATTTTTTCTTTTCTTGATAACAGTCTTGTTGGAGCAGGGGGATGACAGCTCACAGTACTTCTGTATTGCCCTTTGCCTGATGATAAGTGGTCTTTTTTTGGGTATCTATTGACCTTATTTTAATACCATTTTTAGAGCAATGTCTATTCAAGTCTTTCATTCACCGTTGGATGGGAAGATATTTGCTACTGTGTTGTATAAGTTTTCTCCATATGAATCTCGGATGTTAATAACTTAAAAATATTTTTCCCAACCAGTAGGCTGCCCTTTTTATTTTGTCCTTCACTTTGCTGCACAGAAGCACTTTAGTTTGATGTAGTCCCACATGTAACCTGAGCCTTGGCTTTGGTGTGATGGTCAAGAAATTATTGCCAAAGGCAATGTCAGTGAGGCCACCCCCCATGCCTTTTCTTCTGGGAGTTTTTGTTTTTTTTTAAGAAAGATTTTATTTATATGAGTACACTGTAGCTGTCTTCAGACACAGCAGAAGAGGGAATCAGGTCCCATTACAGATGGTTGTGAGCCACCATGTGGTTGCTGGGAATTGAACCCAGGTCCTCTAGAAGAGCAGCCGGTGCTCTGAACTGCTGAGCCATCTCTCCAGCCCTCTTCTGGGAGTTTTATGGTCTTATGTTTCCCCTTTAAAACATATTTTGAGGGAAGTTTCTGTGCATGGTATAAGGTAAGGGCCAGAGGCACACACTTATGGCAACTTGGTTCTCCATCATTGCTTACTTTTTTTTAAAATTTAAAGGAGCACGTCTCACTTAAGAAAGAAAATAGTAGCTGGATGTAATTGTGCTCTCCTTAATCCCAGCACTCTGGATAGAGAGGCAAAGTGAATCTCTGGGAGTTAGAGGGCACTTTGGATCACAAAGCAAGTTCCAGGACAGCCAGGCTACACAGAGAAACCCTGTCTCAAAACAAACAAACAAACCCCAACCAAACAACAACAAAAAAAACCCACATATGGTTGAGGTTCTGGATAAACACAATCTCTAAGTGTCTGGCTTTTACTGGGCTCTATATTTGTTTTTGTGTTTGTTTTTCAAGACAGGGTTTCTCTGTATAGCCCTGGCTATCCTGGAACTCACTCTGTAGACTAGGCTGGCCTCGAACTCAGAAATCCGCCTGCCTCTGCCTCCCAAGTGCTGGGATTAAAGACATGCACCACCACTGCCTGGCTCTATATTTTCAAATAACATACTTATTGGTAGATGCAAGTATTCCCGGCATGTATATGACTTTATGAATTAAGTAAACTTAATTTTCTTACTATAATGACAAGAACCAATAAGAATCTCATCACTTGCTTCCTACTCACAAAACCCTTGTCAAGTGCATTGATGATCAGTTTAAACAAGGAAACTGTGCTTCTTTTAAAAAGACTTATATCCTTGCCTGGCCTGAAAGATATTACACAAAGTCTCTAACTAGTGGTTAGGAGAACAGGCAATGTCCTAACACAGCAGACATCATCGGTTTGTTACAAATTCTCTTGTAACAACCCAGGGGATAATCAGATACTGATACATTTAAGTATGACTGAGCCAAGTGGATATCTACAATATGTAGGATTGCTATTTAGTTTTATGACTTGAAATGGTCTATGATAATGGTGGCAAAGAAGGTTCTTGCAATAAATAAACTGCTTATACATGCACTTCATATGCATATATGTATATTTATATGCACACTTTACAAATAGGAACATGTCTAGCACATAGAGGATTTTAGTAAATATTTGGGTGAATATCAATATGTGACCTAATAGGATCTTCCCCCCTCCCTTCTTTTTAACAACTTTTAATTTTATTTACTAGAGTGCACATACGCACCTACTTAGCTGGAATGTGGAAAATAGCAGTTGGTTATCTTTCTACTTTTAATGAGGCTGAGGGTCCTCGGATCCCCACCCCCTCTTTCCCCCCCCTTTCTCCCTTCTTTCTCCTTTTTTATTTCTCCTATTTTCATTTAGTTTTTCTTTTCTTTGAACATACACGTTTTATACATCCTAGGCTGGCCTCTAACTCTTATGCAGCCGAGAATGACATTCTGATCGTCTTGCCTCCGTTTCCCAAGTGTGGGGATTACAGTCAGATACTATTGTGCCAAGATGGAGTTCATGCTCTACTGGGGATGGAACCTGGGACTTCCTGAAGGTTAGGCAGGCAGTCCACCAACTTAAGCTACTCGCCTGACCCTCACATACCTTAGTGGCAAGATTCAGTTTTAGAGACATTATTTTGGCTTAAGGCAGAGCTGGGAGTTCAGTGAAGAATTGTTTCCTGTAGAAGTGAGAGCCAGCATAGTATCAGTTCCAAGATAAATGAAGTTGTTTTCTATATACATTGCACAAAGGATTTAATTTAGGAGGTTAAGAAAGTGAAGCGAGTCTATTAATAAGCTATTAGGGATATCCCAAGGAATGCCAATTCAGGAGCATATTTCTGAAGTTATGTTTACTTGGGTTTTCCCTTAAAAAACCTAGCTAGGTAGTTCCTAATCATTTTTCTTGTCAGTATTTATCACTGGTTGTCATAAACTCATTATTAATAGGACAAGCTCTCCTATGCTTCCAAATCTTGCTCAATACAGGCCCCAAGTGTTTCTTTAAGCCCCAAGAGGAAACTGACTTTGGCAAAGTGGGTGCCCAAACCACACCCACTGCCAGGCCCTGGGACTTGGGGCTGGCCCAGAGGCACCTCTGCTCACGCTGCGCGTCGGAATCCAGTGGCCAGAGCTCCGGTGTCCCCTGCAAGAGGCGCGATAGCTCCGCCGGCCCGCAGATGGACCGACAGAGGCCTCTCGGTGCGCACCGTTGTGCTCTAGCTCATTTGCATATAGACGAGCGCGGCGCTGCGACAGGAGGGAGCGCGGGCGCGGCCCCGGGCCGTGGCGCGCGCGCGCCCTGACAGCTCGGCCCTGCTCGCTCACTCGCTCGTTCCCGGCTTCCGAGCACAGCATGGCGGTCAAGGTGACTCCAACTCTCTGCTGCTGCTTTTATTGCATAAGAGACATTCCAAGGGCCCTGAGTGCAGCCCCCCGCCTCTTTCCGTTGCTTTCTTTGCCTGGTTCTTAGCCATTGCGTCCAGGGTCTCTAGATTGCGGGTGGAGAGCTATGCTGGGCTTGGACCGGAGCGAAGAGGATGCCCGGCTGGGGGAGGGGAAGGAGGAGGGATCGTGAGTTGTAGGGGCTCCTGAGGACCATGGTTGAGAAGAGGAAAAGAGTAGTGTTTTGTCCTAGGTACATGGGATTGCGAGCACAGAGTTGGAGAGCATCAGAGAGGGACTGAGAGCAAGCGGGCAGGAAAGCTGGGGATACCCAGGGCATCCGCGGTGGGGGAGGGGGTGGGTGTTGTCATTTGGGGCCTCTATACAGCCCAGGGCACTGTTTGACATTTGCCTGGCAGCTTGCCGGATGTCGAAAGTGTCCCTATTGTGGCAGCTCTCAAGGTTTAGTTCTGATGGAGAAAGGGTCGCCAAGATGACGATGTACTGTTTCTGCTTTCCACAAGAAAGGCTGCTAGGCCCGGCTATTAATTTGGCTGTTTTACATCTGTTGCTCCACTCTTGAGGCTCTCTGAATTTGTAGCTTGGTGCTTGCTACTGTATTGCTAGTAGATGTGGAATAAAGTAACCGATTACATTGGTTTCCCTTTCCAGTTCACAGGAAGTACCGTCTGTAATTTGCTCTATCTTAGATTATTCACACCCTTTTCTCCCACCCCTTAGCCGTAGATCTCTGGTTTGACAGGTGTTATCAGCAATTAAGCTTTGGAGTTGTTTTTAGACTAAATGACCATATAAAAGATAAATGTGTTGTTAGCAGTTGTAAACTATAATCTAAAGAGATTATGTGGTTTCTAGCTAAGCATTAACCAGTCATCCCCCCTCCCCTTAGGTGCATACAACCAAACGAGGTGATCCTCATGAGCTGAGAAACATATTCCTACAGGTAAGTTAAAGAATTTTACATCAAGGAAAGAATGGAAAGAATATAATCATTATTCCTTTTCAAGCTCCAACTTTTGAGAAATGTTCTTTTCACAAACGTGAGTGGGGGATGTCGTTTGTACTCGTTTTGTTTTGTTCTGTTTTATTTTTCGAGACAGATTTTCTTTGTGTAGCTCTGGTTGTCCTGGAACTTGATCTGTAGACCAGGCTGGCCTCGAACTCAGAGATCTACCTGCTTCTGCCTCCCGAATGCTGCGATTGCCTTCACACCCTATTAGGGATTGATGTAGGTTTTTCTGGAGTTGCTGTTTTGGTTTGCATGACTTAGGATGACTTACAAAGTTTTCCTCATCAATGTCTCTGTCATTTGTTGCACAGATATTATATGGCTATTGTAGTTGCACTTTCCCCTCTCACTTATTGCAACCATAGATGGGGGTGGGGGTGGGGGTTGGTACAACATGTTTGCTTTAGATTCTTTTGTAAGGAGGCTGGTGAGATGGCTCAATGGATAAAGGTGCTTTACCCAGAGCCCATATAAATATGGAAGGAAAGAACTAACTACATAAAGTTGTCCTCTGACTTTCATATGTATGTGCATGGTACCAGTTCTGACTTATCCGACCCTTATAATAATAAATTATTTTTTTTTAAAAAAAGAAAGGGGTGGGAGAGATGGCTCATCAGTAAAGAGCACTGTTTGTTCTAGAATACCTGGGTTGGATTCCCAGCACCCATATGGCAGCACTCAACTGTCTGCAACTCCAGTTCCAGGGAATCTGACATCTACTTCTGGCCTCTGAGGGCACTACATGTATGTGGTGCATATACATACACATTAAAAAAAGGAAGAATTGTTGTAAGGTTTGGCCTTATAATACCTTGCTTATGTTAAGCTTTTAGAATCAGTCACCTGTCTATGCTCAGGTTTTTTTTGTCTTTGCTTTCTTAAATTCCTAAGGTATTTTACTAAAGGTTGTGTTTTTCTCAGAAAAGCTGTTTTTGACAATCTTGTATTCTGGATGTGGATTCTCTGTAGACTATTAACCTTGGGCAGACTCCTTCTGGGTATTATTTTCCACTGTAAAAATGAAAGGTGACCTTCAAGGTTCCTTTTGGTTGCAAAAGTCTATGATTCTATATTAGGAACAGATTCTAGCATCTGCTAAGGAGCCCAAGCTAGATGGCACTTTCATCTGAGACAGTTTCCTTAGGCCTGGTGAGGAGGAGGCTGCATAGGTGACCACACACAATGTAGTTTATGAAAAAGAATTGGTAAAGGCAGGGGTGTAGGCCAGGGATAAAGCATTTGCCTACCTTGTTTGTGGCCCTTGATTTGAATGTTAGCACCAAAAGAAGCCAAAAAAGAATTAGAAAAGAATGAGAGTTATTTTTAATGTTTTAAACTAAGGCTTTCTATGTAGTACAGCCTTTCTTCTTCCTTCCTTCCTTCCTTTCTCTCTTTGTTTGCTTCTTTCCTTCGTTGATTCTTTTTTCCTTTCTTTCTTATATCTTTATTTATTGGAGACAGAGTGTTACCATATAACTCTGGCTGGCTTGGAACTATTACACCAGGCTGCCCTCAGCCTCACAGAGATCTGCTGGGGGTATCCTTGAATGTGTTTGGTCTTTCTGTCTCAAGCCTCCTGAATGCTGGGATTATAAGTGTGTACAACCATGCTTCTTAGGAGCCTTAAGTTTTACAAAGTGTATTAGAAGGATCCCTTTCTGGAACTAATTATAATAAAACTGCACCATTTGTGTGTTAAGGCCTTTGTTCCTCACAAGTGTTCTTTGGGGTTCACAAAAATATATTAGTATAAATCTTGTTATATGATTAGGGTCAGTTGTTTTGTGGAGAGTTTGTTTAATATAGCTAATTTTATTTTCTGGTTAGGCATGGAAAAAATCCACTGAGATGCTTTATGAAAAGAGCCCTGTTCCAGGTATCAGGGACATGTGTGTCCCTCCCCTCAGGTTCAAGGGTACCCCCAATGGAGACCAGGCTGGTCTTGAACTCAGAGATTTGAATGCCTTTGCCTCCCAAATGATGAGATTAAAGATGTTCATCACTACAGCTGCCTTTTTTTTTTTTTTTTTTAAAGGAATCTGAGTTTAATTCCCAGGCCTATGTCTCTATAACTGCTTATCCTGAAGCTAACTATTTAGACTTTCCAGGTTTCATCTTCTCATGTGGGACCCAGTAGAACATAAGGAAATGGGAACTGATGTCTTTTCTAGTTTTAGAAATTCTATATAGAAAAGAAAATGTGACTCATTATTCATTTGTTAATGGTTTGTGTGCGCTGTTGTTTGGGGTGGGTAGTGATTGTCGGAGCTTGGAGAGTTCATAACTATGCTATTTTAGCTTTTCATCTGCTGTTTTGCACATTACAGTATCTTTTTGCACATTATTATTATTTATTTTTATTATGATGATTATTTTATCGTGCTGGGGAAATCAAACTCATGATATATGTTAGGTAAACATTCTACCACTGAGTGACACCCTTACTTCTTTAATTATTTTTTGATGTTATCTATATTTTATTTTTGTACAGAAAGCTTGTGATTTATTAATTTATATTCATCACTAAACATAAAGTAGTGACTCAAGCATTATTATTAATTATTTGTTTGTTTTTAAGTCAGACTCTCTTTACATAGCCCTGGCTGGTCTGATTCTCGTTATGTAGCTCAGGCTAATCTTGAATTCACTGTTGATTACAAGCAGGAGGCACCATACTTTGCTTGAGCATCATTGGAAGGCAAGAGAGAAACAGTGTAGTGTTGCTTAATCCCCAGGAAAGTATAAAACTGCTGGAAAGACTTTGTATCTAGTTGGAGCAACTTTTTGTTACCTTCCAGCATATTAAGATTTTATTCCTGGTTTGCCTACTTCAAGCTATAGTTACTTAAAACAATCGGTTACTTGTATAAAAGGTTTTATTATAGATCCATATGGCTTTTAACATCTTAGATATAATAAACAAAATATACGCTGGCTACATCTTTCTTTAGTAGTAAGCATATCTATCACATATATTTTTGTAAATTAAGTTTATGTGTGTACAAGTGACTGTGGGAAAGTGGGCGTGTACATATCACAGTGCATGTGTGAAAGTCAGAAGCCAACTTTCAGGACTCAGTTCTTTCCTTTCACAGTGTGCTCTGGGCTTGAACTCAGGTCTTCAGACTTGCATAGCAAGCTCTACCATCTGCTGAGCCGTCTTACCCTTCAAAGCTATTTTCTAACGTCTAGTTGTTATGTCCCATGCGCTTGCATTTCATTTAGTAGTAATCATCAAGTTAAATAATTTGATAGTAATTGAAGCCGAGGATTGAGCCAAGACTGAATGATGGCAGGTCTTTTCCTCTCTGAGGCCTGCTCCCTTTCTTTCTAATGGACTGTGGTTGAGGAAGTCAGGAAGCATGACGGTGAAGACATAGCTGACATAGAGCAGTAGTGTTGGTTTATCTGGAATGGAGGTTCATGAAATAATGGCAGTGGCTGCTGATGGTTTTCAATCGTATAGAAAGCATACTAGCTCAGAGCTCTAAACATATTTTGTTAATATTCTTACTGCTCTTATGAGGTAGGCTTGGTAGGTCTGTTATGTAGATTAAATTAAATGGCTTGGTTCATGTTATTAAGTTCATAAGGGAAACTCAAATGAGTTCCAGAACCCATACTCTTTCTTTCTCTTTCCCTCTCTCTCTCTTTCTCTCTCTCCTTCCTTCCTTCCCTCCCTCCCTCCCTCCCTCCCTCCCTCCCTCCCTCCCTCCCTCCCCACCTTTCTCTCTCTTTCTTTTTTTCTTTCAGAAGAGCAGATTTAGATTTAATGGGTCTCTGGTCTACAGAGTGGGTTCCAGGACAGCCAGGGCTACACAGAGTAAAACAAAACAAAAGCAGCTTTAGTGGACTCAATGTCTTACACCTTTAACCCAGCACTCAAGAGGCAGAGGCAGGCAGATCTCTCAGGGTCCTAGGTCAGTTTGGTCTTCCTCTCAAGTTTCAAGCCAACCTGGAACTTGGGTGTGGGGAGAAGCAGCTTTATGGGGTATGTTAACTTGTTCAGCTATGTTGCAGAAGAAAGAATCTAAAAGTACCCCCTCCTTTCTTAGGACAGGATCTCACTATGTAACCCTGGCTGGTCTAGAATGCTCTTTGTAGACCGGGCTGACTCTGAACGCAGAGATCTACCTGCCTCTCTAGTGCTGGGATTACAGACTCGCACCACCATGTCAGGTTGAAAATCTCCCATTTTTGACCCCATTTCCATTCACCTCTAGAAGATCTTTTATTATCAATTTTTTTAAAGACCGGGTCTTACTTACTTTGTAGCCCAAGCTCATCTCCACCTTGCAAACCTCCTGCCTCAGCTCCCAAGTGCTGAGTTCACAGGCAGTGCTACCATGCCCAGGCCGAGAACGTATACTCTTAACCCTTATGTTGCATGCTTAGAGGACTTTGGAATGAGGTGGTTTTTTTTGAAAGACAGAGTTATAATAGAGGTTTTAGCAGCTATATTTTGCTGAGAATACTAAAGACAAAATAATCCAGCTACTTGGGAGGTAAAATTAAAATGTGCCTTTGTATTGTAACTACCTAGGAAAAATTGGCTGAGGAGTTTGGGTTTGAAGCAGTAGGTAGGCTCTGTGGGTTTCTGAGTGGGAAAATTGGAGTGGTGAGATGTGGCAGCTCTTTGTGTGTGCTGGATAGAGTGTGGAGAGATTGGCAGTAAGTGGGGGTATCAGCTAAGAGGCTATTGAAATGATCCATGTAGGAACAGTGACCTGGGGAGCTAGTGTCTGGGGAAATGGAAAGGCAAGATAACACCAGGGACTTTGTAAGCACAGAAGCTTGGATTTGCTGTTAGCTATGGAAGGATTGGAGGAATAGTGAATCTTGCATTTTTAAGAAGAGATGCCAATTGATAGGGCATCTGTTTATGGAGTCGGAGAGGTTGGCTACAGAGTTAAGCTTGCTTGTAAATAGATGTGGGAATGTTAGAAGAAACTCAATGTGAACTTAGGGCCCACACATCCACATATGCATCCACATACATGTGAACACATATACATGCATACTACCCATGGCTCATAACCACAGGTAACTCCAGTTCCAGGATCCAACAGGTATGCATGTGGTGCACATACATAGACTTAGATATGTAGAAACATACATACATACATACATACATACATACATACATATAAAGTAAATAAATAAATAAATAAATAAATAAATAAATAAATAAAAACAGTGATCTCTAGGATTGTGTCTCTCCCACCCCCATCCCAGGAAATCAGGGCACAACAGACGGATTCTTAGACTGTTCAACTGTGCTGTAATTTTACATCTGGTCCTCAGGCTGAAATTTTACTACGGACACCCTTCTAACTGTCATCTTTCCAGTTCTCTCTTTCTTCTTAAGCCTTCCTCTGCCACACACTATCATTGATCCAGTTTTTCTCCATCAGAAGTATACAGCGGTGAGAGAAGTTATAAGAGGCAGGCGAGGTGGGGACAGAGGCATGTCTGCAGCATGTTTGTTCCAGATCTGACAAATGTCAGAAGGATGACTTAGCCATCTCTGTGCTTTGTGACGAAGAAGGCTTGTAACAAATTTGTACAATTTTAAAAAGGCTCTCTTAATTCTTTTTAGTTGGTAGACTTTTGTGTCCCCTTAATGATTTATTATGGGCTGGAAGACTATACAGCTATGTGTGCTGGACCGAAATTTGCTGAGATAACAGAATTCAAATACTATTTTGATTCCTGTTCTCTTCTTCATTAGCACCACTGGACAATGAGGGTCATAAGACACATACATGAAAGTGTACTTCTGGACTTAGGAGTCATTTCTTTGTTTCTTGTTTGTGATGCATCTAGCCCGAGACCTTGGTCATATTGGGCAAGTGGTCTACCACCCAGCAGCATCCCTAGCCCTATCTTGCTTCTTTTAGATTGAAAAACTGAAGGTGGTGATGAGAGTGCAAAGCAAGGCTGAGTTTCTTACGGTTTTGAGACGGCGTGAATGCTTGGCAGGAAACAGCATCCTTCGGCTCAAGTACTTGTTTACTTGCTATGTTGTTTATCTTTGGGAGAAAGGTTGAGAAGGGACTGAAGCAGGGCTTTGAGCAAAGGGCCTTTCTGACCTGTGTTGTCATGTGTGGGAGGTGCATCACTACAGAGTTACAGCAGAGATTTTAAGGAGTTGGGGACATGGCAGTCAGTACAGTGCTTGCCACACGAGCATGAAGACCCGAGTCTGGACCCCCGGCATCCAGGAATGGCTTAGACATAGAAAGACACACACAGGTTACTACAGGGATGACAAGTTCAGTAAGGAGATAAAAAGAATGATGAAGGGGCCGAAATTTTTCACCATTCCGAGAGGTTGATGATAGCTCCCGAGAGTGTGTTGGTGTTGAGAACTGAATGGCAGCTCAAGGTGAAGTGCTGGGAAAGATTCCAAGGGCGTGGCTCTCATTTATACAGCTTGGATGTACAAAATGGTCCGATATGTTCAACAGCTAGAAAAGAAAAGAAGCCAGTGGGCTTGAAGCATCAGTGAGTGGGGATCCTGTGTCCAGAAATGAGCCATGTCCAGCAGGCCTTTGTATCTAGGCCATGTGAAGAATTTGGAATTTTTTTTTTCTTTTTAGCAGCAAGATAGAAAAAAGTGAAGGCCTTTCTTCTTCCCCTTTCCCTTTCAAATGGTTGAAATTATAGCTCCAACAGAACATATTTAAGTAGATCATATTGATATGTAAGCTGCTGTTTCTGTTTCCATGCTTCCTTGTGGATGGCTGTTTTGCATAGACTCTGATTCTTTTGGTTTAATTTCCTTCTATCTGTCAATAGTGCTCTTAGAACATCTTGTACTGGATAAAGACATGCAGGAGGCCTCAGAATCCAGTTGGAGCCAACATGGGCGTTGTAGATAAACCAACATGGGCTTTGTTTTGCTTTTTAACTTCTTGTGTGTGTGTTTGGTTTGGACTTGACTTGATTGTATAGACTGGGTTTTACTAGGTGGCTCAGGTAAACCTGAACTCTGAACCAGTCTTCCTCACACTCCAGTGTGCTGGGTTATAGGCACTGGCCACCACACCTAGCTGCCAACATGGGTTTGAATCCTCATTTGACCCCTTTTAAACGTGCCTCGGGTGTTTATTATATTGCCCTTGGAATGTATTTTCTGTCTAAGGCTAATACACACTGTACAGACAAGTGTTGTCAAGATTAAACGAGGTGACTGCTAAAGTATGCCTGTTATCCTTAGAACCGAACCAAGTTTCGTGTCTTGTTCCAGTTCTGCACAGAGATGAAGACTCCCTTCCCCCTTGAGTACTATTTTAAGTTTTCGCCTAGATAACTGTGCTGAAATTAATAAAATGACTTAGCTGTTAACAGGTGTTTGTCATTGTACTGACTGGTTTTGTGTGTCAACTTGACACAAGCTAGATTCATCAGAAAGAAAGGAGCCGCCTCGGTTGAGGAAATGCCTCCCATGAGATCCAGCTGTAAGGCATTTTCTCAATTAGTATCAATGGGGGAGAGCTCAGACCATTGTGGGTGGTGCCATCCCTGGGCTGGTGGTCCTGGGCTCTATAAGAAAGCAGGCTGAGCAAGCCATATGAAGCAGGCCAGTAAGCAGCACTCCTTCACGGCCTCTGTATCAGCTCCTTCCTCCAGGTTCCAGCCCTCCTTGAGTTCCTGTCCTGACTTTCTCCAGTGATGGACTTTGATCTGGAAATGTGAGTTTAAGTAAACCCTTTCCTCCCCAGCTTGCATTTTGGTGTTCTTGTTGCACCGATAGAAACCCTAGCTAAGAAAATCACCATGTATGAGTAATCAGGCGCATTCTTAAGACATGCATCTGAGTGTCTTCACAAGACCTCATGTGCAGATGGAGCAGCCTCGTGGTAATTCTCCTGGACAGTTCTGAGGAGATGTATGGTCGCAGTCTGAGGCTGGGAGATCTGATACTATGGCAGGCAGCAGCTGTTTCCTCCAGAACTGTCAGTTGCTTAGTGGGGACCAGAGAAACAACAATGGTTCAATTATAAACTGTTAGTGATTCAGAATCACTCTGTTAATTTCTACTTTAAAAAAAAACAAAACAAAACAAAAAAACAAACCTTTTTGTGGCTGGAGAGATGGCTCCGTGGTTAAGAGCATCTGCGGCTGCTGCATACAATCTGAGTTTGGTTCCCAGCACTTGCTGGGTGGCTCACAACCATCTATAACCCTGTTCCAGGGGATCTGATAACCTTAGTCTGGCCTCTGTGGGGGAGTGTACACACACACACACACACACACACACACACACACACACACACACACACACACACGCTCACACGCTCACACGCTCACTCAAACACACACAAATAAAAGTAAAATATATAACTGGACTGTGGTGGTCTATGCCTTTAATTGCAGCACTTGGGAGGCAGAGGCACACACATTTGTGAGTCTGAGGTTAGCCTGTTTCACAGAGTGAGATCCAGGACAGCCAGGGCTACCCAGAGAAATCCTGTCTCGAAAAGCCAAAAAACAAACTAACAAAAAACATATATTAAAAAATAAGATGATCTAGGCCAGAGTCGTTCACTGCCTTTGGTTGATCTGTCACTCTGATCTTTTCAACATCTGCTCTCAGGATAAAAGGCCTACTTTTCCTGTGGCAGAATGTTGGTCTAAACCTTAACCCCAAGGTATGCTATCTCCCTAGGACTGTATCTTGATTACCAAAGAGACACAGTTTGTCCAGGCTTGTGAACATATACGCTCCGTGTATGTTTCCATGGTTACTTAGAACAAGAGATTGAAGTATTTATTTGAAGAACAATACAAATTAATTATTTATCTTAATCTCCCTTGGGAGGCTTCCTGGTTCCAGTTATTGGATTCTCTGAGGTCATTATTTTATTTCTAAGGTTTCTGATCATTTTTAAAGAGAGAATCATTTTGGAAGAGACGGCACTTCCAAGCCTCTTGAGCTCTTTCCTGATCTGTTAGGAACTGCATCACCCTAGCTGACATTAGGCCTAGCTATAATGGACAGAAAAAACATATATGTGTTTTAAGTTTTACGATCTTTTAAAACATGAATTTAGCTTGTTATTGTGACACTGTTTCTTCCTTTCCACCTCCACAGGGGAGGTGGGTTTGGGGTTGAACTGAGGTCATTAGGCTTACGTCGTCAGGTGGCAAGCACTGTTACCCACTGAGCCATCTTGCAAGCCCAATTTCAAAATATTTTTGTCTGTTCTTAACACACGTATGAGGCATAAAGGAAAACAAGTGATAGCATTTATGGGAAGCATTCTGAGAGAGAAAGGCAGGATTCTAGAGAATTTTGTTTGCAAAAAGAAAATCAAATGGATTTTGTTTCTGATGGATTTGAAGGTTATTTATGTAAATTTAATATTTATATTAAACCCAGATATATGGGACCGGGACATAATTTAGTTAGTAGAGTACTTGCTTGGCCATCGCTAAGTCCTGAGTTTGCCCACCACCTCATAAAATTGTTACGGTGCCACACGTCTGAAGCTGTTACCTAGAAGACAGCTGAGGCAGGAATGTCACAAGCTTGAGGCCAGACTGAAGTAGGCAGCAAGACCTTGCCGCAAAAAGCCTTGAACTAGGCTGGTAAGTTGGCACAGCAGTAAAGGTACTTCCTGCCAAGCCTAAAGACCTGGGTTCTGTCCATGCACCTATCTCATACACACAATAAACAATAAGAGAAATATATTTTAAAACATATAAATAAGTAAACTGGATGAAACCACTTTTCCTTAAAACACATGATTTTAGTAAGCTTGGAAAGTTTAATATCACTCACTAAATTTTTCTTTTAAAGAATTTCTATGCCTTAATAAAGTTCTTAAAATTAAAAAGTCAGTTTGGCCTTTTTGTTTGCTTGGCTTTGAGATAAGATCTTATTGTGTCGATCTGGTTTGCCTGGAACTATCACTGTAGTCAGAGTTGGACCCAAATTCATAATCCTCCTGCCTCAGTCTTCTGAGAGCTAGGTTGACAGACATGAGACACCACACACTGCTTGTCATGTGTAGAAAGTTATTTTTCCCCCCTTGAAACATTTATGATAGAGTAAGCTTTCATCTCCATGGACTGTGTGTCAAAATAAGGTTAATCCCACTGCTGTGGAAGGGCTGTGTGTCAGGCGTGCTGTGGCGTTTGCTTCTCATGCAGGCTGCGTGTTCAGTGAAAGGGCATGCGTTCCTGACTAAATTTGGCTTCTGTGGGAAGCACAGGCAGTAAGAGTGGACAGCAAGAGGATTAGCTTCATGCTCTCAGCCCTTGCCCTGGTACATATTGTCCTCCTCAGTTGTTCTTAGAACTCATGTTTCTACATGGGAAATGGCTCTGGCTGACATCTCTAGTGACCAACCTCAGTGACTGTCATTTCCGGAGTCGGTGAAACTGGACAGATGTTAAGATCTGAAATGTTAGTTTATCTCAATTGGTCCACTTCTGGAGACACAGTTTTGACTCAGGTTACAGCTGAATGTTGGATATGCAGGGAGAGTTGCTTAGACCAGTCACAGCTGACCTGTTGGCAATCTGACCCCTGGGCAACCTTGGTTTGAGAGGCAGAGTAAGAAAAGTAACCCTTCCATGTTAGGGGGAAAGCAGAAAGTTCTGTGAGGAGGAAACTTGGATCCCCAATCATGTTTCCAAGCATGCCCCCTCACCCCCACCAGACAGGATCTCCCCTTGAAGCCCTGGCTGTCCTGGAATTCAATTTATAGACCAGGTTGGCCTCATATTCACAGAGATCCATCTGCCTCTGCCTCCAGAGTGCTGCAATTAAAGACATGTGCCACCACCAAGTTTCCAAGCATTTCAGAGTGTTGAGTTCAACATTCATGTTTTCCCATTTCCAAATGGGAAAGATCCCCTCTCAACAACGGGCCAGCTTTGGCTTGCAACCCCTTGTCAGAGAAGAAACTGAGAAAAGTAGTGGGATAGTTGCTGATTTACAGATGCCATCCACCGGCAAGCTGTTCTCAAGGGAGTCCTTTGCCTTAGCTTCCCATGTAGCTGCAAGGACAGTTGCCACGGTGCCCAATTGACTTTTTGCCAACAAGTCCCCCATGAGTTACTGGCCCCCAGTTTCTGACCCTGGTTTTCTTGTTCATCATGCCAACCTTCCTAACAACACAGGGTCGTGACTTACTCACCTGCAATGAGACCTGTCTGTTTAGGCCACAACTGTCTGGCATCGTGCCCAGCATGGGCTTAGGATGAATGTGCAATAACACAGATCTGATTTCCACAGATTTTGGGCTTAAAAAGTAGTTTTTCTAAATATGTGGCCTCAGTTTTGGTATGCATATTTTTTTTTTTTTTAAAAGAAAGTGTTTGATCTTGTTACATTACATAATCTCTGAGTTCAAGGCAAGCCCGGTCTAGTAAGTGCCAGGACAGCCAGAACTACGAAGTGAGACCTTGTCTCAAAAACAACAACAAAACTAAAAAATAAAACAATTAAAAAATATATTCTGGTTATCTATTCAAAATTCATCACAATTTTTAAAATGTTTTATTTTAAATTATATATAATGTTATATCTATCTATGCATATGTATCTCTGGGGGGTGGGTATGTGCATGTGAATACAGTTGCTAGCAAGAGAGTATCAGATTCCCTGGAGCTGGAGTTACAGGTGGTTCTGTACTCCCTAACATGGGTGCTGGAAACAACCCTAAAGGGCAGTGAGTGCTCTCAACTACTAAGCCATCTTTCCAGCATGAGTTGTGATACCCAGAACTGAAATAAATACATGTGTATGTATATGTGTATACACACACACACACACACACACACACATTCACACGTTTGAGTCAAAAATCAATGAATCTGTTTTTTTAACACACACCATTTAAACAGATTACATTTTATCATCTTTTTTTCTTTCTTTTTTTTTTTTTCCAAGACAGGGTTTCTCTGTGTAGCCCTGGCTGTCCTGGAACTCACTCTGTAGACCAGGCTGGCCTTGAAGTCAAAATCCGCCTGCCAAAGGCATGCGCCACCACTGCCGGGCTCTTTTTTTTTTTTTTTTTAAGATTTATTTATTTTATGTATGTGAGTACACTGCCATTCTCCTCAGACACACCAGAAGAGGGCATCTGATCCCATTACAGATGGTTGTGAGCCACCATGTGGTTGCTGGGAATTGAACTCAGGACCTCTGGAAGAACAGCCAGTGCTCTTAACCACTGAGCCATTTTCTCTACCCACACTTTATCATCTTTAGACTTTAAAACGAATCTGTTCCAGTTATGAATTTTTGAGATAATCCTTAGTAGAAGTTTAGAGATGTGTGAGCTCTTTGTAAGCTATAATTAACAGTTAGCTTCTAAGGTAGGTATCATGTATTTGAAAGGTCACCTAAGGCTAATGTTAGTAAACTGCAAGCAGTACTATCTAGTTTACACCGGTCAGGTGAGGCCTTGATGCATTCATCTTTTGGCTTCAAAAGGCCCAACGTTTCTGGGTGGCATGATCTTCTCCCCTTGGGCCATAGACACTTCAGTGTAATTACAACATGCTCTTGTACAGGAAACCCTGCCAACTTTAATGTGTAATTTTGATTCTGTGTATGAGAACTCCAGGCTCCCATAAGGTTGATTTTGTTTTTCACGCCTCAGCCAGCCAAGGCCTCAAGCACATGGGAACTATCCTTTGCATACGTTTAAATGTTTCTGGAAATGTCAAAAGCTGTGTGCCCGTTTGTATTCTGAGTACTTGGGTTGGGTTGAAAAAGTTTAATCTAGAAGCTAGCTCACTTGTTTTTGTCAGCTTCTGTCAGCTTCTTCCTGTCAGTGTCTTTCATGTGTCCTTGACGGCTTGCCCAGAAGGGATTTACAACTGCTTAAGAGACATCTTTAAAATGGCAGATGATTAACTCTAAAGTTATTTGGCATAAGGCTATAGTATTTGGTAATTTTATTTCAAGTTATTTTAGGTTACCCTTTTAAATAATAGGACAAAAACGGGGAAGATGTTATAAAACTATTAAATTACTAAGGATATTAAATCTTTAGCATAACTTTATTTTGAAAGACTCCAAGCTTTTCTTTTCTTTTTTTTTTTTTTTTTTGGATTTTTCAAGACAGGGTTTCTCTGTGTAGCCCTGGCTGTCCTGGAACTCACTCTGTAGACCAGGCTGGCCTCAAACTCGGAAATCCACCTGCCTCTGCCTCCCAAGTGCTCGAATTAAAGGCATGCGCCACCACTGCCCAGCTGACTCCAAGCTTTAAAGGTTTTATTTCAAATCATGTGCATATGTCTGTGTCTCTCTATACGTGAGTGCATACACGAATGCCGTGTCCTTAGAGGCCAGAAGTTAGTTGAATTGTATGGAGCTGGAGTCACAGGCTATGGCTGTCTCATGTGGGTTCTGGGAACTGAACTCTGGTCCATAGTGGAACCTTCAAAATACTATTTTAAGTCTCTCTCTCTCTCTCTTTTTGCTTTTTTTAGTATAAATATTTAAGACATTTTAATTATCACAGAGAGAAGGCCTCAATAAGGCCCTTAATATTTTTATTTCTATTCTTATATTACCTTATCTTTATTCTGTGTCTTTGTCTCTCTCTCGCTGTTGGAGACAGGATCTTGCTTACTGTATAACTCAGGCTGGCCTCGGGTTCCCTAGTGCAAGGCCTAAAAGTAAGCACCACCACAAGGTATCTTTCCTTCCTAAAAAGTAAAAATAAAAATAAGAGGCCTGTGTGTAATCTCACCACTTAGAATTGAACACAGGAACTATTTTTAAAGTACTTTGGGTTTAAGCGCATCACACACACACACACACACACACACACACACACACACACCACCTCAATTTTATTTTGTTGCTAAGGATTCTACTCTACACTTCATCGTCTTTAGAGTCTAATGATTTATGTATGTACAGCTCTGGCAAGGTGGCTCAGATTTTAAAAGTGCCTGCTATCAAGCCTGACAACCTGAATCTGATCCCTAGGACTTAGATGGTAGAAGGAAGGAACCCATTGCCAAAGGCTGTTCTCTGGCTTTCACATGTGTGCCATGCCCATGTGCATTCTTTCACGTGTAAATAAAGACATGAATGTGTGTGAATGTGAGTGCATGTATGAGTGTGAGCTTGTATGAGTGAGTGTATGTGTGCCTGTATGAGTGTGTGCACATGTATGTGCTTGAGTGTGTGAATGCATTGTGGGTATGAATGTGGTGCATGTGAGTGTGTGCGTGCATGTAGGGGCTGGAACTGGTTGTGATCAGTCTAGGTGTGTGCTCTCCCACAGCAGACCTGCCTCTGCAGCTTTCTCTCTATAACAGATAATTCGTTTTAGCATTTTAACCAACTCTGGGTAGCTTCTAGTTTCCATTCAGTACTCTCTTAGGCTCTGTCTATTCAGGCAACAGGCTTCCTGACACTGCCAAGTAATTGCCTCTAATGTAATGGGTTAATTAGTTCACTGCTTTCTGTAGAAGTACTGACTCCTGCAGATGAGATGACTTAGAGTCCCCGCCCCCCTTCAGCTCCACACTTTATCTTTCAGTTAAAATCAAGTTAAAGCAGACAGAGAGAGTTGGGGAAAACACTGGCAGAGTACCTGAGGGGGAGTTGTTCTCTGGCATCATTTATAACTGTAGGTACCGGCAAGGCCTGAGCCAGAGCATGTCAACAAAACCATCTGTTTTCCTTGTTGGCTTCTGTGTCCTTGGTAGCTTGTGCTAATGCTGCTGTTTCCTGGGTTTTAAAGTCAGGGGGGATCCTGGAGACTTTCTGGGTGCCATCTACTTTGTGTGTTCTGGGCAGGCTTGTCCCGTTGGCCAGGCTCAGACCCTGGAGAACACACGCCTCTTGATCAGAAAGAATGGGCAGGTAATGTTACCAAGAACCTGATGTGTTCTGTCTTTCTGCTCTTCTTGAGAAAGCAGTATAGGTTAAACATAGGTATTCCTAAACGCTGAGCTTGGAAATGCTTCAGAATGTAAGTTTTGACACCGACTTGATAACAGAGGAAGCAAGTAAGGTAGATCTCAACCAGACCTAATATAACAGGCTGAGATCAAGACACAAGCACACTGAAAAAAATGTGTTAAAGTCACCTTCAGGCTGCGTACAGAAATTGGATTACTTTTCAGTTGTGGGGATAAAACACCATGACTATGGCAACTTCTAGGAGATGTTTATTTGGGCTGACAGTTGCAGAGGGATGAGTCTGTCATGGCAGGGAGGCATGGCAGCAAGCAGCAGACATGGCTACAAGAGCAGGAAACGGAGAGCTCACATCTTCAAACACAAGCAGGAAGCACAGAGAGGGAACCGGAGGTGATGGGAAGCTTTTAATTTCTAAGTTGGCCTCCAGTGACAAACTTCCCTCAGCAAGGCTCTAACAACCTAAACCTCCCCGGACAGCTACCAGCTAGAGACCAAGTCTCCAAATGCCCCAGGCTATGGGGAACATTTCTCAGTTGAACCTTTAGAGTATGTATGAAACAATGGAACTTTGTGTTTGGATACAGCTTTAAGGAGCAGGTGTGGCGGGGGAGGCAAGAAAACCAGCTTCTACTAAAGAGGTCAGCTCAGGAACTTTGGAAAGGTCATGGGTCACTTGCTGGATGGGAGAGGCTAATTAACATTCCTTGGTCAAAGAAAGGACACTAGCTCCCCCCCCCCTCGGGAGAGGGTGATTAACATTCAGACCACATGGAAGGGAACCCATCTGCAGGTGGGGAAGGCCCAGCGCACGTAGACACATTCCGAAGGAGGACCAACCCTTGTCACTTACAGACATGGGAGGTCCTTGCCACCTCATTCCCTAAAGACCAATCAGTTTAAAAGTCATACTGTTCCGCCAATCCTATTGTGCCTAGTCACTGTTTCTCTAGTCTACCCCTTAAACTGTATAAAAACTGACCAAATGGGCTGCCAGGGTCGCCACCTCTCCTTCGGGTTCGGGGTAATCGGTAATCGCAATGCATTGGGTCATTAAAATCCCTCTTGCTTATTTGCATCAATTCATGTCTCTGCGTGGTTCACTCAGGGGGTCTCGGTAAGCTAAGGCTCCCCAAGAGTCTTATACTACTACATAGTTTGACAGCAGCCTAGATTACCTAAGACCCTGCCTTAAAAAAAAAAAAAAAACAACAAAAATAACAACAGTAAAAAGATTCCCCATTAGTATAGGCGAATAATCTGAAATAAAAAATACTTCTCTGTAGCGTGTAGTAAATAAAAAAACACCACACACTATCACCGGCTAGGTACCGCTTGTGGTCTCAGTCTGTTCCCAGCCTGAGGCTGAGACAGCATGCTTTCCTTTGCCAAGGCCTCTCCAGATCTCCAAGATAGCTCTCTCCTCCCCACGACTGGCTGCTACCAAATCTGCTCAGCACTCCCAAATTTTCGTACCTAGCTGGGGGCCGGAGAGGGGGGTGTGCGTACTCAAATCACACCCTGCCGTGGTTACCTTTCCCTGGAGCTCAGTTGAACTGCCATGAGATGGAAAACACCAGAAAGTCTTAGTTTAGAATCAACAGATAACACAATCGCTGGGTGCAGAATCTAGCATCCTAAATTCACCAACTATTCTATGTTAGAAATCTTACAGTGGCGGATCCTGGTGGATTCAGCCACCTGACCTAACAGACCCCAGCCTACATGTTGGTTGTTTCTGCCGTCCAAAAGGAAGTCCGCTCCTCTTGCTTTCCCTCTTCCGCTCTCGAATCCGGAAGGCCCGCCTCCTTCTCGCCCAGTGATTCTCGCCCAGTATTTATTATTTAACCAGTTAGGAGGGAATTCCGCATCAATTCTCATCCTAGGCATTTTGAGGTACTCAGTCTGCATCCATCCACCCATCCTTTCATTTTTTCTGTTTTTGCGTGTGCTATATGGTCATTATGGAATAGGGATGGGGTGTGTGCAAGAACCGATGTGCACCTTCTCTTACTGAACCTGCAGGAAGAACTTCTCTTACCGAACTTGACAGTCAACAAGTCCCAGCAATCCTCCTGCCTCTGCCTGCCAAGTGCTATAGAAACTTGCATGATCACCCTTGTTTTTTTATGTGGTTGCTAGGAATTTGAACTCAGGTCATGCTTGCGTAGCAAGCTCTCTTACACCCCGAGCCACCTCCTGAACTAGATCCACTCAGTCCACCTTGTCATTCTCTTCTTTTTCCCTTTTGTCTTTCATAAATAGAAAAAGAGAATACATAGTTACATGCTTAAGAAAGGACAATATTGTCCGTCCTGTGCTCTGTGTTGTCATCCTCCCCTGACCCCCATCCCTGCCGCCCTTTTTTCGTGGTGTTAGGTATCAAACCCAGGGCCTCCTTCATGTTGTATAAATGGTGTACCCGTGAACCATATCCTCCTCCAAGCCCACACTCTCTTTATTATTATTTCTCTCTCCAATTAACCCCTCTCCCAGATAGAACAAAGATTTTTCTCATTTCTGCAGCCATCCGCCGAGGTTGAAATCATATGCTGTCTCCCTCCGCCCCACCCCAGCCATTGCCCTTATAGCACGTTCCTTTGGCTTCCGTGGTGCTTGTCCTACATCCTGGCTTAGTTTTGGGCCGTCATGTTCCAGTGGTGGTTGGCTTGTGAGCCTCCTTCAGTTCTGCTGTCAGAGTTCTTTGTATTGCTCTCCCTTGTCACTTGCAGAATCCCCATGACTACTATGGCTCTCTCTCTCTCTCTCTCTCTCTCTCTCTCTCTCTCTCTCTCTCTCCCTCTCTCTCCCTCTCTCTCCCTCTCTCTCCCTCTCTCCCCTCTGGCCTGTCTTAGCTCTGCTGATTTCATGCTCTTCGTCAAACCTGTCCAGGGACTGAGGATTTAGCTCGGTTGGTAGAGTGCTCTGGTTTGATGTCTGGCACTGGATGGTAGCTCATGTATGTAATCCCAGAACTGGGGATGGGTGGGAATGGTTAGGGGATGGAGGTAGGAGGATGAGAAGTTCACAGGGATGGGTGGGAATGGTTAGGGGATGGAGGTAGGAGGATGAGAAGTTCAAGGTTATAGTGAGTTTCAGTCCAGCCCAGGATATAGGAACCTTGTTTCAAAAAACAAAACAACAACAAAAAAATCTATATGTGTCCTATTATGCAAAAAATGCTGAAGAACAAGGAAGGACATGTGTAACAAGAACTACTAGAATATACTTATTGTTATTAGCATCTAGAATTCAAGTACCGATAGTGCTAAATATCTCAGACAGTGTATTCTTTTGAAGGTTGATTTTTATTAATTTTTTTAATTGTGTGTATGTGTATTCTTGAGTTGGGCGCCTGTGCAAGTAAATGTGAGTGTCTGAGGAGAAGAGAAGCCTTGAAGCCCTCTGGAGCTAGAATTACAGGCATTTGTGAGTCACTGGATTCCTTTGCTGCAAGAGCAGTGGTATGCTTTTGTGGTTCGTCATTTCTCTAGCCTCGGTTTGCGTTTTTGCGTTTGTTCCTTTGCTTGCAGACCTGCTCTTTCGCTATATCGGAGATTCTTTTTATCTTTATCGCACAGAAGCATGCATGATCTAGAGTCCTAGGAAAAGAATGAGCTGTCTAAGGACTCAGATGAGCTGATTTGTAGTAGAGCCAGGATTAAAACACAAGACTACTTCAGAAATGGCTTTTGAAGTCATGTGGCCAGGGCATGCTGCCTTTGGATGGAGGTGCCTCTCAAGTGCTTTTGATAGCGGCAGCTAGTAAAGAAGTCCACCTTAGGCTCCCTCTTTTGCAACTTGACACAGCGCTTTGCTGTAACCTCTGGTGTTTTCAGAATAAGACAAAAAAAAATATTTCTGGTTTAAATCTCCTCCTGGTTGGAAGAACGTGTGTCTTGGTTTACACTGTTCACAGGTATTTGAACCAGTTAACCAACGAGCAAATCAACAGCCCTTTGCCCTGCTCCCTCTCCTCATCTCATTCCCCAGAGGTGACCCGGAGACCCTCCTTTAGCTGTTTACTTGGGTTTTCCTTTTATATCTTTATGCTGGTGTCTGTAAGCTTTCCTCTTTGCTGTGGTCCTGGGGATTGAGCCCAGGGCTTCGTGGGCCAGCTAGGCAAGCAGCTTTATGATACTCTCAGGTCCCCCTTTCTTCTCAATACAGTTATACTGTTTTATTATTATTCAGTAGCAACATTATTCCGAGTGCAAATATTGTTTATTTTGAGCCAAATTGTGTCTTTTTGGTTGGTTGTTTGAGACAGGATCTTGTTACATAGACCAGGCTGGCCTTGAACTAGGGATGATTCTCCTGATTCTGCCTTGCTTTCTCAGTGCTGGGCTTTCAGGACTGACTATCTGTCTATCTATCTATCTATCTATCTATCTATCTATCTATCTATCTATCTATCTATCTGTCTCCATTCATTTATTTATATTTGTTTATTTTTTGGAGTCAGGGTTTCTCTAAGTAGCCCTGGCTGTCCTAAAAGGACACTCTGTAGACCAGCCAGGCTGGCCTCCAACTCACAGAGATCCACCTGCCTCTGCCTCCCAAGTATTGGGATTAAAGATGTGCCACCACTGCCTAGCTTTTTTTAAAAATACATTTTATTTAGGGTATGTGTGTGTGTGTTTATGCATGCACGTGGCATGCATGCACAGTGTACTTGAGGTCTGAAGACAACGTAGAGGCCTCTATTTTCTTCATACATAAAGATTATCAAATTTTATTTGCTTGTCTGTATACTTACTAATTGGCTAATGTATTTTTTTTTTTGAGTGCCTACTTTGTGGCAGGCACTATTTTTGCTACTGGGGAGGGAATATTAGGGAACAAACTAGACAAAGACGCTCCCCTGATATTTTAGGTGAGAAACGGTGAAATTCAGGTGGAAGGGGATATGTGTGAAAGGGAAAAACAGTTGAGTCAGGGATGGGCACTGAGGATACAGGCACAGGGCCAAGTTGGAATGTTAACTAGGAGACAAAAGTGGGTCTTTGAGAAGGCAGCATTTGGGCAGACCAGCATCTCTTTCCTCTGTACTCTATGTCCAGAGGTGACTTTGCTTCCTCTACCTCTCCGTCTGCTCCAGTCAGGAGTAGGTCACCTCGAGGGCTGCAGCACCATGGTTCTAGGGGTTCCGTTGTCCAATTCCTCAGTGGATCACCTGCCCCTGGATCCTATATCTCTCTTTGATTAAGTTCACTCTCTCTTTAAAAACCAAAATTCTACTGGGGCCATTGAGAGACAGAGCTGATAAAAGCACTACTTGCCAAGCTCCGTCACTTTGAGTTTGATATTTGGGACCCTCATGGAGGAAAGAGAGAACTGCCTTTCAGAAGTTGCTCTCTGAGCTCCACACTCGTGCTCTGGCATACGTGCCCACCCCAGATAAATAAATGTAATAAAAAATTCTATAGTTTCCCAAGAACTGGAACACGAAGGCAGAAGCAATGCTGAGAATACGGATATCTCACAATAGTGTAGTTAGCTACATCTGATGGGGAGTTGGCTTAATTTAGAATTCTCAGTTGAAAGTAATTTCTCTTGGGTCTCAACCCACTGTCTTCAAGTGTCGCCTGATACTTTATCCTGACCTGGTGTTTCTTTCTGGAAACTTTCAGGATTATTCTTTTTTTTTTCTTCCCTACCCCCTGCTGTCCTGCAGTTTTATGAAGGAGAATGAGGCCAGTGAGATTTTTATGTTAATTCTTTTTTCTATCTATCTATCTATCTATCTATCTATCTATCTATCTATCTATCTATCTATCTATGTATGTATCTATCTATCTATGTATCTATCTATCTATCTTTTGCCTGACACTTAATGAGCCCCTCTAGTCCTCAGTTTGGGAATTTTCTGATCTTATGTATTTGTGGGTAGTGGTGCTTGGTCATACTGCTGTGCACCAGGTCCTTGAAATGATAAGGGCTTTTTGGATAAGCATACTTCAAAAAAAAAAAATTGACATGAGAGGTAGAAGAATTTTTCTTTCTTTTCTAGCGACTAGGAATAATGAAAGATCTCTTTAGAATACAGTAATTTCATGTTTAGTGGCAGTTGTCTGTCACCCACAGCCCCACTCCCCAACTCTGACTCTTGGAAAAAGGCTGCACCTGGGAAGTGCAAGCTCACCTCCACTTTCCTCAGTCTTTCTGGTACCTTTTATCTTACTAGCATTTTTATTTTATTTTTGTAGTGCTATAGATTAAACTCAGCTGAGAAAGCTATATTCCTCAGTCTATGTACTTTTACACTTTGTGTGTGTGTGTGTGTGTGTGTGTGTGTGTGCGCATGCGCACGTATGTGTACTATGACATGTGTGTGAAAGTCAGCAGACAGCTATTGGGAATTGGTTCTCTCTGACTGTGTGATCCCCAAGAATTGAAGTCATATTATCAGTCTTCTTAGTAAGTGCCTTTACCTTCTGAGTCATCTTGACACCTCCTGTGTGTTTTATTTTGTTACTTATTTTTTAAACATTTATTTATTACCAGGTATGGTGACATACACCCTTAATCCCAGAGCTTGAAAGGCAGAGGTAGGCAGATCTCTGAGAGTTCAAGTCCAGCCTGGTCTACAGAGAGCGTTCCAGGACTGCCTAATACTATTACACAGAGAAACCCTGTCTTGAAAAACCAAAACAAAACAAAAAGTTCATTTATTTTTATTTTATGTGTGTGGGTATTTTGCCTGCATTTGTGTTTATGTACCATGTGGTTGCAGTGCCTTAGAAAACCAGAAGAGGGCGGTAGATCCTCTGGAGCTGGTGTTACAGACTGCTGTCAGCTGTCATGTGGGTGCTGGGAACTGAATCCAGGTCTTCTGGAAAAGTGACCAGTGCTTTTAACTCCAGAACCATTCTAGCCCCAATTCATGTATTTTTAATTGAGATAAAATACTCACATAATATAAAATTTCTTGTAATCATTTTAAAGTCTACTACTTAGTGGATTTATTTTAAACATGTATAAAGTGAGACTATCACTATTATGTAATTCCAGAATAAAATCATCATTCTTAGAGAGGAAACCCTACACCCCTTGAGTGGTTAGCTCCTGTCTCCCTCCCCAGATCCTGGCTATCATAATTCTGTGTTTTCATGCATGGATTTGCCTTTGTGGACATTTTATGTAAATGAGATTCTACACTGTGGGCCTTTTGTATCTGGTTCATCTCACCCAGCAGATTTTCAGGGTTCATCAGTATTGACCATGTTCTTTTCTGTGGTTTTCAATTGGTGTCTGGGTGTTTGGTTTTTCAGAATCCAGAAGCAATACCCACATTCATTACCCTTTTTTTGATTTCAAAATTGTCCTTTGGTTTACCTTCCCTCAAACAGCTGTCTGCTAGCAGCCAGTACTGAGTCACGGTGTTTTCAGTGTGCCTTGCTTACTTGTCTTTCAGTATGCCAGCACTGAGGTGGATGGGGAACATTACATGACCCCAGAAGACTTTGTTCAACGCTATCTCGGCCTGTACAATGATCCAAACAGCAACCCAAAGATTGTGCAGCTCTTGGCAGGAGTAGCTGATCAAACCAAGGATGGGTAAGGACTTTTTATAAATGTTCTGAGAACCACTTATGTACTTTATTAAGAATGTAAAACTGTAAGTTTCACATCATCTATCTACCTTTTTTTTTTTTTTTTTTTTTTTTTCAAAAAAAGACATGGTCTTACTACATAGCCTTGGCTGGTTTTGAACTCAGAGATTCTCTTGCTTCTGTCTCCTGAGTGTTGAGATGAAAGGGGCATCATGATGACCCACCTATATCTGGAAATATTTCAAATTTTATTTATTTTTATGTGTGTAAGTGTTTGGTCTGCCTACATGTATGTGCACTATATGAATGGTGCAGTGTGAGGAGGTCTGTAGAGGGTGCCAGTTCTCTGGATATCGAGTTACAGATAGTTCTGAGCTCCCATGTGGGTGCTGACAACTGAACGTGTGCCACCAGTGAGAGTAAGTGCTCTTAACTTCTGAGCTATCTTTCCCACCCTGTATTTAGTTTTAATAGGAGTCAATATCTCGCCTTTGAAATTTATAAAACTGATATTATTTACTGCCAATATCAAGCGTGTTGTCATTTGTTATTTTCTGAAAAAATTTACACAAGAGAAGCCATATTTTATATTGAACCATCTGCTTAGAATGAGGTCCTGCGAAAACTAATTTTATTTTTTTGTATTCATTTATTTGAAAAATACGGAATGCCTGTTACTGTGTTAGGCATTATTCTTCGTGTTAGAATGTGTCAGTAGGCAAGCCACAAATGACAATAAAGAAAACAAAAAAAGTAAATTATAGCATGTTTAGGAGGATATGGGTACTATGAAGAACTTCGGGGCTGGTCTGTATTCATCTCTCTGCCTATTTAGATGGAAAACATTATGTTAAACACAACAATTTCTCAGATACCTTTGGGCTTTATAAATATATTCATAAATGAAATAAGGTTGCTAACCTTAAGAATAAGCCCATAGCTTCATGGGAAAGAGAGGACCAGACAAAGAAAGAAACAAGTCAGTATTTGTGGGATAGACAGAGTAATGACACATATATAGAGAGAAGTACCTGAGCAGCTTGGCTGACTCTTGGAGAAATTAGGACAGTATCACAGAAGAGGGGACACTTGAATGAAACCAGGGGGAGGGACTGTTCTGGTAGATGGACAAAAAGGGAGAAGAATTCTAGGGAAGGAAAAAAATGTCATGAAGCATGAAAGAACATTCGTGTGTGTGTGTATGTGTGTGTGTGTATGTGTGTGTGTGTGTGTGTGTGTGTGTATGTGGGTGTGTGTGGGTGAGTGTGTGTGTATGTATGTGTATGTATGTGTGAGTGTGTGTATGTGTATGCATGTGTGTGCATGCATGTGTATATGTGTGTGTATTGAGTATGTGTGTGTTGTGTGTTGTATGTGTATGTATGTGAATTGTGTGTATGTGTGAGTGTGTGTATGTGTGTATATGTATGAGTGTGCATTTGTGTGTATTGTATGTGTATGTGTGTGAGTGTGTGTGTATGTGTGAGTGTGTGTATATATGTCTGAGTGTGTATGTGTGTGTGTTGTGTGTGTGTATGTGTGTGTTGTGTGTGTGGATGTGTGTGTTGTGTGTATTGTGTATGTGTGTATATGTGTATTGTGTGTGTATTGTGTACATGTGTATACTGTCTGTGTATGTGTGTATTATATGTGTATTGCGTGTGTATGTGTGTATGTGTGTTTATGGAAGCAGCAGGGAAATTAAGTGTGTTGGTGTGACAACTGTGGCATTGCTTTGTTTCTGCAGAAGACGTAGTTGGAATAAGACTGGGACTTTGTGTGCTATTTTTGCTGTGTCTTGTCCTTAATGACTTCCTGTTTTAGGGTACTTTTAGCCTTGTAGTGGATGAAGATGAAGTCACAAAAGCAACCAGGTTCATCTTACTGTGGAGTTAGTCCATTCCTCATGGGGAACTGTTTACTTTAGTAAAATTGCATGGGGCTGGATTATGGAACATGCAACCCTTACTGAATTAGATAAAGAAAACTATTGTTCGCCATGGCAGTTTTCAGCTCTATTTCCAGATCCCTAAGGTTCAGGATCTTCCCCCTAGCTGAGTAGGTGCTTGTGTGAAAAGCTGGATAGTAAAGAGGCTTTATCTATCACCATAAGCATCTCAGGCTTGAGAAAAGGCAGGAGAGGGACAAGACTGGCCCTGTGCAGTCCAGTTTAACCGACTACTGTAATGGAGGAAGTAGCAATGTTGCCAGAGTTCCCTCCTGCAAGAGCTGACCTGAGTTCTTTTGTACTGTCCTATAGAACTCAGCACAGTGCATGGAATTTGGGACAACCAACAAATTGTTAGCTCAATTAATCTTTAATGACTTGAAAGATGTATCATTGCAATGACAGGGGTTGGATATAAAAGTTATACATTTTATTTAGTATTAAAAATATCAGATCACCTCCCAAGCTGCCAATCAGGTCATTTATAGAGAGTCTGGGTAGTGGTTAGACAGATGGTTTATGGGAATGAATGAATTTTTAATTAGAATTCTTTATTATTATTATTATTATTATTATTATTATTATTATTATTATTTTGGCTTTTTTGAGACAGGGTTTCTCTGTGTAGCCCTGGCTGTCCTGGAACTCACTCTGTAGACCAGGCTGGCTTTGAACTCAGAGATCCTCCTGCCTTTGCCTCCCAAGTGCTGGGATTAAAGACATGCGCCACCACCGCCCAGCTTTGAATTATTAAGGGTAACATACATTTTGCTCTTTTAGAAAATATTGGCATGTTTGTTGCTCATTAGATCTGAAACCTGATTTTATATTTATTTATTGAAATAAAAGTTTCTCTATGTAGCTCTGGCTGTCCTGGAACTCACGATGTAGAGCAAACTGACCTTGAACCCACAGAGATCTGCCTGCCTCTACTTCCCCAGTGCTGGCATCAAAAGTGTGCACCACCACACTTGGCCCTTTCTCCCCTTTATTTTTATATCATGTTTTGACTGCATGTACGTCTGTGCATGCAGTGCCTAAGGAGGCCAGGCAGTAGCATGAAATCCTCTGGATTATAGTTACATGGAGGTGGCCCACTGTGTGGGTGCTGGGAATTGAACCTGGATCCTCTGGACGAGTAGCCAGTGCTCTCAACCTCTGAGCCACCTCTCCAGTTCCAGACCTGCTTTTAGAATAACTATGTTTTCACGTAAGTATTTGATGCTTTTTGTAATTCTCTTGCTTTTTTTTCCCCCTTTGAGATTTTATATGATTTTATATGATTTGGTGTATTGTTAAAGTAGGGCATTTTTCATACAGTCAGGTAGATCCTAGTGTTGAGTTGGGAGAGTAATAATAGCTTTTGTGTAGTGAAGAATCTAGTAATACTGAATTGAGTTTACTCTTTTTTTTTTTTTTTACTGCAGAGTATCACTATATAATCCTAGCTGACCTATTTATCTCACAGATCCATCTGACTCTGCCTCCCAGTGCCATTTTTTTTTTTCTTCACAGGGTTTCTCTGTGTAGCTCTGAATGTCCTGGAATTCGCTCTGTAGATCAGGCTGTCCTGAAACATAGAGATCCACCTGCCTGCCTCTACCTGCCTGCCTCTGCCTCCCGAGTGCTGGGATTAAAGGTGTGTGCCACCACCACCAGGTGTGAGTTTACATTTTAAAGATAACTTTTTTAACGATTCTTTTTTTATTTAATGAGTTATAAGATATGGTAATTTCCCAGCTTTTCACTCTGCTAAGTACTGGCCTATAGGCATCAACACACCTGGCAGCAGCCCACTTGCCTGCCTTCCTTCCTTCTTTCCTTTCTCCCTTCCTTCCTTCCTTCCTTCCTTCCTTCCTTCCTTCCTTCCTTCCATCCTTTTAATTCTTTCATGTTTTTGAAACGTTCTCATTTAACCCATAAATTACTACTAGAAGCAGAGGAAAATAGTATTTTTCTAGGAAGCCTGGACTCTTGCCTTTTGTTGATGCAGGGTATAACTTGAAAAGCAGTAGTGATATTGTGTACAATCACCTATGAAACAGCGAAACCAGGGCATGAGTAGGCTCAGTTGAGACAAGTTTAAGTAACTTGGCTAAGTGTGAGGTGAGACCTAGCTTAGGACTGGTCAACAGTCTTTTTTGGTTCCTTCTGAGACCTGCTTTTAGAATATCCATGTGTGATGGTTTGTGATGGCCCTGGGTGTGGCACTTTTAGGAGGTGTGACCTTGTTGGAGTAGGTGTATCCCTGTGGGTGTAGGCTTTAAGACCCTCATCCTAGCTGCCTGGAAGTCAGTATTTGCTAGCAGCCTTCAGATGAAGATGTAGAACTCTCAGCTCCTCCTGCACCATGGCTGCCTGGATGCTGCCATGCTCCCGTCTTGATGATAATGGATGGAATCTCTAAACCTGCAAGCCAGCCCCAATTAAATGTTGTCTTTATAAGAGTTGCTTTGGTCATGGTGTCTGTTCACAGCAGTAAAATCCTAAGACACCATTTTTTTTCATGTAAGTCTTTTGTAACTGCTATTATTTTGCTTTTGGAACTTTATATGCACAATACTTTGTGAGTACAAAAGAAAACAGCGCGCGCGCTCACACACACACACACACACACACACACACACACACATGTTTTCTAGCCTGTGAATTACTCTTTCTTGCCATCTCCTGTCTGTCAGTAGACGGTGAGGTAAGACGCTTGGTGAAGAGAGTCATGCGGAAGCAGCATCGTGTGGTATAAATAGCCCGATGGGCTGTCTAGAAGTCAGCCGTCAGCCAAGTGGTATTTATGAGATTGTGGCTTAAACTTTGGGGTTCTAGTTTTGTAATGAAAAGCAAAATGATTTTATGCATTAAATGCAGATCACAGAGGCTATTATCATGTGATCTGATCTAAAATATTTAGACAGTTGCTTCTTTGAAACTGTAACTTCCAGGATGGTGGTGTCTATATTTAGTCTAGTCAGAATTTCTCTGGAAGTTCTATCTGCTCTACTTTGAAGATCCAGTCTTTTTTTTTTTTTTTAATCTGACTCTTTATGAGTGGTTTCTTTCTTTCTTTTCTTCTTTCTTTCTTTCTTCTTTCTTTCTTTCTTTCTTTCTTTCTTTCTTTCTTTCTTTCTTTCTTTCTTTCTTCCTTTCTTATTTTATGTACTACCCTGGATGTCAAAGACCCATTCATTTTGGCAGAAAATTTGACTACTTTACAAAATTTTGTAGAAAATTACAAAAGTAACAAACACTTCAGCATTATGTTAGTTTCTATTCTGATAAAGGACACAGTGGAAACATTTACTACACAGTCACAAAATTTGTTATAAAATACACATTTCAAATAAAAATTCCCAGCACCTAGGAGATGGAAGCAGGGTGGGTCAGGAGTTTGATTTGCTCTCTTGTACCCCATAAAAATAATTTAAAAACTAGGTTGATCAGGTGGACCTTGGCCTGGGATGGGGTACTGCAAAGTTCGGAGACCTGGTGAACTCTCTTGTGCTTGATTTTCTCCTGCTGATGGATTCATAGGAAAGTAAACGGCTGTAGCTCTGCCCTACCGGCTTCAATACTCAGCAATGTGGTGAATGGTATGCTGATCGGCAAAATGCATCAATCTAGTGGGTTTATAGGGTTTGCATTTTAACAGGGCTGCTTGCTGCATAAACCTCTGTGAGTCCCCAGTGTCCTGAGGTGGATACAGCCAAGGTCTACAGCTGTCTTTTTGGAGGCAGTTTCTGCTTGGCACCAAGAGCTACCAAGTGTCACCCGGGACCAGAAAATGCCTGTTGGCCAAACTCACAATTTGTCAAGGGAAATCAGAAAACTGAATATTTGTATGAAATCTTAGGATTTCCTAATGTTGTCACCAAGTATATTAGTCAATCAGAATTCCTAGAAATTCATTCTTAGCCACAGAAAACACATCTGTGGGGCATATTCAGATTCCGAGACAGCAGCTTTTCTAGCTAGGGAGCCTATCTTTGATTACCTCTCATAAGAAAGAGAAAGTTTTGTTACTGAGCATAAAATATGTCTCAAAGTGACTTATTCTATACTTCAAGGTTGCTTGTGTTTTTGATGCTGAATTCTGGAGACTTAAAAAAAATCAAATTGTTATAAGTTTATATATATATATATGTATATATGTGTATATATATATATGTATATATATATATAAACTTGTAACAATTTGATACATATATATATGTGTATATATATATATATATATATATATTCAGCTCACTTATTGGTTTTAACAGTTAAAATTATTTTTATAGTTAACAGAAATAATGCTGGTCATTTCAGGCATTTTAAAGATATGTAGCTAGTGATTGCTTTGCTTCTAGTACCCCTGCCTCTGCCTCTGTCTCCTTGGTTCCATGTCAGTTCAAGCAACCCCATTCATGGGTGGCCTTTGTTTTATTCAGCTCAACCCCACACACTGACTCTCTCTTTCCCCCTCTCCATCTCTCTCTCCTCGGAGCTGGATATGGAGTCCAGGGTCTCACAAATGCTTAGCTACTCCTCAGCCAGCTGCTTGCTTTTGAGGAATGGATGGTTAGTCTTGGTATCTTGCAACTCCATCTGTTCTTATGTTCTTAGAATATGTTTAATAGCGACTACACTTTCTGGGGCTGGAGAGATGGCTCAGCAGTTAAGAGCACTGTCTGCTCTTCCAGAGGTCCTGAGTTCAATTCCCAGCAACCACATGGTGACTCATGCTTTCTTAGCTCCCCCGTACTTTCTGGTAGCAAAGTGGCCTGATAAGCAGTTTTGATGGTGTTTGTTCCAACAAGGACTCATGAGGCCCTCAAAGACTTAATTTCACCAAAGGTTCTTTAGCATAAACTAAACTAGCATTTCAGTTAGCTCAGTGGTCCTCCGCCTTCCTGATGCTGTCTCTTCAATACAGTTCCTCATGTTGTGGTGACCTCCAACCATAAAATTATTTTTGTTGCTACTTCATAACTGTAATTTTGCTATTGTTATGAATTGTAATGTAAATATCTGACATGAAGGTTATCTGATATGCGATCCCTCTGTGTAAAGGACCTTTCTGCCCCACACTTGGCACCAAAACTGTAAAAGCCCCGCTTACTGGAGCCCCTGTTCAGGCGCCAAACTGTAAAAAACCCCGAGCTGTAAACTGTAAAAGCCCTGAGCTGACTGTAACGGACCACTCTTGCCCACGTTTGGGGGCCAAACTATAGTGGCCCGCTCTGTTCCACAAGTCCGGGTTTCGCAAGAGAGAGAGTGGGGGAAGAAGGGGAAGAGTCGCGAAGAATAGAGACAAGCCAGAGGATCTGTAGTAAAGTCTTCTTTACTGTCTCCACCATACACACACCACTACACCTACTACTACTACACCACCCCCCCCACACACAACAAGGAAATCCTGGGTATTTATAGGCTTTTGCCACGTGCCTTGTAGGCGCGTGGATATGACGTAAGCCTTACAGGCGTGGACAGCACGTGTGCCTTACAGGCATATATGGCGTAGATAGCACGTGGACAACACATGCACCGCATGCCTTGTAGGCATGGATACCACGTGCTCCTTGCAGCTGTGGGCATTTAACAGCAAAACAAGCTATGTGGGATATCAGAGTGTGCTTCAGCTGTTGTAGGTTGTTGAAAACCAAGTCTCATGTCAGGGTATATGGCTCAAGATGGCTGCAAAGTTGATAGCTGCTTTCTAGCAGCTTTTTGCTTAAAGTCGGCTCCCAACAGGTCTGAAGGGTTGACTGCCTCCAAAGGGGAGGAGACCCACAGGTTCAGGAACACTGAGTTAGTGTGAAGGTCCCATTGTCACTGTTTTGAAGGTTTTCCTACAGGGTAAAGACATGAGATACATCATTGTTTTGGATACCCAAGAGTTTTCATGTTGTTTTATTATTTTTTAAAAATTTTATTTATTTTATGTATATGGGTACACTGTTGCTGTCAGAAGAGGCGGTCAGATCCCATTACAGATGGTTGTGAGCCACCATGTGGTTGCTGGGAATTGAACTCAGGACCTCTGGAAGAACAGTCAGTGCTCTTAACCACTGAGCCATCTCTCCAGCCCCTATTTTTTAATTTTTAAAATTTATTTTTATTTCATGTGCATTGGTGTTTTGCCTTCATGTATGTCTGTGTGAGGATGTCAGATCCTCTGGAACTAAAGTTACAGACACATGTGAACTGCTATGTGGGTGCTGGGAATTGAACCCAGGTCGCTGGAAGAACAGCCAGGGCTCTTAACTGCTGAGCCATTTCTCCAGCCCAAGTTTTCATGTTATTATTAAATACAACTTTGAGTGTATGTTTTAGTGAATGGAGGCATAAAAATAAGTGTGAAGTGTCATGCCATTTTCCTAATACTGCGTCAGGAAATCTGTCTCTCCATGGTCATATTCTAAACTGAGTTGGTGTAAGAATATTATGGGTTCTTATCCTGAATCAAGCCAGTGCTCCATGATAGGCTCTTTTGGATAAAAGATGATCTAGTTATACTTTTCAAATTGAATTGCATTACTGTTTAAATAAGAATTGTGTACAAGGCTCTGTAAAGGTACAGTGTGCTACACTGCAAAAGTGTGTGATGAGGAACTGGAGCCCTGGGATGTCTCTACTGAGGACATGGTATTGGAGCTGGGCTGTGTGGGGCAGACTGAATAGGCAAAAGCCAGAGGTGGTGGTGGGGAGATCATTCCAAGAGGAGTGTGCTGCTGAGTGATGGCCCTGAGTGGAAGGAACATGAATTATTCCCATTGCTGAGTGAGGGGAAGAGAGGACAAGGGGAGGTATACAGGCTCAGATCTGTAGGACTACAAGCCACATTAAGCCTTAAGTCTAGTCCTTTAGGTTATAGGTCCCCATAAAGTGTGGTTCAAACCAGGCCACTTAAGACTAAATAGGCATCTGGCTCCTCTTCCTGAAAGATGACCAATGAAAAGTTACAGTGTTTTAAGAAGGGAACCAACTTGATTGGATCTGCATTTAGAAAGATTCCTTTGTATTAACTAGGCACAGAAAGACCGAGTCTTGTGATTCTTATTCGTATGTGGCAGCGATTGTGGTACCGTATGTGACAGCGTGTGGATGGGCATGGGGAGGTTAGGGGAGGAGTGTATAATTGCAGTCAGATAGGAAAATACAGAAAGTTGTGTCCATGGCAGGTAACTATTTAGAAACATAAAGGTAAGTGGTCCCCACGGATCGGAGAATAGAAGGGAACTGAAAGTCAGGGGATGGAGAAAATGGGACGACTGCAGGTTTTAGAGTTCCTTTTTAAGGGGAAGATAGTGTTCTATTAGAGAGCATGGTGATGGTCAAACATCTGTGCCAAAACTGTCATTGGGTTATACGCCTTAAGCACGAGCTATCTGTTAAGTGAATTAAATTGCAAACGTTTTCATTTTGTGGAGAGTTTAAGAAGCCCTCTGGCTACATTTTAAAGAATGATGGAAGAAGGCTAGAAGGATCCAGAGCATTGGTCAAGAGGCTGTTGCCAGTCATAGCTGTTGAGAGTGGATGGGTTCATGTTAGGAGACATATTTCTGGAGATCATTTATGCTCGTGAACATAAATACACTGCTTTTAAAATTAGTTTTTAGAAACTGTAAATTTAGAAAATTAAAATTTGCTTTTAGAAACTGTAGTCCAGGATGGCCTCGAACTCCTTTGTAACTTTGAACTCTAACCTTCTGTTTCTATCTCCCTAGTTTGGGGTTACAGGCATGCTCCTCTATGCCCAGCCAGATCTTTAAGTTTCATCTTTTCTTTTGGGAACAGGGATCATCGCTATGGCCCTGGCTGTCCTGGAAGTCACTATGTGGTTCAGGCCTCAAAGTCTCTGAGGTCCACAGGCTTTTATCTCCTAAGTGCTTGGATTAAATGTGTGTGCCAGTACCTCTGACCTTATTTTTAATTTTTTTTTTTTTTTTTTTTTTTTTTGGTTTTTCGAGACAGGATTTCTCTGTGTAATCCTAGCTGTCCTCTGTAGACCAGGCTGGCCTTGAACTCAGAAATCTGCCTGCCTCTGCCTCCCAAGTGCTGGGATTAAAGGTGTGCCTTTAGAAGGATAGTTTTGTCATGCTGCCACTTGGATGATTATCCATTAAGAATAGCAGAGAAAGCTGAGGAGACAGTTCAGTGATTAAAGGTTAGGCTCACAATCAAAACATCAAGAACAGCAGAAAGAGCCAAATAAAAAAACAATATAAAACAAAACAAACAAGCAAAAAATAATAGGTGAGTCAGATGGACCTTAGCCAGGAATGGGGGTCACATCTGGCAAAGCTCAGGGACCTGGTGAGCTGTCCCATGCCTGATTTTCTCCTGCTGATGGACATCAAGGAATGTAATTGGCCACAAAAGCGTCTGTGCATTGAGGGCTAGTGTGTCCTGTTGGTTCCACGCTCCTAGGTATCCAGTGAGATCTGTTAATAGCACCATGGTTTGCAGGGAAGGACACAGGAAGATTGGCAGCAATGTGGTGGGTGGGTCCCTGTAAAAGCCCTGAGCTGCCCTACGCTTGGCGCCAAACTGTAAAAGCCCCGAGCTAACTGTAAAGGACCACTCTTGCCCACGTTTGGGGGCCAAACTATAGCGGCCGCTCTGTTCCGCAGGTCCGGGTTTAGCAAGAGAGAGAGTGGGGGGAAGAAGGGGAAGAGCCACGAAGAATAGAGACAAGCCAGAGGATCTGTAGTAAAGTCTTCTTTACTGTCTCCACCATACACACACCACTACACCTACTACTATTACACCACCACACACACACACACACACACACACACCAACAAGGAAATCCTGGGTATTTATAGGCTTTTGCCACGTGCCTTGTAGGCGCATGAGTACCACGTGCCTTGCAGGCGTGGATATGACATAAGCCTTACAGGTGTGGACAGCATGTGCGCCTTACAGGCATATATGGCATAGATAGCACGTGGATAGCACGTGCACCGCATGCCTTGTAGGCGTGGATACCACGTGCTCCTTGCAGCTGGGGGCACTTAACAGCAAAACAAGCTATGTGGAATATCAGAGTGTGCTTCAGCTGTTGTAGGCTGTTGAAAACCAAGCTGATAGCTGCTTTCTAGCAGCTTTTTGCTTAAAGTCGGCTCCCAACAGGTCCCAAATCCCAGGTATAGAACCTAAGGGTCCACCCCTGAGCCTTGGGCCCTACACTTCTGCAGACCTGTGTCTGATGGTGCCTTAAAGGGTTTGCAGCAGTGGCAGTGGTTACAGCTAAACTGCAACAGTACCCGTTTATGCCATGCGTTGTACTGGTTGCTTTCCCATATATTTTATGTCACAGGTTTTTCAAAACAAGCTTGAGACTTAAATGTTAAATGTTTTATGTATAATGAAGCTCAGAGGCTAAGACACTTATCCAGGGCCATCCTCAGTCCTTGATACTGTACCCTACTTCCTTTAAAGTCACACCATCTTTGACAAGCTTTTGTAAGACCTAGGGCGGTGGTTTGGTAATATGCAGGCCACATAGGTGCACAAGTCTGTCATTCCAGCTCTCAGGAGGTGAGAGCAGGAAGGTCAGTTGAGCATTATCCTCTATGGAGGCTTTGAGGCCAGCGTGGGCTACATGAGACCCTCTCTGAAATAAAAGACTGGAAAAACCAAAACCAACCAACCAAACAACCAACCAAACAAACAAATTCCAAACACCAGAAACATGGAATATCCTGGGCAAGATTGCTATGATTTCTGACTCAGGTGACATATGCATGCTCTGTGAGGACATTAACCTGCAGATACTTTGACTACTGGTTAATTTCAAAGCTCACTAAATATATATCTTAGGGTTCAGTAAATCCTGAAAAATCAGCAATGTGAGATTCCACCTTTTGAGGGTTCCTTAAAAACATTGTCTTTCAAACATGTAATAGAATAATATAGTGATTTTTTTTTTGTTTTCAATCCTTTTGGTAATTATCAAGGTACTTATTGAATTTATTTCATTTAAATTTCTGTCATTTGGCTTATTTTGCCAAAAGATTCAGATGTCATAGTTTATGTCCAAATACTTTTTAGAAAATTTTTTTAAAAGATTCCCAGTCCCTGTCATCTCATGTAGTCTAAGTTAACTTTGAATTTGCTGTGTAGGAGAAGCTGGCCTTGAACTCCTAATTTACCTCATCATCTCCCCAGTGTTGAATTTATAAGTATGTGCCACCGCATCCATTTTGAAATTACTACATATATGTATATGTGTATATATATGAAAAAATATTCATATATGTACACACACACACACACACACATACACATTTATATGAAGTAAAATACCACAGTTTGAGGCAGAGGGTCAATGGGGACTGTTTCAGTTTAAGCAGGGCAGTCTCTTGGTGATCCTGGTGATCTGACGGTGAAGTTACAGATCCATCGAGATGAATTATCAACAGTAGCATACAATGCAATTTGTACCAGCATCCCCGCTTCCAGCATCCCTTGTTTGTGGTCCTTCAGCCTCCAGGGCTGCACAGGTAGTTTATAGAGACCTCTGCCTCACCTTTCTTCTCATGGACTTCAGCTTGTTCATCACTTCTTCCTATACCACACTCTTATGGTGCAGGAGTTTCAAGTGAGATGGACCTGAGGCCGAGAGAGCATCTTTTCTAAATTTTATTTCCTCGGACCTCTGTGCGGTCTTGTAGTTTCCTATAGGCTGTAGTTTCCTATAGGCTGTATTTCTGTGGCCGCAGTTAGCATGGTCCTCTGTGTGGTGCATTACATTCTCTCCAAATTGTTGATTAGTTCTAAATCATTGGTTCTCAGTGAGAGTAATTTTGTTTTCTGGGACATCTTTGACAATATCTAAAGACGTTATCATTGCTCACAACTGAGAGACAAAATCGACATCTCCTGCTCAAACCCAGGGATACAGCTAACTATTGCTACAAATCATAGAAGACCCAATAATAAAAGATTATCCAGATTAAAATGTCAACAATCTGGGGTCGAGAGACTATTGATTAAATGCAGGCTTATTTTTGGCCTGCTCCTGATGTTAGGAGCTATTGACAGATGCTCAAGTTCGTTGCTTTGTTAAGGGCTTACAAAAATGTACTATTCCTTCCTTTCCACAAATACATCTACCCTTCATCTGTCACCTGTTTACCCTGAGCTACAGTTCACACAGTAACACATAGTAAATGCCTAGCATTGATGACTCTCCCTGGAGGAGCAGGGACCCAGTGTGCAAACTGTGACTTCTGTGAGAAGCACACATCCATGCTCTCTGGTGTATGTTACTTTCGCTTGGGGGCCTCTTTCTCTAACCCTCATGCTTTACCTTATATTAAAATATCTTTATTAAACTCTAACTCTGGCTGGGTGGTGGTGGCACACGCCTTTAATCCCAGCCCTTGGGAGGCAGAGGCAGGCGGATTTCTGAGTTCGAGGCCAGCCTGGTCTACAGAGTGAGTTCCAGGACAGCCAGCGCTATACAGAGAAACCCTGTCTCGAAAAACCAAAACAAAACAAAACAAAAAAAAAAACAAAAAAAACAAAAAAAACAAAAAACCAAAATTCTAACTCTGCTTCATAAAAACATCCAGTATTTTCCTATTCTCTACTAGCCTGTAATTTAAAAAAGTTTAGTTTACGTGTGTGTGTGTGTGTGTGTGTGTGTGTGTGTGTGTGTGTGTACATTGGATCTATAGGTGATTGAGTGATTGACGTGGGTACTGAGAACCGAGTCTGGGTCCCCCCTGTGAGATCAATGCATGCTGTTAATATCTGAGCCATCATCCCTCCAGCCCCAGTAACATTTTCTATTTCCTTCCAGGTTGATCTCCTATCAAGAGTTTTTGGCATTTGAATCTGTTCTGTGTGCTCCAGATTCCATGTTCATAGTAGCTTTCCAACTGTTTGACAAGAGTGGAAACGGAGAGGTGACATTTGGTAAGGGGAAACAAAAAAGATTATAAGTATTAAGTAAAGTTCCCAGTGCTGGTTCAGTTCTTCACTCCCAGATACAGTTACTGAGTGTATGTTGTTTGTTTAGGGTCTACTCAGTGAGCGAAGTAGGAATTTCCAAAAATGGTTTATATAAGTAAAAGTGGTGTCATGGTCTTTATGTTAGGGGGTGAATTTATGAATGATGTTGTTAGGGGGTGAATTTATGAATGATGTTGTTAGGGGGATGAATTTATGAATGGTGTTGCTCCAGCCTATTCAAACACTCTCACTTGGACTTGCTAAAAGAGTGGAGTGAGCACTTTTCATTGTGGTCTACATGAACCAAAAGTACGAACAGCATCCTTGTCCTTTCATTCTTAAAGGGCTTTGTTTTACTTTAGCTTTGAATAGGGAGTTTGGAGCTTCTCCATGGCATCTTGGGAATATTGCTACCCTGCCATTTTCCATCCACAGGGAAGCTCAGGGAGGATGGAGCCCCCTCCACTTTAGAGCCTTGGTGGTAGGAAACAAAGCCTAGTGAGCAGAATTGTCTGCAAGGTGGATGCAGAAACTGATGTAAATTCTTCTGTAGGAACGTTGTCTCCCAAGTATACAAACTAGAAGTTTTCTTTCCTTTCTTTCTTTTTTCTTCAGCTATCATTCATCTTTAAAGATGATCATTTGTAGAAATTACTTTATCTTAATAAAAAGTGTGGCTTAATCTTCTCTTCAGCAGCTTTTCAATTAAAAAAAAAAAAAAACCAATGTAGTATTTTCCAAAGATTTAGAGCCCCTTTTCTGCCCCTTCATTTTCTTTTAATACTTGAAAGCATTTTTATTATGGATAAAAACAAATAACATAAAATTTTCCATCTTTGTAATTTTCAAGTGTTCAGTTCAGCCAGGTTTGGGATGTTCACTTTTCCAGAACTTTTCATCCTCCATGAGTGAAATTGACCCTCTTTTATGGAGTGAATTGCCACAAATATTCATAAAGAAAACCTTGAAATTCAGGCTTTCCCTAAGTTACAGCACGGTTTATCCCCTTTGATGTGTTAATTATAATAGAAGTGTCATTTATTTACACATAAAAGGCATGGTGGCTCACAGTACTCAGGAGGCAGAGGCAAGTGAAGCTCTGTGAGTTTGAGGCCAGCCTAGTCTAGTTCTATGACAGCCAGGGCTACATACAGAAATCTTGTCCTAAAAAAACAAAACAAAAACCATAAAGGAAGCAATGTTACCATAATTGTCAGAATTGATAAAGTATGGGTCTATCAGAAGGACCAGTTGCATCTTACCTGTGATTTGGTGGGCACATTGTCTACTTTGGTATATCCCCCTGCCCCGCCCCCTCCATTGGCTCAACCCTCCTCTGTGAAGAACATTTTCCCCTAAAAATGCAGAGGTCTTTACATTTCGGCATATAGCTGGGCATCCTCCTTGCTTTGCAGCAAGCTCTGGCCATTTTGACTTTGTGCACAGACACCCAGAGCTATAGAGAAAGCACAGGGTCTCTAACACCGAGTTATCCAGTATCAACTCCGAGTGAGTGACAGACAATGCTGAGTGTTGTCCTTGCAGTAGGTAGCACACGTGTGCACACAGCTCTCTTCCAGCACAGTGATATTGGAGAACTGGACAGGAGAATTTGAGAGACATGACAGTGTCCCTGTCCTTCTATCATGTGCACATCAAGAATCAGGTTTCTCAGCCAGGTGATGGTGGCACACACCTTTAACCCCAACACTGGGGAGGCAGAGGCAGGTGGATCTCTGTGAATTCAAGGTCTGCCTGGTCTTCAGTTTCAGGACTAGATAGTCAAGGCTATACAGAGAAACCCTGTCTCAAAAAACAAAACAAAACAAAACAAAACAAAACAAAACAAAACAAAACACAAAGAATTGGGTTTCTCAAAATCAAATTCTAATTTATTTTGTCTCCCACCTTAGCGTTGTGTCCCCTCCATTTGATTGCTTTTCCTGATTTGTGTATGTGTCACTTTAAATGTCACCGAAGACACTTCATTTAACAGACCATCAACAGATTCCTGTCACTATTGATTAGGAGATTAAAATGAACATAGGAAGCAGCTGAGCGGCTGGCACACACCTTACCTCATGAAGATAAAAGCTCATGGATATTACATCCTAACCTTATTATTTTGGGCTCTTTTGTTTTTCCCTTAACTCATGATTTATGAGTTAGGATTTTAAGAAATATGGTCAGAATGGAAAAATAGTTTGAGTTTTTAATAACACCTACCATAATTGAAGGACATATGAACCCCCTGCCTCAGAGACTTGCTTTCTTTTTTCTGTCCATATGTACAGATAATCTTATTGTAGAATAACTAGAAGTTCTGAGGTCTTTGCCCTGTGAGTTCTGGTTCTCCTCCTTCCCCCTCCATTTCTCCTTTCTTTCTCCCTCTGTCTCATTTTGTAAAGACTTTGGTCATTTCCTCTTCCTGTCCTCTATCCCTAGTTTTAAGGGGTCTACTTTTAGATAATATTTCTCTCTTTCTTTCTTTCTTTCTTTCTTTCTTTCTTGCTTGCTTGCTTGCTTGCTTGCTTTCTTTTTTTCTTTCTCTCTTTCTTTTTGTGATTCTGGGAGTTGAACCCAGGGTCTCATAAATTCTAGGTAAGCTTTCTGCCACTGAGATCCAGCCCCACCTTAGGCCAGCTTTCTCAACCAATCTGAAAGCAGTGATAATAAAGAAGAGAGTATCTGACTTATATCTTTGAGAAAACAAGCATCAAAATTGTTATGTCCAGCAAATACCATGTAATAAGACTATCCTAAGACTCCAGCTTTTCTGTGTAAGGAAATTATCAACTTGATGTGTATTTTTTTTTTATAGGATTTGTGGGTCTGTGACGTTAGGTCAGTTTGTATTCGTTTAATAAAACAAATTGTTCTTATATATTTATAGACACATGTTTATGGAAAAGAAATTTGATGTTCACTATAACTAGAGTTAAATTCTTTGCACTCTTGCATTTCTTAGTTGGAGCTCTTTAAGATACAGTTTTCTCTTGTGCGTACAAGGGAAAGTAAGGAGCCATATTGGTTGCAAACTGCAGCAGAGTGGAGACCCAGGCACGTTGCCGTTGGTGTGGTCTTTGAACTCTGACAGCAGTGGTGGTGTTGTCTGTGTGTTTGTTCATCCTGTTCTCATCCTCCTCTTGTTTTAGATGTGTTTTTGATGCACATTAAGCTGTATACTTAAGCTGTAGCATCATCACTACTCTTTATATGCATAACAGCATCAGACCTTGACTCGAGTGCCAGACAAGGTGGTGGTGTTCCTGTTGTCAGACTGGCCTCCATTCTGCAGAGAGGACTTACATCAAGGCCTTGTAACATTTCGGAAGGAGAGCTCAGGAAAGGATTCTGGAGTTCTATTTTTGTTTCTTTCTTTTTTAAAAATAAATAAATAAATAAATAAATAAAGCTTTAGTTAATATTTTTCTCTTTGATAATCTTTAATAAACTTTTAATGCATGCTGTGGGTAATTACTTAATGGCATGTGTCTCTGTTACTGCCAGATGGCCTGAGCCTTGTGGAGACCATTGCATGTGCTGGATACAGTGTCCGTGTGCCGTGTCTCACTGTTACCCACTAGTGTGCTGGTATCCTGCTGGGTAGAACTAGGTAGCAGTAACCTGATCCCTGTCAAGTGGTAACACTGCATCCTGCTGTTATATGCTGCCTTGCATTTATCTTAAAAACTTTTAAAGAAGGTATTTATTGCTCTTAACAGAGATTGGATTCTAAAATAAACAAACATAATCAGAAGAAACTTTTACTTGTTTACTAATAAACATGTATAAAACATACTATCTGCTCTAGAATTTCTATTAAACACGTGTGCACATTGAACTCCAATGGGTTTCTTAGGACTGGAGACTCCTTACACTGCACTTTCCCAAGGACACACCCACACTGCACAAACCTTTTAAATGCCTTTTGATATGGTACTGTGTTGTCCAGGGTGTATAGGGTACAGCAAGAAATAATGTATCCCACATATGCCTTTAAAGTGGACTCTCCTCCAAGGAGAAGCCATAACAACAGTTGTTATTCCAAGTGTCAGGACAGGGTAGTGTAAATGCCAAGAACCCTGCACGTGCCCTTTCTCTGTGGAGAATAACTATGGACGTGTATAGTGTGAGAGGCTAGTGGCCATAGACTATGATAATTTGGTGTAAAATAGAGGCACATGGGTATAATCAAATCAGGAAGAAAATTTAAGATGCTTTGTATTACTTTCGGGCATCAAAAAGGACCATTTTGAGTAAAATACACAAGGCTACTAAAGTAGCTCAGAGGTTGACGTTAAAGGAGAGTATGGCCTGGGTTTTAAGCCACTTGATGGTAGACTGTTAGGATTTGTAGCTTCTGTGATGTTCTTTAACTGTGAACTCATCTTTCCTGAGAAATGAACCTTTATGTATATTTGGCAGCAGGACTCCTCTATTTGACTGATCACACAGTAATCCCTTCTGGAGGTAGGTAAAGGGTTAACAGACACCCTTCCCCACCCCAGAATGCCTGGGGAGTTCACCTAGGACACTAATTCCTTCCTGGAAGTAGAGGGGAAGTAGAGGCAGAAGCTGAGGGAATCTGCATGCTGAGGTCGGGACTTCCTCCACCACTTCCTGGTGTTGATCTTTTCTGTTGTTACGTTGTTGCTGTATGTTTCTTTCCTGGGTTCCTGGTTCTTCCTCCTTTCTTCCCAATTTTTCCTTCACTGGAAAGCACATCCACACGTCTCACTGTTGTCTGTTCAATTGTACACAAGGATAGTCACAAGGGCCACTCTGACTTCACCCTAAGAACTGTGCAGGTGAAACCCAGCTGTTTGACAAAAAAAAAAAAAAAAAAAAAAAAAAACTTCCCTGGGAAAAAAAAATGTTCGGTCTCAAGCCTTTAAGTTGGAAGCAGCGGCTCCTGCTGGAAACCTTGAAATCAGATGTCAAGCTGGGCTGATGGTAGGCGGGCTGTGTCATGGGGCTGATGGCTTGTATACCTACAGGAGGAGTTCTCTGGCCACAGCGTTGGTACAGCAGCTCCTTCCAGGCTCATTCATGGAGCAGGCATGGTGGCAGTCTTGGAGAAGAGTGCCAGCCCCGGTCAGAGGTAATTTTGTACTGCAGAAAGGTGCTGAAGACCCTGCAGGAAGCATCCATAAGAACCAGGGGAGGGATGAGGGGGGATGAGATGGGGAGACACAGTGTGGGTTGCCGGGGAAACGGAAACCTCTGTTAAGACATATATATTTACATAATATGTATGCTTCAGTGTATATTTCACCTAGTCCAGTCTTCATAAGTGACTGATACAGCTAAACTGACTAATATACTGGTTTTTTTTGGAACAATTTTACATTCTCACATTCTCACCTTTACCTGCTCTCCAGACAAATCACATGCTCCTCTCCCTTTGAGCAAAGAGAACATAATGACAAGCTACTTTTGTTATCTGGCCCCAATTCCCTCTTTTTAAAGGAATTATAAAGCGCCTTTTTCCTAAGCCCATGTTCTCTGCAGGAAGTGAAAAAGTGGTCTATTGTTTTCTCTGTCAGAAACATGAATGGACTTCCTGTTTCTCTCAGCAGCGCCAACCTAGTATAGCCTCCTGGATCATGATCTTGCTGCCAAGATGTGATAGTCATGCCAGCCCAGAACCGTGACCACGGAAATAGTGCTCACAAAGAGTGCTATTTAGAGCTAAAGTCCTTGTTTGCCACTGGAAGATGGGATTCTCTTTGGGTGGGAAACTTGTTACGCAGAGAGATGGATCAGGGATGCTCAGGGGTCGTGGTGTTCTCCCCTCTCAGGTCATGCAAGACCTGATGACCCAGGAAGATAAGTGCAGCAGCTGATGGAGCTATTGCCTCGTGCAGGTATCCGCTCCTTAGATCTAGGACTTCTCCATGGTTTTGTTTTATAAACACATCCCAGTGAAAGGACAGTAGCAACTATAAATTAGGTATCCAGTAGTTCACTAAATCATCTCTGTGACATTCCTGAGCCAGCTTCAGGCAACAGTGATAGAACAGGGACAGATTAGAGATGACATCTCAATAGGTGCCGGGAGAGGCTCACAGTCTTATTAGCCCTAGTCATTGTAGTTGAGCCTGGGGAGTGTCAAAAAAGGACTGAAGGTATCATGGACTCGTTAATAAACTGGGAATGACGTCACCATGAAACCAGACACACAGCTGTCAGGGGACCATTTGGGGAGAAGTAGAAAATGTCCAAATACAACTGGTGGAAAATGCCATTTCTGTATTTGAGAGCCTCCTATGACTAACTTAGATCACTATCTGAACTGTTTTAACAGCGCTCTAAGTTCTCAGAGACTGCTAGGACGTTAGTAAGAGCTTCCCATTCAAGTTTTTGTTATAGGGCTGGGGTTCAGCTCTGTGGTGGAGTGCTTGCTTAGCACTGGCTGGGCATAGAGTTAGATTGTTAGCCCACTTTAACGGGAGTTTTAACTATAAAGATTATTTTTAAATATGTTTTTATAAGTTTAGTTTGTGAGCCTTGTATGGTAGCTCATGCCTGTAATCCCAGCCTTCAAAAGGCTGAAGCAGGAGGATTGCCAAGACTTCAAGGCCATACTAGGTGACAGTATGAGACCCTATTTCAGATAACAAAACCAAGCCAAACATAATTATGCCAGGCCTGATAGTGTCAGCCTGTAATCCCAGCTACTTGGCGGCTGAGACAGGAGGATTGTAAATTCAAAGCCCTCTTGGGCTTCAGAGTAAGTTCAGGCCCAGCCTAGGGAACCAGGCCCTGTCTAAAAAAAAAAAAAAAAAAAAAAAAAAAAATTGGAGGCTGGGAGTGTGGGGGAGGTACTACAGATTAGGAGGAGGAAGCTTACCTAGCATGCTCAAGGCCCTGGGTTCAATACCCAATAAATTAACAAATAAATTAATTAATAAAGAAAGACAATTTAGTTAGTAAATATCCTTTTGGTGATGTCGGAAAAAAATTAAAGCCATTAAATTTTGTTTGTTTGAAGGCTTCTGAGTCTTTGACTTTGAGGCTGCTTTGCATTTAAGATTCTGATATTTTCAAACCATGTAAAAGGAATCCAGTTTTATCTGCAGTTACATAAAGTTATGCAGATAACTTTCCTTTCCCTTTGCTTTAGAGAGAGCATCATGCTAAGTAGAGTCAGAGCTGCCATGCAGCAGTGTGTACATTTTATATTAAGTAATTGAACGTTCTGAGTTACACCTTTCAAGCTAGAAGTTACTATGAAATAACTTCCTTTCTTCAGCCATCTTAGTATAACTTCATGTATGCAATGGTTTATTCTCATCCTCATTCCGTTGCACTTTTTAATCTTTTAATTTAAGCACCTTTTTGTTAGATCTGTTTTGTTTTTGAGACATGGTCTCACTTTGTAGCTCTGGCTAGCTTGGCACTTCTTATGTAAAACCAACTGACTGCCAGTTCACAGAGATCCTCCTGCCTCTGTCACCCAAATACTGGGATTAAAGGCCAGCATTGCCATCTGGCTGGTTTGACTTCTAAAATAAGTAAAGTTAGGTTATTTTGAGAACAGAGTGATTTAATTATATTAGATGGATCCTAAAAATATTTATGTTAGCATTCCATATTTTAAACATTTTATAATACTCACTGTTTTAATTAATTTATAAACTTTAGTATATTTACAACCTGAAATTTTATTTATATCCCCCTTTCATCCCTCTTGAGTAGAGGATACTGGGGATTGAATCCATGGTCTTATTCATGATAGGCAAGCATTCTACACAAGCTACATCCCCAGACCCTAGCTTTAAGGGTGATCTTTTGTCTTGATTTGAACAAGAACCTCATGAATTGATATTGATGTCTTTTCAGAATAAAAATCCCACGCAGTGTTTAGCTATGTTTACTTAAGTTTATTGACGTGAGTTGACAACTCTGAGGTCTTGTTGCTACTTTGCTAAAAAAATCTGCATCCATTGAGAGAGAAGACGAGAATCCTGTCTCCCCAGTGACATCCAATGCCTCCTTCTGACTTTGCTGCATCCTGTGAACCAGAGCTGTTACCTTGAGTCCAGACTGCTAGGAGAGTTCCGCCCAAATGCAGTGTTTTCATTAAGAAAAAGGGTACATAAAACAAAGGAATCCATTACTCCACCGCCAGTTTTAAGACTGGCGTTGTATTCAAAGACTGTCAAAATCAGAGAAAACAACGTAGTTAGAGGCAATTGTAAAACATTAAACCTATGTTTACTAATTCTCTAGGATAATTGATAGCTATTGATGGTAAAACTCTTTCACTAATAAAATTGGCTTAAATTGGAAAATAATTTAGTTAAGACATTACTAAAAAGACTTGCTGCTTTCTTAACTTTGCTAGTGATTTATTTTTTATTTTTTTATTTTTTGGCATGAGCTTCTAAATTAGTCTACCCAGTCTATGCTTGTTAAAGTACCAGTCATTTGTGAACCAATTTTCATAATAAATGTAAAACTGTAAGAAAGTGAATGATCTCGCTGCTGCATGAAGACAAGCAATGGAGTTCTGGTTGTGTCTTACAGCGTGACTGGTACCTAAGGAGAAGTTAGCATGCCGTGGATGGTTCCTCATTGACAAGCGGATCACTAATTTCACTTATCTTAAAATATTTTAATAGTTCAGACTAATAATCATGGATTTTAGGGGGATTTCAAGGCTTTGTGGCAAGACCCTATTTTTGACACTATCAGCTTTTAATAAGGTGCTTTACTGCTGAGCTAATGATACGCTGTTGGTAGTATTTCTTATAGCTATCTTCAATAGTCATATTCAGGCTAGTGTGAATGTAATAATCATGCCTCAATCAAACCATACTTAGTATGACAAATATTGCATTATACTGTAATTTAGGTATTCACGCTTCTGATAAAAGGCTTAATTCGACTCCTTGAGGAACCAGGGAAACACTATTGATTTTATGCTGGAATGTAAAGTAGCAGCTATTTATATTGCAAGATAGAAATCGCTTCCTAATTAAAATTAAATCAAGAGAAATTAAGAATCTCACGGCCTTCTATGTAGCGGTATACAATCTTAAGTGAAAAATTATACTTTGTATCAGTTGTGCTCCTGCATGGGTTTCCGGGCACAAAGAGATTTGCAGTTCCTCTTGGTAGAAGCAGCCCGTCTTGACTTTTTAAACGTTTCTTAATTCTTCTCTGTAGGAGCATTGCTGTGGATTGGGTGAGTCGTTGATCAGCGGGACTGATTCGTTTTTCTTTTCCCTTTTAAGAAAATGTCAAGGAGATTTTCGGACAGACTATTATCCATCACCACATCCCTTTTAACTGGGACTGCGAGTTCATCCGGCTGCACTTTGGGCACAACCGCAAGAAGCACCTGAACTATGTGGAATTCACTCAGTTCCTCCAGGTAGATGCCTTACACTCATGTTGTCTAGCACTGAGACGGAGGATGTCCCCGTCTCACCTCCATTCCTCATTTTCTTCTCATGGAAACAAACTCTTTAAACTCCTGCAGTCATTTCCTTTCAGCCTGTATTTGCATTTATTTAAGCAGTCAACTTATATTATCCCTTCTTAATTTTTCTGCTTTCAGAAAAATGTTTCGTTGAATTCTATCTATATGAGGTTCAGAGTTCTTTTGCCTCTCACTGCCAAGCACAGGCTCAGATATTTACCTCCTTCAACCTTTCTATAATTATGTCACAAGCCTATTTAACTCAATTGTCATAGAAGTGAGTATAATTTCATTAATATAGCCCTCCATGCCTATGGGCTTTGTATCTGTGGAACCAAGAAAATTATTGAAAATAAGCTGGAAAAAAGTTGCATCTACATTGAACATGCACAGACTTTTTTTTCTTGTCATTATTCCTTGAACAATAAAGTGTAATTACATTTACATAGTATCCATGCTGCATTAGTGGGGTTTTTTGTTTTGTTTTTCTTTTCCTCTTTCTGAGTTTCTCTGTATAGCCCTGGCTGTTCTGGAACTCACTCTGTAGACCAAAGGGGCCTCAAACTCAGAGATCCACCTGCCTCTGCCTCCCAAGTGGCTGTGATTAAAGGTGTGTGCCACTACCTCTCAGCAGCATTGACTTTTAGAAGCAGCGTAGAGATTATTTCAAATACATAAGAAGGGCTCGTGAGCTGGATCAGAGAGTAATGGCAGATGCCACCAAGCTTGGTAACCTGAGCTTGATATATTAAAGTCATGTAGTGAAAGGTGAGAACTGAATCTTGCAATCTGTCTTCTGACTACCCATGTATACCATGGTGCATGCATGTGTGTGCACATGCACGCACAGACACATGCACACACACACATGCATACACACAAATGCATACAGAGATGAGGGAAATACACTAAATAATTAATGCAAAAAACATAGGATGTATACAGGCTGTGTGGAAGAAATGATTTAAAGCATGTGGGGGAACATGAGTAGGCTCTCTGCAAATAGTGACCTGAGGTACACCTCTAATTGATGACTAGAATTATTAATTTGTTTAGGATCTTCAGGGTTTGTTTACTTTTCTACTTAGTAATGTTAACTCATCCAGCCATTGCTGTTGTTATTAAAGTCTCCTCAGTGTAGTTAAAACCCATCCCAGTTAAATCTTATCAATTTCCTATCAGTGACACTCTCCAGGAGTCTCCCATGTGAGCAAAAATCGAGGGCCAGGCGTCTGGCTCTGTGCCTGGCATGTGTGCTATCCTAGTGTGGCAGAGGATAAAAAATAGAGGAGAGGGAGGATAAATTTCCATATAAAGTACGAAGCTAATCCTTTAGAAGTAGGCTGTTTACTGGCTTTCAGTACAGTGATGGCATTTGCAACTTCTATCACACGTTTTCATAAAGAACAGCCTGGTCTGTTTTAGGAGTCCTCCCATCAACACTTCTCCTCCAGCTTCTGGGGACTAAGAATCCGCCTTTTGTTTTTATAGATGTACCTAGTGTAGACATATGAATGAGATTGTATGACGGGATATTTGGTGTATCTTTTTCCTCCACTTAACATAATATTTAAGATAACTATCAAATCCCAGCACTCGGGAGGCAGAGACAAGCAGACTTCTCGAGTTTGAGGCCAGCCTAGTCTACACAGAGAGTTCAACCTCAGCCAGGGATGCATAATAAGACCCTGTTTCAAAAAGGAATTAGCAATATTGTGAGTGGAGTTACAGCTCAGTGGAAGAGCACTTGCCTAGTGCAGGTGAAGCCCTAGATTCAACCCATACAGAACAACCACTAGGCCTTTAGCTGGGTGTAATTTTTCACACTTGTAGTTTTTGCATTTAGGAGGCTGAGGCAGGGGAATAGGAGTTCAAACATGCATTTGGGTCACACCTGGGCTGTATGAGAAGACCTTGTCTCAAGAAACAAGCAAACAGAACAACAAAAACCTACCCACATCTGATCACGTGGTGAAGATATTCCCTTTATTTCTCTTTTTGACCTAATGTTCATTGTATGACTATGTTTTTGTCCACTCATCAGTTTTTCTGACCTTCTGATTCTTGTGCACAGGAGCCCCTACAAACATTCCCATGCAAATAGTCATTAGATGACCCATTTTCAATTCTCTTGTGTATATACGTAGGGGCAGAATTGCAGTCTTAAAGTCCTCTATTAACTCCCCTTGTGTCCCTCTGTTCCGTCCTTCCCTTTTGTGATGATGGTCATAGCACCGAGGACTTTGTGCATGCTAGACAATATTCTCATTGAGCTGTGTCCTGGTCCCTTTGTCTGACATTCTGAGGAAACACCAGACTGGTTTCTAGAGCAGCAGCAGCAGGAAATGGCGCTGTTATGGTCTGAAGGTGAAGCTGAGCTTGCTACTCTCTGGTTGCTGTCACCTTCAGCCTGAAGAGCCCATTTGCCCTTTTGGTACATTGCACATCTCCTGTTCCCTGGATTTCATCATTCTTAATGGTGGTTTTCTTCTTTTTGAAGGAATGTTTCCTGTATTGGCCCTCCAAAAAAAAAATTAAAATAATTTTGAGACTTTTCTCATGTGTGAAAAGCTTCCATCATTAAACTTAAATGGTTTGATTGGGTGTTGGTTTTTTAAGGTGTTTCTTGTATGCTTTCTGCTTTGTGGTGTTGACGTTAAGGAACCCAGTGCCATTCTCATTGCAGATTTCTCTTGCATCCTGGGGGTTTTTAAGATTCCCCACCCCACCACTGCCATTGCCATCCCTCTCTCTCATTGCCAATGGTTGGTTTCTTGACTGGTTGTTTCCAGGTCTTGATCAAGAAATTGAAATAAGGGCATCCACAGATGCAGTCTCAAAGAAGCTTTGCTCAGGAGCAGAGTGATAGTACAGAGAGCACACATCAGAACTCATGGAAACACACAGAAGCAAGCAGCAGTTGCATGACCACAGAGAGGTTGTGAACCCCAGGGTGTTGTCTAGGGCTTCTTTTATGGAGGAAAGGGAGGGAGGGAGGGAAGGAGGAAGGAGAGACTTGTTACTAAAGAGTATAACATGGGTAGTTCTCTACTTCAGTTGACAAATTTGAGTTATTTAACCTTTACTACCCATTCTCTTTCCCATAATGCACCTGATTTTAATTATAAGCATACCTCAGTATACATAGGGGTAAGATGATCAATAACAGGACCAGCAAGATGGCTCAGTGGGTAAAGGTACTTGCCACCAAATCTGATGAACTAAGTTCAATCCTTAGGACCCATATGATAGAAAGAGAGAACTGACTGCCATAAATTGTCCTTTGACATCCACATGCATGCTATGACGTCATGTGTTACTGGGCATTCATGAGGAAAATTCAGTTCTTGAAGTTATTTTCCTCTTTTGCATTTTTCTTTTAGTTTTACACTCTGTTTTTCTTCTGGCTCTCTAAATTTTTTAAATGAATATTTGTTATATTTTGAAAAATTTAAGAGTTCTCTTGGTTTTCTGAATATTCCTTCTGAAATTTTTATCTGTTTGTTTGTTTGTTATAATGGCATTGCTAGGTGTGGTAATATAGTCTGTGGGTTGAGACAGGGAGAAAATTCCAAATTGGAGTTTAGCTTGGGGTACACTTTAAGACTTTGTCTTAAATAAATAAATAAATAAATAGCAAAAAAAAAAAAAAAAAAATCCCAGAAAACTAGCATACCATTCTTAGAGTATTATACTGCTTTCCTCCACCTCTTCATTGATATTAAAGATGAGGCTTTCAGTTTCATTTTCTTCAGAGTATATTTGTTACAAATTTCATTTTTTCTCCTTCCATTTCCTTTCTGTTTGCTTTTTTAAAAAGTCTATTTCTTACATATATGTGCCTGTGTATGCTCATGTGCACCATGTGTCTATACATGTCCTTGGAGGGCCAGAAAAGGACATTGATTCCCCTCCCAGAACTGGAGTTACAAGTGGTGTGAGCCACTCAGTGTGGGTGCTGGGAACTGAACCTGGGTCCCCAGCTAGAGCAGTGAGCACTATGAACCCAGGAGTCGCTCTCCAGCCTCTTTCTGTTTGTTTTTCCTGCCTTAGTCCCTTGAGTGTTCAGACACCCAGCTTCTAAGTTCTCTTCTTGTCTGGGTCTCTGTTTTTTCATAGTAGAGGCATTTGTTGAGTCTGATGGTCCTTTGTTCATATTTAAGATTAGGAGTTACTGAACACTGTGGGTTTATGGTAGTCAGTTTAGTTACCTTTCTATTGCTGTGACAAAATACGATGACCAAGCCATGGAACATGTAGAAAAAAAATTTAATTTGGCTTATGGTTTCGGGGGTTAGAGTCCATGATGGAAGAACAAAGGCATAGGAGCAGGAATGGTTGAGAGCTCACATCTTGATTCATAAGCAGGAAGCAGAGATAACTCAATATGGCATTTTTGAAACCTCAAAGCCCCTGGTGGCATACTTCCTCCATCAGGGCCACACCCCCAAAGCCTCCCCAAATAGCTTCCAACTGCTGGAGTCCAAGTAAAGGTGAGCCTGTGGGGGCCATTCTCTTTTACACAGCCAGCATAGAATTGATTAACTTGAGACCTGGCTGTAAAATGCTGTGGTGAGGCCATTTCGTTGGAATCCTGGGACGCCCCTGTGTTAAGGCCTTTGGATTAGTGAATGAGTTCATCTGCTCTATTTAAGAAATGGTTACCTGGGCTGAGGAGAAGACTCAGCATGTATAGTGCTTGCTGCACAAGGTTGAGAATCAGTTCAATCCTAATACTCACACCAAAAAAGGTGGGTGGGCATGTTTACGTGATGGGATACCTGTAATCCCAGGGCTGTGTGAGGCAGAGACAGGAGGACCACTGGACTTGATAGCTGCTGTCCTGGCTCCGGGTTCAGTGAGAGAGTCTGTCTGAGGGGAGTAAGGGAATAAATAAAGTGAAGAGTATAGAGCAGGACAGGCAGTGTCCTTCTGTGGCTTCTACTTTCCATGCATGTATACTCTTACACACAGACGCTCACACACAGACACACACAACACCTCA
>JANHMN010000002.1:140905069-140916341 GCA_030674055.1 Rhabdomys pumilio | reverse complement strand
ACACATACACACTACACATATCCCACACACACTACACATACCACACACACAATACCACACATAACACATATACATACAACACTACACACCACACATACTACAACACACCCCACATATACCACACACACAACACTATACACATACACACACATAACACATACCACACACACAATATCACATATAACACATACACATGCGATACTACACACTACACATACTACACACACACACCACACATACCACACCACACACACATACACACACACACACACACACACACACACACACACACACACACACACGAAGCAGTTACCTGTCTACCCATCAGCCATTAGCCTAGCCTCTCTCTGCCTTTTACTAACTCTGGCAGAAGACTTAAAAGGTTGCTTGTCCATCTGAAGAGTTCAACAGAGGAACCAAGGCTGATGGAAGTTGGTGCAGAAAACAACCCTGAAAGAGGGAAATAAACTTAAATCCATGTCGGTAGCAACTGTCCATAGCCTCCAGCTCTAGTCTCTACCCAACAACCGGACTACAAAAAATCCAAGTCTCTTATTCAAAGTCTTAGTCAAGGCTGGCTTTGAATTTGTCATCCTTCGACCCCTACCTCTGGAATTAAATGTGTGTGCTTACATATTTTGCATTTCCAGTGGGATCCCAGCCTTTATTTGATTCTCATACCAGCCATGCCTGGAGGGCTCATGCCGCCTCTGTAGAGCCATCTGGAGTTCTTGACCCACTGAAAGACTAAGAAGGTTTGATAGACTTGTCTTTAGTTCTCACCCTGCTGAGAATTATTGGAACATCTATTATGAAATCTCACACACATACAGAAAACCACATAAAACAAGTGGCTAGCATAATGAATTATAAAACAAATGTTTGCTAAGTTAATTTTAATGACTTGAATTACTATTGAGATATCCAAAGTCCACGGGAAATATAATTAAAACCAGACGTGGTGTTTGCATGCCTATAGTTCTAGTACTTGGGAGCTGAAGGCAGAAGAATCAGGAATTCAAGGCTAGCTTTGGCTACACAGAGTTCAAAGCCAACCTTGGACTACATAAATGAGTAGTTTATGTACTGGTTTTTGTCTTCTCTTGTTGTTTTTTAAAGATATGCGTACATATGTAAAAAATAAAAATTATTTTATCTATCTATATGTCCATTCATCCATTTGTGGGTTGAATTTAGGCCTGTGTATGACATATAAACATTCTACCCAGCCCCCAGCCCCCAGCCCCCAGCCCCCTAAAGTACTTTAAACGTCAGGAAAAGGAAAGCCAGTACTTTGGTGAATGGATGCAGTGACAATATTCGGAAATGTTCTGCTTTAGACTTTGGTCTCGTGCTCCTGGGCACGTTTTACTATTTTTACTGATCTCGCTTGTAACAACATTTAGTTTTGCAGCAGTCCAAAACCTGGGCGGATTTCTGGACTGTTTTTCAGCTCGAGTGTGGCTGTTCCCAAGGCCTGGCAGACTGATAATGAACACAGCTTATAGAGTTTCCTGTCCCTAACTTTCGCTTTAGGAAGCATTACGGTTGGCATTTGGTAGGGTTTCATTCACACATTGTTCGTTTAAAAAAAAAAAAAAATCATTTGAAAAAAAATAGTGTCTGATGCAGGGAGGAGAGAGACCGACTGGTTCTGATTGCAACATTTAAAAGTGAAAAACTGAAAGTGAATGTAAACTCTTAATTCAGGAAGCTCTCATGGATGGCAAGTCTTCAAGAGTAAATCACTGTATTATAGCAGCTGGAAACAGGCAGAAAAAAAAATGCTGGATACTTTGTTTTCAGTCATGGAACTGGTCCAAGAGAAGTCGGAAGGTTCCCTTTCCCTCCTTTGGTAACTGACAGTTCTGATCCACTCTCTTTCCCCAAGGACTACTATGTATCACATCTGTCAGCCTCATGAACAAATCAGACGCTTTATTGTGAATTCAGAGCCGCAGAACATGTCCTCAGGATATGCTCCATTTAAATGCAGTTTCTCTCTTCTCCCTGCAGGAATTGCAATTGGAACATGCAAGGCAAGCTTTTGCTCTGAAAGATAAGAGCAAAAGTGGCATGATCTCAGGTCTGGATTTCAGCGATGTCATGGTCACCATCCGGTCCCACATGCTCACTCCTTTTGTGGAGGAGAACCTGGTCTCAGTAAGTATGAAGACGGGCTTCACTTTCCACTTCCTGAACAGTTTGTGAACGACTGGATTCTGGGACACCCTCTTGGCTCTTAACTAACCAGGCTTTGTGTTTAGGTGTTAGAAGGTTAAACTGTGTGACTCTGTGTGTGTGTATGTTTGTATGTAAGGTGAGTAATGTTTTTTTCCCTCAGGTTTTAGCTTTATCCAGAGCTACCATCTTGCTCTCATGTATTTCCATTTATGATGTCCAGTCCAAGGGATATGAGATGGTGATCTCTGTACTTCTCTGCAGCCTTGCTATCATCTTGGCTCTGCCACCTCCCGCCCCAACCTCTGGCAGTCTAGATACCATGACTCGTTCCTCTGTGTGCTGGAGGGATGCTCACTGGCCCTTGCACATTTAATAACCATGTTCATGTCAGAAACACAGAGGAAATGTGGGGCCAGCAGCCCCTGGAGTTGTTGCCCTCTGCCCTTTCACCTGTGCACTCAGAGCATATGTACCAGCCATGAGTCTTTTGTTCTGTCAGAGTGCAAATCTCTCTCAGATAATCATGTGGACCCACAGCAAACTCATGCCACCCGCTTCCTCACATGGTGGTGAAACTCTCCTCACCTGCTTTCATGTCCGCACACTGTGTCATGTGTGAGTTTTTGATTACTGCTTGTTTAGAATGGAGGCGAGCCAATGGCTGCGTTTGTTGTTTCAGCTGAAGATCATTATCCATGACTTACACTGGGGTAGAAAGATCAACTTCTGGTCTTTCTCTTCAGTGAATTTGAACGTGGAGCATGTCATTCTCCCCTTCACATCTCACCCTTGTCCCTGCCTGCTTCTGTACCTTCACCTCATACCCCAGCTAAAGATGAAAGGAGGGACGGGAAAGGAATCAGGGAGAGAAGGAGAGAAGAAGGGAAGAAAATTCAGAGAGAAGGACTCATACAGTGTCAGGATAGAATTTGTGTTTTCCAACTGGGCTAGCTGGTTTACCAAAATACCATCATAATCCTCAGAGGAAAATGTTAAGGCCTAGGAGTCTTGCCTTTGGTAGCCAGATTGACATTAATAAAAATGAAATCTGTATGGGGAGGGCAGACACTTGCCTGTTGTCATTTACAGTGTAGAAGGTGAAAAATGTAGATATCAAAGAGAAACTGGATAATCACACTATGTACAATAGTCTTTTTTTTTGACTGGGGTTGTTACCTTGGTATTTCTGTTAGTGTTTCTTTGAATTTTGAATAGTGACAATTCTGCATCACCTCTGCCTTATAACTTGGGAATTAGACTTTTGGAAACTGAGCAAACAAAAACCAATTGAACAAAAACAACACTAAAACTTTGACTTTGAGACTATACCTAAATGATGGGCCAAGTGAAGAGTTACTGTCTCCGCCTCCACAGCCGATGAGGGAAGGCCAGTGTGAGCGTGGCCCCGAGATGTAGTAAACTTAATAGAGGGTGAAACCTCCCCAGATTCTCTAACATTTGGGGAGCTTTGGGGAGTTGCGTTTTGCACGATGCAGGATCAGAGAGCTGCACATAGGTATCTTAAGTATAACAATGCCCTTTTTTTTTTTAATTGAGAAAAGTTGATGTAATAAAATAGTCTCAGGGCTGAAGAGATAGCTCAGCAGTTAAAAGCTCTTCCAGAGGACTTGAGTTCAATTCCCAGCAACAACATGGTGGTTCACAACCATCCGTAACTCCAGGTCCAGGGATCTGACGCCCTTCTCACCCTCTCTGGCACCAGGCACACCTGCGGTATACCAAATACATGTAGTCAAAATACCGGTATACATAGAATAAAATAATCAGTTTTAAGTGGTCTTAAAATTTAAGGTTTCTCAGTGGTCGAGTGCATGGTGGAAGAGGTTTCAGTCTACAGCATGGAAAAAAATAAAGTAGTGCTTGGTTTTTGTGTATATGCATAGGAAAAAAATAAACAAGTTTAGGGACTATTCCTTATTATACATTGATTTTTTTCTGGGAGCAGCAGGCATTGAATTGTCGAGGGTCTTGAGGAATCCTGTTTAAATAGCCAGGTTTTGGTCTGCAATAATTACGTTTGTTGTTTCTGACCTTAGCAATGGGTGAACCATGAACTCCAACTTCCAGATGTTACTTTCTTCCTTAAAACCTAAATTGCATAGCCTTCCCTAAGGGTACAAAGTACACTTTGTTTTAGTTAGATAGCCCCCCTTGTGTTTAAGGGCTGGTAGCTAATTGTTTTAATGACAGAGACTCCTTCGGGTCCACTTTGAGAAAAAAAATAAATGCGGAGTCCAAACCACATTTCTTTCTTTTGAGTTTTAAAAATTTTGTGTTGTTACTTCCTAGGCTGCGGGAGGGAGTACCTCACACCAAGTTAGCTTCTCCTACTTCAACGCATTTAACTCCTTACTCAACAATATGGAGCTTGTGCGGAAGATCTATAGCACGTTAGCAGGCACGAGGAAAGATATTGAAGTCACCAAGGGTAAGATTTAAAAGCTGAATCTTTGAATCCATGCTTGTCATCAGACAGATAGACCAATGTTTGTTTTTCATCAGATAGGAGGCCAGTGTAAACCCACCACAGAACAAGGGGATCAGGAAAGTCAGCTGTCATTTGCATGTGCGTGTTTGACGCATGCGCATGCTCCTGAGCCTTAGAAGCCCAGGTGCAGTGTTTAATGAGATACTGAGGTCAGGAATGCAAAAGTGCTTTTGACAGTTTTGAAAAGAGCCTTGGCCCAATCTGTCAAACAGGTCAGTGGCAGTGTGGCGGCAGCTTGTTTGTACTGAAAACTAGTTGCCATGGAGAGAGGAGCAAGGCCACTGCTTTTGGGTGAGTGTTGGCTGGGCGTCTTGGGAGACCTCAGGGGCCGCCTTTATCTTGTAACTCTGGAGACCAGGGGGAATAAGCAAGAGAAGTGAGAACGAGAAAGGATTGTTTTGTTGTTGAAGTTGATCTGTTTCTGCAATTTCATTCTCTTAACAGTTATTTTAACTCCAGCTTTTCAGAAAGTATTTAAATTTAGCTTTACATATTTAGAATAGAGCTAAAATTCTCTCTCTCTCTCTCTCTCCTTTCTTTTCTCCCTTCTTTCTCCCTCTCCCCTCCCCCTTTCTCTATGTGATTTTATATTAGACTCTTGAAATACTAACCTTTGTTTCTTTCTCTTCAGAGGAATTTGCCCAGAGCGCCATACGCTATGGACAGGTCACTCCACTAGAAATTGATATCCTGTACCAGCTTGCAGACCTATATAATGCTTCAGGGTAAGACTTCCAATGATTCTTTGTGGTGTTTAGTACAAGGTGGATCTTTTGAGATGTGACATATAGCACACCCTTTACCAACAGCCTTTTCAGTATATAGATTCTTTTTTTTTTTAACTAATATTTTTTACTTTGCATCTTAATATCCACCCCCTCTCCTCCCAGTCTCTTCTCCCATAGCCCCTCCCCAACCCCTCCTTCCCCTTTTCCTCTGAGAAGGGGGAGGCTTCCCTGGGTATCACCCTACCTGGCACATCCAGTCTCTGTAGGACTAGGCTCATCCTCTCCCACTGACGCTAGACAAGGCAGCCTAAGTAAGAGGGATGGGATCCACAGACAGGCAACAGATTCAGGGACAGTCCACCCCACTCCAGTTTTGGGGAGACCCACATGAAGACCAAGGTGCACATCTGCTACATATGTGTAGTGTGGCTTAGGTCTCACCTATGCTGGCTCTTTGGTTGGTGGTTAAGTCTCTGGGAGCTCCCAAGGGTCCAAGTTACTTGACTCTGTTTGTCTTCCTGTGGATTCCCTGTCCTCTTCAGCTCCCTCAGTCTTTTCCCTAACTCTTCCACAAGACTCCCTGAGCTCCATCTAATGTTTGGCTGTGGGTCTCTGCATTTGTTTCCATTGGCTGGTAGGTAGAGCCTCTTGGAGGACAGTTATGCTAGACTCCTGTCTGCAAGCATAACAGAGTATCATTAATAGTGTCAGGGATTGGTTCTTGCCCATGGAGGTTTTCAATTTGAGCCGGTCATTGGTTGGCTATTCCCCCAGTCTCTGCTTCATCTTTGTCCCTGAACATCTTGTGTGTGTGTGTTGGGGGGGGGGGGGGTGAAGGTTTTGGTTGAAGGTTTTATGGGTGGGTTGGTGTCCTTATCCCTCTAAGAAGTCTTGCCTGGCTACAGAAGATAATTCAGGCTCCATATCCCCCACTGCTAGGAGTCTCAGGTAGAGTCACCCCCATAAACTCCCTGCCCCCCTCCAGCCTCTGGCACATCCTATAGATGTGGCCCCCTTGGATTTCAGTTCTTACTCCCCTACTCTCCCTATACGTGCCCCCTGCCCCCATTCTCATCCCCATCCCCTCACCCATCCAATTCCCTCCCTCCATCTACCTCTGATGTCTGTTTTATTTCCCCTTCTGAGAAAGATTCAAGCATTATCCCTTGGGCCATCCTTGTTATTTAGCTTCTTTGGGTCTGTGGATTGTAGTGTGGTTAGCCTAGACTTTATAGCTAATCTTCACTTATAAATGAGTACATACCATGCATGTCCTTTGTGGTGGCACACCTTTAATTCCAGTGCTCAGGGGGCAGAGGTAATTGAGCTTCTGAGAGTTCAAGACCAGCCTGTTCTACATAAGGAAGGTGCAAGACAGCCAGGGCTACACAATGCCTGTGTCCAAAACAAAAACAAAAGAAAGAATTAAAATAAATAAGCTTTGTCTTCAGTGTGTAGATTCTTAACAAGAGAAATGGGAGGAGAGAAACAGAAGATGGAGGGCCAGAGAGGCAGAGGGAGGGAGAGACGGGGAAGAGCTAGAAGCAGAAGCAAAGGGAGTGGGTTGGAGCAGAGAGCCAAGAGATGAATGTGGAGGAGGGGGCTGGGGAGAATGAGAGAAGGGGTTCAGGGTGAGAGTGCAGAGGGAGAGGGAGGAAAATGAGAAGCAGAGAGTTGAGGAGAGGGGAGAATATGGACTAAATGCAGGTTTTCCCGGTGGTTTGAATTTAACGAGATTTGTAGAAACTTGGTTGTTTGTAAATTCATTTAAATAAGGCTGAGGTACATAGAAGAACATTGTATCCTTTTGCATCACCATAGAAGGTGGTTTTTCGGAATAGCATGTACCCAATTTGTGTGGGAGAGTATTACTTTCTTAAGATATGCCTAATACAGCATCATACTTCTCCCAGAGACAAGCTCAGATGTTTATGCCTTTGTTATAAGTTAAAAACACAAAAGTGTGTAGAGGGTATTTAACATGCAAATACACGCAAAAACATGCAAATGTACGCAGAGCCCTCAAGCACAAGCGCCCTGTGGAGTGAATGGTCTGTTTAAAAGCCTGGGTTGTTGTTGTTTCTGGTCACCTGTGGTAGTTCTTTAAATAGTAATATTGGACATACTGGGCCTGATGGATCTGCAGTTCAGGACACTTGCTCCTTTTGCAGAGGACTCAGGTTTGATCCCAGCATCCACATTGGGTGGTACATACCTGCTTTACTTCAGCTCCAGAGGATACAATGCTCTCTGGTGGATCCAGAGGGCACCTGCACTCACAAGCGCAAACCGGCACCTGCACATACATACAAATACACATAATTAAAAGTAATTTTTAAATATCTGAGGACTGCAAGAGTTGGATACGCATAGCATATGTGCCTTCTTGCCTTCTTGCTGTATGGCACATTTCTGGACAGATGATATTTAGTATTTCAGCTGCCTTGTATGCCAGCAATGTTGTGTGATTAACAAAAACAACGAGGCCCTGTCTCAACCATCTAAAATTCACACGTTTAGACAAATGCTTTGAGCCTCCTTCATGTGAATACATGGTTTTTTAAAGTCCTTCTCAAAGCTACATCTGAAGTGACCTTTTATCTGACTCACGGAATATACTTATTTTTAAGTCAGTTTTGACATCCATGGTACTGTGTTCACATAATTCAAAACTCAAGGGCTTTGAAGAAGAGTACTATAAAAAAAAAGAAAGAAGGAAGAGAGAGAAAGAAAGAAAGAAAGAATAAGAGTCCTTCTAGCTTACTGTTTTCCTCCTTATTTCTAACCTTCCTGTGGGACACTGGGGACTTCTGCATTATGGAGAGGAAATGTGGACCTTTGCTTTGGTGGAATTGCTTGCTCAGTGTTCAAGTCCATCATCAGAATTCCATTAGATCCATTCCCTCCTTGGGATTTCTCTGGAGGCTTTTGCTTTTGTTGTAAATAAGATCTGAAGGCTCATTGTTTTTCTCACTAAAATGGTCATAAAATGTGAATAAGGAAGTGGCCCCTATAAATACTATCTCTTCAGCATTTGGGGGAGAAAGGTGTGCTCCACCTGAGGGGTTTGTCATGTCTAACAATTCTTTTTGCCACCTTTCTCCCTTAAGGCGCTTGACTCTGGCAGACATCGAGAGAATAGCGCCACTGGCTGAGGGGGCCTTGCCTTACAACCTGGCAGAACTTCAGAGGCAGGTATGAGCAGTCCATGACTCTGTTCACCTTCAAAAATGCTGAAATGGGGAGGCTGGAGAGATGGCTCAGAGATTAAGAGCACTGGCTGCTCTTCCAGAGGATCCTGGTTCAGTACTCCGCACGTGGCAGCTCACACCTGTCTGTAACTCCAATTCCAGGGGATCCCATACCCTCACATGTAAGCAAAACACCATGCACATTAAAAATAAGAAGAAATCATCATTATCATTAAAAAAAAAAAAAAAAAAAAAAAAAAAGCTGACGTGAGGTAAGGAAACAAGCCTAAAAGATTGACATGAGTTTTACAGGCTCTAGAGTCCCGAGCTTGGAGGTTGTGCTTGTCTCCCACATCCTCACAAGCTGATGCGACTGATGACTAGGTTTTGAGTTTCCATCTTCTAGCTTATTAAGATGAGGAAAGTAAGAGTTACGCTTGGGGGTGTGACCTCCTTAGCAGTCATTTGCTTAAGCAGCCTTAAAGATAGATTAGTGTTCAGGCCACTCTGTGGTTAAGCTGATATTTATCGGACTTTTTTTTTTTTTTGTACAAAGCATTTTGCAATTGAAACAAACTTATCACTGTGATTGTGCCTAACAGATTACATGATGGAAAAAGAAAATGTATCTGATTAGTGAACCATAAAGAAATTTTTTTTTAATGTTAAATATAATAAAAATGAGGGCCATGTCTTGTAATGTTAATGCAGTTCCATTTTGGATTTTCTGAATGTTCTCAGTAGAAAAAGCCAGACCCCATGAGGTGACCTCCAAGATTGAATGGAGCCATTTTTTCAGAAAAGGAAGTCTTGTTTTAAGTGGAAACCTGGACTTCTGGCGGAGGATCATGGGGCCTTGTGGGGTCTAAGGTCTTGAGGAACTGGCCTCTTCCCCCTGATATTCCATTGGGCTTAGCCTTGAAGATCCTCTATTTCTCATTGTTCTTCATGAAGTTTTGTGAAGTACTGGGAGACAGGAGAGAAGGTGGGAAACGGAAGGACAGAGGACCAGTAGGGCATAAGGGTCACCTTGCCAAAGGACATGTGTCTGCCTGTTCCTCATGTGACTTCTTGGTGAGCAGCCAGGGGTCGGCTTGCTGTTATGTTCCTTTGCCAGTCAGGTTAGTGAGAAATCAAAGTACTCAGTCAGTATGGTGATGAGCGTCTACAAGCCAGCACTCAGGAAGCTGAGGCAGAAAGATGCCATGAGTTCAAGGCCAGCTGGAGCTACATGACAAGACTGTGGTTACAAACCAACCAACCAACCAACCAACCAACCAACCAACCAACCAACCAACCAACCATGTTATTGACTTTGGAAAGATTTCTTCTGCTTGATCTCCATAGAATAATAAATAAGAACATTTTACTCAGTTGAAGCAAAGGGAAAATGCAAAAGAGCCCTTTGGTGACTTAACTTATGGCCAGGCTTTGTCTACGCATGGAAGATTAGCACGCTCTCCTGCAGAGGTCTCTCTCGTGCAGAAGTCTCTCTCTCGTGCAGAGGTCTATCTCTCTCCTGCAGAGGTCTCTCTCTCATGCAGAAGTCTCTCTCTTGTGCAGAGGTTTAGCTTTTTGGTTTCCCCTTGCTCAAAATTTTTTCTTTTCTGTTTCCAAAGGTTCCTTTCTATTTTTTGTTTTTTGTTTTTGTTTTTTTTTTTTTTGTTTTGTTTTGTTTTAGATAAGACTACATAGTCCAGGCTAGCCTCAAACTCATTATAGAGCTAGGGTTAGCTCTGACTTCCTGTCTTAGTGTCTTATTCAGGAATCTCTAGAGCATCAGTTCACAACCTGTGGGTCTTGATACCCTCTCCCCTGGGAAGACCATTGAAAAACACAGATATTTATATTATGATTCATAGCAGATTCATACAGCTATGAAGTAGCAATAAAAATAATTTTATGGTTGGGGATCAACACAACATAAAGAATTGTACTAAAGGGTCACGGCTAAACTTGATCCCTGAGTTTTATTCTTAGAACTCATTTAGTAGAAGGTCAGAATTGATTCCTGGAAGATGTCCTGTGGCTTCAGGTTTGCATGGTGCCATGTACATACATACACACACACATCACACACAGACACACATATACCACATAAAAAATAAACAAAAAAAAAAAGCAATTTACGTTAATGAATTTAAAAGTCCCAACTCATGTACTGTGACTTCTACAAATAAGTTAAAATTTAAAATTCTCTTTAAAACAAATCCCACTTCAGCAGCTGGACACAGTCTGGGATGCCCATCATCCCAGCATCAGGAGTCTAAGGAGGACTCACCCTGAGGCCAGCCTGTGCTGCTTAGCAGGACCCTATTTCAAACCAGGAGTCCTCATTTCCTCTGTGACCCTGCTTCTGATGCTCATTGCCCCTTGCCTACCATTCTTGCTTCTAGCAGTTTTCCAGAGGTCAGATCTGTAACTCATTCTAAGAAGGTGATATTATTACAGGAGTGACTTTTCTTTAAACAGGACAGCTTGCCTATATAGTGACAATGCCGAACTCCAAATGGAGCACAGAGATTTTTCATATACCAGGATCCTCCTATCTCCCCCCACCCTCATCCCCCAGCCAGTCTAGCTTAGACTACAAGCTCTAGGTTTAGGAAAGACCCTCTCTCAAATGATAAGGTGGAGACCAATAGAGAAGGACACCTGAT
>JANHMN010000002.1:140861226-140904669 GCA_030674055.1 Rhabdomys pumilio | reverse complement strand
TCTCTCGTGCAGAGGTCTATCTCCCTCCTGCAGAGGTCTGTCTCCCTCCTGCAGAGGTCTATCTCCCTCCTGCAGAGGTCTCTCTCTCTCCTGCAGAGGTCTCTCTCCTGCAGAGGTCTCTCTCTCGTGCAGAGGTCTCTCTCTCTCTCGTGCAGAGGTCTCTCTCTCATGCAGAAGTCTCTCTCTTGTGCAGAGGTTTAGCTTTTTGGTTTCCCCTTGCTCAAAATTTTTTCTTTTCTGTTTCCAAAGGTTCCTTTCTATTTTTTGTTTTTTGTTTTTGTTTTTTGTTTTGTTTTGTTTTGTTTTGTTTTGTTTTAGATAAGACTACATAGTCCAGGCTAGCCTCAAACTCATTATAGAGCTAGGGTTAGCTCTGACTTCCTGTCTTAGTGTCTTATTCAGGAATCTCTAGAGCATCAGTTCACAACCTGTGGGTCTTGATACCCTCTCCCCTGGGAAGACCATTGAAAAACACAGATATTTATATTATGATTCATAGCAGATTCATACAGCTATGAAGTAGCAATAAAAATAATTTTATGGTTGGGGATCAACACAACATAAAGAATTGTACTAAAGGGTCACGGCTAAACTTGATCCCTGAGTTTTATTCTTAGAACTCATTTAGTAGAAGGTCAGAATTGATTCCTGGAAGATGTCCTGTGGCTTCAGGTTTGCATGGTGCCATGTACATACATACACACACACATCACACACAGACACACATATACCACATAAAAAATAAACAAAAAAAAAAGCAATTTACGTTAATGAACTTAAAAGTCCCAACTCATGTACTGTGACTTCTACAAATAAGTTAAAATTTAAAATTCTCTTTAAAACAAATCCCACTTCAGCAGCTGGACACAGTCTGGGATGCCCATCATCCTAGCATCAGGAGTCTAAGGAGGACTCACCCTGAGGCCAGCCTGTGCTGCTTAGCAGGACCCTATTTCAAACCAGGAGTCCTCATTTCCTCTGTGACCCTGCTTCTGATGCTCATTGCCCCTTGCCTACCATTCTTGCTTCTAGCAGTTTTCCAGAGGTCAGATCTGTAACTCATTCTAAGAAGGTGATATTATTATAGGAGTGACTTTTCTTTAAACAGGACAGCTTGCCTATATAGTGACAATGCCGAACTCCAAATGGAGCACAGAGATTTTTCATATACCAGGATCCTCCTATCTCCCCCCACCCTCATCCCCCAGCCAGTCTAGCTTAGACTACAAGCTCTAGGTTTAGGAAAGACCCTCTCTCAAATGATAAGGTGGAGACCAATAGAGAAGGACACCTGATGTCAACCTCTGGTCTCCACATGACCTTACGTAATAACAACTTACATAATGACAAGGGTCTTAGCTTTGCTTACTGTTGAAGAGACACACTCACCTTTATATCTCCTGAGTGTAGTCTTTACTGATAGTGAGTGCAAGTGTGGGAGATAGCTCAGCAGGTACAAAGCACATACTACAAAAGTCTGACCATCTGAGTTTGGTCCCCAGAATCCACTGAAAGGTGGAAAGAAAGAAGTGACTAAGTAGTTCTCTGACATCTACCTGTGAGCCAGGGGCACGTGTACACCAAGCATTACACACACACACACATACACATACACGCACACGTCACTACCACCACCACCACCACCACCACCACTAACAACAACCAATAACAACAGTGTCTTAGTAAAGGTTACTTTTACTGTGAAGATACAGCATGGCAACCGAAATTCCTATAAAGGAAAGCATTTAATTGGAGCTGGCATGGTTTCAGAAGTTCAGTCTGTTATCATCATGGCAGGAAGCATGGCAACATGCAGTTAGACATGGTGCTGGAGAAGGAGCTGTGAGTTCTCCATTTTGATTCACATGCAGCAGAAGGAAACTACAAGCCACACTGGGCATGGCTTGAGCATTGGAGACCTCAAAGCCCATCCCCATAGTGACATACTTCCTTCAACAAGGCCAAACCTTCTCCAACCAAGCCACATCTCCTAATAGTGCCACTCTCTATGGGCCAAACATTCAAATACACGAGGCTGTGGGGCCCATTTCTATTCAAACCACCACAAACAGTAAATAAAATTTAAAAGCAGATGTCCAGGAATGCTTGTATTAGCATTAGACAGTGGAAACACTTGAGACATTTACTGTGAGAAGAAAGGAATGCATGAATATGGTGTATGGTGGAAAAAATGGTATTTTTTTCCTGCTTGTGACAGGGTCCTGTTATGTTGTACAAGCTAGCCTTTGACTCATAGTCCACATGCCTCAGCCTCCCATGTACTGGGATTAAAAGGTGTGACAATGTAACTTTGTGGGGTGTGGCAACAAAGAGTCTGTAATCTCCATACATGGTTGGTGGAGGAATCGGGCAAGAGAATCATCAGGAGTTCAGGGCCAGCCTTGGCCACACAGCAGATTTGAGGTTGGCTTGGTTTACATAAAATAGTATCTCAGAATGGAGTAGGGGTGAGGGAAAGAGAAGAGAGAGCTTGGAGGTTTCTTTTGTGTTCTTGGGGTTGAACCTCAGACTCCACCATGTTATGCAAGTACTCTATATCAGCAGCTCAAGAAATGAACCCTGCCCCACCGCTACTGGCCTTAAACTCACTTTGTAGCAAAGGCTGGTTTTGAACTTGGATCCTTCTGCTTCCATCTCCTGAGTGCTGGAATTACAGCTGTGTACTTCTACACCTGTTTTGTGAGTGCTGGGGATCGAGCCCAGAGTTCATGCTAGCATTGTTTTGACTGAGCTATGTCTACACTTCCCCCAATGGAAGTTGTAATTTGAAGAATCTAAGGTAGGTAAAAGTTAATAAAAAGCTGCAGAGAAAAAGATGTGCACATGTTTAATGCTTGTACCAGTTTGGAGGTTAAGCCCTGGTTATCCCTCTATGATGATGGGCAAACGATTCTCCTTATTTTTTCTCTTTGTGTGCCCCATGTTTACTTTTTCAACTATTTGGGGTAAATGGTCTGTGATGAATCTTCTCAGGCATATAACTCTGTGTGTGTGTGTGTGTGTGTGTGTGTGTGTGTGTGTGTGTGTGGTGTGTGTGTGTGTTGTGTTTCTATGAGAAAGTATATTAAAGCTCTATGCTGTTTGCTCAAGATGAGCTGAGTTGAGCTCTGCCTTAACATTCCTAGGATGACTGCATCTTTATTTCACACAGGCTGTTTCTTAGTCTGAGGACTTTGTCTCTCTGTGTAGTCTGTAGTCTCTTGGACCACCTTTGGTCTTGGATTCATGAATACACAGAGGAAAACATTACAGTTTACTTGCTAACTCCACAAAAATGAAACATGTTCTCAATCAAAAAGGAGGAAATCAGGTTTATATGAAAGCTGTTATTTATTTACAAGTCATTAATCTCATTAAACATTTTAGATCGGGAGATACTGCAGTCTTTAATGAGTCTGAACTCCCTCATATCGGGAGGAAAGTATGCATACATTGTTTTATGCATAGAAATAAGAAAATAACTAAAATGTGTATATTTTCCCTGTACCCACTTGGTCCTTCTGTACTGTCATGACTTTGGGTTTTAATCTTACTTTGTAAGGCTAATAATACAGAAAGGCAATGGAAGACCTGGAAAACCCTAAGTGTGGCTCAGAGTGGCTTCCGTTTGTGTTGCTCAGCCCTGCCTTGCTCCTCTGACCGCATGCAGACCCTGTAGAACCCAGCTTTGCTGTTCTCAGACACTTGCTGTAAAGTTGACCAGATATTGTTGTTCTCCCAAATTGGTATGTGTTGTTGGAAGCAGCTTTGTCTCCATTGAGCTGACATGCTATGTAAAGCAGCTTGATGTAGGCTTGGTTTGTTAACCGACAGGATCCCATCCTACAAACACAAATAAATAAATAAACAAGCAAGCAAACAAACGAACCTCGTTTCAAATGAAATCTCGAATTCCCGAGGGAGCCAGTTAAAAGCGTTTAAGAATCTTAACTTCATTCTGCTTTGACAAACATTTAATTAGCCTATCAGCTTTAACCTTATCAGGTTAACTTATTAACCGTATTGGGTCCTAACCTTAAGGGGAAAGTGCCTTTGCCTTTGGCCCCTTTGCTCACAGTAGGTGATTGTTTCAGACCTGAATATTTTCCTTTAGCCTAAATGCTAAAAACTCAGTACATAGTCATTATAGGAATGACAGTTATAGGGACATTGCACTTATGAATATTCATGATGTGAAACCTATAGCATTAATTACATTAATTTGCATAGCTGAATACAAGGAACGCATAGGTTGTAATGATAACTAAGCCTTAAGAAAAAGCACCTCAGTAACCCTACACTGGTGTGTTTTCTTACAAATGCTGTTTAATAGGAATGAAGGTGGCATTTCTGTCAAAAGGCATTTGGGTATTTATAGTTCGAGATGTTTTAGCTAAGAGTTAAAGCACAGAATAATCCTTCAGTTTTCATAGGATTTTGCAGGGCTTATAAACATTCTTTGAAGAAAGAGAGTTGAAAGAAAAATCTGTATTGTTGAATGCAGGAGAAACCTCCCACGTGACTAAGGAAATTAGTGGTCACTTGACTCTTCTTTGGGGTCATAGACCTATTATTTTATGAAAATAACCTTTTTTTTTTTTTTCTTTTTAAGATTGGTTTCAACTTTGGATCCAACATTTGTTTGCCTTGAGTTCATTTTTTAAAATTCTTATTTTTATTTTTTGTTTATGGGTGTCTGTGTGTGTGTGTGTGTGTGTACATGCAGCTTGTGGAGGCCACAAAATTGCACCCCTGGAAATTGAGTTTTAGGTCATTGTGAGCCACCATGTGGGTGCTGGGAACTGAAACCAATTCTGTTGGAAAAGCAACCAGTCTTAACCATTGAGCCATCTCTCCAGTCCTTGGCTTTGAACTCTTAATCCATTGGCTTTTGCCTCCTGAGTAGGTGCGATTACAGGTCTGCACCACCGAGCTTAGTTTTAGTCTATATATTTTAATTCAACTTTGTTTAACTTGAGTTAGAGTCTCCTGTAGCCAAGATGGGTCTTGAACTTACCATGTAACTGAGGATGACCTTGAACTTGTGAAACTCCTCCCTCCATTCCCTTAGAACTAGAATTCATGTCTGACTCACCATGTCCAGATAATAGCTTTGTTTTAGTTGATTATTACTGTATTTGTGTGTATGTGTGTGTGTGTGTGTGTGTGTAGGTGCACATGTGTGTAGTTCAGAGGACATCTTTCGAGAATAAGTTCTCTCCTTTCACCGTGGATTCTGAGGATCAAATTCAGGTCATCAGGCGTGTACAGCAAGTACTTTAGCTGCTGAACTACCTCACCAGCCACCACTGCTGCCACCGCCTCCTCTTCTTCTTCCTCCTCCTCCTCCTCTTCCCTCTCTTCTTCCTCTTTTTCTTCCTCTTCCTCTTCTTCCCTCTCTTTTTCTTCTTTTTCTTCTTCCTCCTCCATCTCTTCTTCCTCCTTCCTCTCTTCCTCCTCCTCCTCCTCTTTTTGAAAAGCTCATTACAACAAAGTGGGTATTTTATTATTTTGTTCCAATCTGCTTATAGAGTATATTGGATATTTTCATATCGAAAATTCTAAGTTCCAGATTGGCACATTGATGTCGACAGGTCACTCCAGGCGCAGGACTGTGGGACAGCATCTGAACCGCAACCAGATTTATTTCAGTTTTATTTTACTAGTATCATAGGTTTTGTTAGAACCATGTATATGGTTAGGACAATAGTTGTTAGAGATTTTACATGTGATCAGTCTTCCCTGGCCTGGAACTGACAGACATCTGCCTGCCTCTGTCTCCTGAGTGCTGAGACTAAAGGTCTCCTCAGCCCTGGAACTGACAGACATCTGCCTGCCTCTGTCTCCTAAGTGCGGAGACTAACAGCCTCCTCAGCACACTGGACAGTTTTGATATATTCCTAAAAGGAAGATTTTTTTGATATGGGCAGTGCACGCCTGTAATCCCAACACTTGGGAGGCAGGAGGGTCAGTGATTTAAGACTATCCTCAGCTAGATAGCAAGTTCAAGGCCAGGCTAGGATCTGAGACTTTGTCTCAAAAGACACAATAAAGGGTTGGTGAAATGGCTCAGCTTGTAAAGGCGCTTACCACCAAACCTGACAACCTGAATTTGATCCTCAGAACCTTCACAGTGGAAAGAACTGACTGCAGAAAGTTGTCTCCTGGGTCCACATGTGAGCTATGGCAGCATATACCTCCCTACCTCAATGCGTATACAGTGAATGAATGAGTGATTGAATGTTAAAAACAGCAAAATATTAAAAAAAAAAAAAAAGCTAACTTAAAGAGGAGCAAATGTTGTATGCTGGTTCATTTGCTTACTTCAGAGTTTTGTTTCTGGGAGGGCTTGAAATGGGGCTCAGTGAAACAGTGCTTGCCAAGCTCCCATGAGGCCCTGGATTCAGTCCCCAGTACTGCAAAAGCAAGTGTATCAACACAAACCTCTCAGGGCTAATAATGTATCCTCTACAGCAGTCCATATGTGAACACTAGGAAAAAGCTACTCTACATTTTGCTCTGTGTGTGTGTGTGTGTGTGTGTGTGTGTGTGTGTGTGTTGCTTTTTGAGTGTGTGGAGGGCATGTATATCTGTGTAGCACATGCAAGCTTAGTGCTCTCAGAGGTCAGAAGAGGGCATTGAATTCTCTGGAACTGAAGTTACAGGTGACAGTGCACCACCAAGAGGATGCTGGGAACCCAAACAGGGTCCTCTGCAAAAGCAGTGGGTGCTCTTAATTTCTGGGTGATTTCTCTCCAACCCTGGGGTGTTTCTCTTTAAAAAACAAACAAACAACAAAAACCCACTGTTTTCTTTCAGATTTAGATTTCTTTCTGTCTTTCTGCCTTCCTTCCTTCCTTCCTTTCTTTTTTTCTTTCTTTTGTAGTTGTAAATTTTCAGACTTTTCTATTTTCTTCTTCCCCCTCAGCAATCTCCTGGCTTGGGCAGACCTATCTGGCTCCAGATTGCCGAGTCTGCATACAGGTTCACTCTGGGCTCAGTTGCCGGAGGTGAGTGGCATGTCTGCGACTGCTTTAAACTGGTTTTGTAACATTGTCCCAGCAGATAGGACAGCTCAGCAAAGGCGTAGTTCACTGTTCCTGGGGGTCAGGACTATGGGGCTTTCAGAGGATTCTTTATTTCTACCTGTGCTCAGAGGGCTTGTCATAGCATGGCCGTGGCCCTCTGGCTCCAGCCTGTCTTCAGCGTAAAACCTCTGTAATCATGGGTGCACCGCTGCACTCGCACTCCTTAATCACATTAGGTAAGGCCAGTGTGAAAAATGGAGATGGAAAAAACTGAGTGTATAAAAAAAAAAAAATCTGAGTGTATGAGGACATGCTAGGGCTAGGGTGGAAGCTAAGGTCTGAGATGAAAACTCAGAAACTCATGAAATAAAGCACCCACAGAGAATCACAGTGGCTGGCTTGTGATTTTTCTTTCCTTTTTCTGGCTTAAGAGTATCCAGATATGTTGTTTATTTGAAAAAAAAATCCCTTTCCTCTCTCTACTCATAGAGAGTCCATTAAAAATCGTTTTATTTGTGTGTGTGTGTGAGGGTTACTTCATGCATGTTGAGATCAGAGGACAACTTGGCCAGAGCTGGTTCTCTCCTTCTACGGTGGGGGTCCAAGGATTAAACTCAGGTTGTCACACTTGATGGCAAACACCTTTGCCTGCTGAACTACCTCAGCAGCCTGAGACTATTTTTACTTAATCTATAGAGAAAATTTTATAGAACCTGAAATCACTTAGTTGAGAAGAACCTCCCAAAATATTTAAATGCTCCTGAGTTTTCAAAACTAGCTGGAACTGGTGCCTGGTAATTTTTTTTTTCCAGCCTCAATTTTAGAAGGTGCCAAGAATGTTCTGCTTTCAACAGCTAAAAAATAGAACACTCTAGAGCCTGTGAAATATTTCAGTCCCCAAGAAATTCTATAACACGACTTTAGGCTTTTGTTTGATTGACTTTCAACCAAATTCTATACATGGGGATAGGATCTTGTCAAGGATTCTTCACCCCGAAGGATGGTTGTTGCTTAGATTTACCTAAATGCTTCAGTGAACTAAACTTTAAAATCACAACCTCTTGGCTTCCATACAGTCATTTCATAGTTATGAAGAAGGAGCAAGTGAAATATTTAGGCATTTAATAGAAAATATAAAGAAATGGTACGGGGAGCTGTGGTTGCATATGCCTTGTCATCCCAGCAGAAGCTAGCTGATCTCTGTGAGTTCAAGGCCAGTATGGTCTACAGAGTGAGTTCTAGGAGAGCCGGGGCCAGAGAAACCGTGTCTAGAAAAAGAAATCAACCAACCAACCAACAAGCAAAAAACAAAAGAAAGAATAAAGGAAAATGGTATCCATATCTGTATGGTATACATAATTGCTAATTTCACTAAAAACAAACTGAGAGCTGCTATTCTAAGACTGGTTGGTGATAATTTGAAAATCTACTATCTAATTCACACATAAGATATCAAAGATTTTTTTTTATTTTAGGACATGCTAGGTAAACGCTCTACTACTGATTGTTTTGTCCCTTGAAGCAGCTCTTTATAGACCCCGCTGCTCGCAGTACTGCCGTCTTTTGGCTCTACTAATAGAGATGGAAAACTGTAATGAGGGCTTTCTGTGAGCCTAGACGCTGTGTTTTATTTTTCACTTATGGAGATGAGGTCTGATGCCCTTAGGGACGCTCCATCTAATTGTGTTCCTTTTGTTAAACCTGAAAATTGTTCTGTTTGTAGCTGTGGGAGCCACTGCGGTGTATCCCATAGACCTGGTGAAGACCCGGATGCAAAACCAGCGTGGTACTGGCTCTGTAGTCGGGGAGCTGATGTATAAAAACAGCTTCGACTGTTTTAAGAAAGTGTTGCGCTACGAGGGTTTCTTTGGATTGTACCGAGGTGAGTACGCACAGCTCAGCTGCCCACGTCGGTGATTTTGTGTGTGTGTGTGTGTGTGTGTGTGTGTCTGTGTCTGTGTGTCTGTGTGTCTGTGTGTCTTGTCACCATCAGCAGATTTTAACCCACTCATTATGGCGACCGATTAGGGCTGTTTCTTTTCCTTTGTCTCCCTCTTTGCTCCTTTTCATGTGTGTTGCGTTCTTTCTGGTGACTAGCCTTATTAGTCAGTAAACAGGTGTTCCTTCCTCCTTCCTGCTGCTTTTAATTCTTGGGCTCCAAATCCCGCGCCTCTCCTAATGTGTGTTCGTGAGCATGCTCTTTGAGGGCACGGGCCCTCAGAGAGCCCCTGTGCTCTGAGAGGTCGAAGAGAACTATATTAACACCAGTTCCCTGTAAAATCCAAGCCAGGTGCTAATTGAAGGTGAGACCCTGTCTATATACACTTGTTTTAGTGAGAAGAAATGCCAATTTAAAAAAATATTTTAGTTTAGTTTAGTTTTGTCTTTTCCAAGGAGACCTGTAGTAAATCTTTTCCAGTTAAGTCATCTGAATTTTTAAAAGGTAGGGACACCCTAGGCCCCCAAGTTTCAGCTAGCTCAGGCAGAGCACAAAGTTCCTCTCTTCTTGCAGTGACTGAGGCTGAGCGCCTAGCTGTCGCATCCTAGGCTGCTGCCCTGTGCAGAATTCTCCCTGGCCCCAAAAGGCTTTGTAGGAACTTGTCTTCTTGGAGAGAGGGTGCCTTTCATCTACATGTTTTCTCGTTAGAATTTTGGGTTCCTTTGCGGGAGAGATTAATTTTTTAATCCCTTTGGGCGCCACTTGGAATTCTTTGAAATACTCTTAGTGTGCTCTGGTCCCAAGCATTTGTGTAATTTACTGTACGTGTTTGTTTGCATTCCCAGGCTTATTAATCCCCAGATCATTCTGAGCTCTTAGAACTGTTGCTGGGAAAGAGAATGAATAAATGGGCGGGAGAAGAAACACCTCGTATTTGGTATCATATTCAGGCATTTAAGTGGACACATTTAGAGTCCAAGAAGACCGTTTGCATTTTTGCTGTGGATACTGTGTATGAAGTAAATAGGCCCAATTGTCCTGCTACTGAGAGAGAATATAATGAAGTTTCCTCACATACTCAAAATGTTTGGCTCTGAAAATCCAGGTTGTATAGCTTGGGGCAACAGTGGCCACTGCCTGGAGTGTCTGGGGCTGGCAATGCAAAAACTTGTTTTAAATGGACCCAGCTCTTCTAACTAGATCTTATTTAAAGGGGGAATCATAGGAGAGTGACATTAAGGTTGTTTATTTCTTTGCCATCTCCAATCTTTCATTATTGGATAATGACCTTTCTCTTAATTAGTATGGTTTTAAGTTACAAAGGGTGTCTACAAAGAACCATCAGAAGGAATCTAGCTGTGCCATGAATAGCCTTCTCAATAGATAGGTACTTCTAGATTTTTGTTTGGGAGCGTGCTCATATTAATTAAATGGGTGCAATATAGCAAGCAGGGGAGGATGCTGTTGACTTTATGCAGAATCTAAGCTGATAAAATGAGTCCTTTAAATGAGAGACTTTTGTATAAGAGAGACAATCGTAGGACCCCTGCCTGGGAGCACAGTGATTGTTGAGACTGTCATATATTGCTTAGAACTGGCTCATTATTGTGTCAGATGATTGACAAAGTTGTTGACAGATTAGCTAAATTTCTTTGCAGGCAACAATGATAGAATGACAGAAATCAGTATTTATTAACATTCCACGAGCTCTAAGGAGGAAAGTTGTAAAACAAATACACATGCTGACACCAGTGTTCTGGAGCTAGATTAAAAGAAATAGGGTCTGATGATCAGGAAGGCAAGAAAGTTAAGACTGCCATCTGCTGATTTATTCTTTTAGACCCGTCTGCGGCCCGTGAAAGGTGTGTGCAGATTTGTTTGATAATTCAGTTTGACTGACAGCAGCCTGTATGCACGATTACTTGCTGGCTCTCAACTCCCAGAAAAATCACTCATCAGCATCCTCCAAAGAGGCTTAAGATAAGAGCGGCAAGCAAGCTCGCAGACACACGTTATCACTCCCCCAGACTACTTGGTTTTAAGGCTATAAGATGAGTTTATTGTTAGCATCTTTAAAAAGAAGTGTATGCAAGAAAGAAAGTATTCCAGTAACCTGGTCCAGTAACCTGCTGCATGTTCTAGAAAGCTGAGCTCCGAGGGCCGTCTACCGATTGTTTACGTGTGACTGTTCTTTTCCAGTTTGCAGCCAGCCTGGGAAACGTAGCTTTCTAAAGCATAATGATTTCTTTGTTTTGAGCAGTCTTTTTAAATGCCTTAAGCTTGACATATATTAGTAAATAAAAATATAAATGGCACATATTTTCATCTGAACAGATACCAAAGGCTGCATTTTTTTTTTTTTTTTACAATAGCAGCTTTCTTTTAAATAACTGAGTGCCTTGCAGAATGTTGGGCTTCTCTGAGAAGATAATGGAGGCAGATACTCAGTAGCAGCGGCTCCCCTTTGTGCTGCAAGGAGTGTACACTGTAGCAAAACCTGGCTGTGCTTATAGCACACTGCTCCGAGCTTCTCTAAGCCCACAGCACTGGCTTTGTGAACTGCCTGTGTGCTCGTCTGCTGCTGTTGGGAATAGGAGGAGATTTGGTTACAGAGTGGAGAAAGCCCTCAGGCTCTGTTCTTTCCTTGTGTACTTTTATGGAGACGTTAGATAATGAAGCTATGTTTGTTTGTTTGTTTGTTTTTAAAGATATTAAGGAAAAACATTTTTGGCTTGGAGAAAAATGACATTATATTTGAGGTAAATTGTACACACACACACACACACACACACACACACACACACACAGAGTTTTTAGGATAATCCCTTTCCCCCATTAAGATGAAAACCTTGAGATACTAGGTGGGTAACTTAGAGGAAAGCACTTCCTTGTTGGGCTTGTACATTCACATCCAGATGTCTGTTTTTCTGTTTTTCAAATAATAATTCTCTCCTTCTACACAGGTCTGATCCCACAGCTGATAGGAGTTGCACCAGAAAAAGCCATTAAGCTAACAGTAAGTCTCTTTGTTGATGAACTGATGTCATTTATATAGATTGTCCTGGAGCCAAAAATAAGATCGATGTTGGTGGGGCTAGAGCGCTATATGGCACTTGTAAAAATGTTCACAAATATGTAGACAATTGATAAAATTGCATTTTTATCATGAGACAAGTATTTTGGTAATTTGAGATGCACTGGTGTACCATCACAGGGAATGTTGGGAAATTCTGATGAGCTGATCCTGTCTTCCTAATTAGGTTAATGATTTTGTCCGGGACAAATTTACCAGAAGAGATGGCTCCATCCCACTGCCTGCAGAAATCCTTGCTGGAGGTTGTGTATGTATCAATCCTGGATATTTTTTATAGCAAATATATTTCTCTATCCTCTCTGCAAAGTAGGTGTGAAATATGAGTAATATTGTCCTTTAAATTTTTTATTACATTGTTTGTGTGTGTGTGTGTGTGTGTGTGTGTGTGTGTGTGTGTGTGTGTTACATGCTATATTGATATGGTGGCCAGAGATCAACTTTCAGAAATTGGTTCTTTCCTTCCATCCAGTGTGCTGTGTCCGTGGGATTGAATTTAGGGCTATAGACTTGGCAGAAGGCACCTTTACCCAACTCGGACACCTTACTGGTACAACATCTCCCTTTAACTCAAAGGATTGCTTTTGAGGGATGTTTTACTCTGTAGACCAGTCTGGCCTCGAACTCAGAAATCCTCCTGCCTCTGCCTCCCAGGTGCACCACCACTGCCCGAGGGATGTTTTAAAATGAGTGTATGGCATGTATGGACAACCTTGGTATCAACCTCAAGAAAGCTGTTCACCTCCTTTGGGACAGAATCAGTCATCCACTTGAAGCTCAGCAATTAAGCTGAAAAGTGGGCTCTGGGGAGGGATCTTCTGGGCTCCACTCCCGCCATCACTGGGATCCCCAAGACAGGCACTACATGTGGTGCTATGTGGCTTATGAGGATTGAGACCAGGTCCTAGGGTTTGCCTTGCTAACTGGTCCTCCTCCCCAGCATATAATCTGATTTTGAGTATTATTTTCATCACGTTTGTTTCTTTTAAGCTCCTGAAGCTCTATTGTCTAGTATACATACATACATACATACATACATACTATATATTCTAGAATATATATATATATGTTATGTAATTTTAAAAATGTTCTGTTTTGCTTGTACACATGTAAGTGCACTGTGTGTATTTGTGCCCTTGGTGGTCAGAAGGGGGTTTCAGATCCTCTGGATCTGAAGTTATAGATGTTTGTGAGCCACCATGTGGGTGCTAGAACCTGAGGCCTTTACAAGAACAACAAGTGCCCTTAACAGCTGAGCCAGTTCTCCAGCCTCCTTCTAGACTTTTTAAATTCTTAAGTTTGTTTGTGTAAGTATCAAAGGAGATGTAATAGCAGGTCTAATTCGTGTCCATTTCTCTCTCTGGAACTTTAAGTGTGAGGGGCCTGGCTAATCAGGCTCTTTAATTTTATGCGTAGCAATGAGTGTGCTGTTGTATTTTGTTAAGCCTTCTTATGGGGCTGCAAGGGACAATAAGAGACTATAAGTCTATTGTAGCTATTTGGCAAAAATTCCAAAGCCAGAGGCTGAGACTGATTTTGTAGAGCTCGGAGGCTTCTGTTTTTAAGGTGTGAGCATTACCTTAGATTTAGACTGGCTGACCCATCTAAGTTTGCTGCTCAGCCGATGTTCTGTGCGGTATCTGTTTCGCAACTGATAAAGTAGTTTGCGTGAGGCTTTTTGTAGTCCATTTTGGTCCTGAAAATGTTAATGATTTCTGGTTGAATTAGCTGGAGATCTTGGCAAAAACCTTCTCACTTGCTTATGGAGACTGAGATGGGGAGGTCAATGACCTTAGAAGTTTTAATTCAGAGAAGATGTCCCTGGGGTCAGGGGGAGCAATTGCTCCAGGCTTCTCTGTGATGAGACTTGTCAGCTGGACCCTTGCCTTGTGTGTGGGGTGAGGCCAGGCTTGCATGTTTGCATGTACACCATGGGTATGTGTGTTTTCTCATGGAGGAGACTTATTTGGCTCAATTTCTTTTTTATGAATGATAAATGATAGACAAAAATAAAGCCCCTGCCTACATGTGTCTACAAAACTCTATTCCCCTCTTATATTGTAATTAGATGCTATAATTGTTTCACTTCTTTGTAAATGATAAATATACTGGTGGTTTTAGTTTTCATTTGGCTAGAAAGCTTCCTAACTCATGTTGACCACAGCATATGCATACCCGTAATCTCCTGGAAGCTGAACATCTTTTGTGGTGGAATGTGTAATGTATGCCTATAATTCCCAGACTAGGGAGGCTAACCCAGGAGAATCAGAATTTCAGGGTCATCTTTGGCTACATATGGTTTTGAGGCTAGTCCTGGCTAAATGAGACCCTGTCTGGTAAAAGAAAAAGAAACAAGGAAGGTTGTACATTTTCTTTTCCAAACAGCTATTTCTGTGCTGCATAGAGGATTTTGGTCATAAACTGGCCTGTTCTTTTGTCTGACCTGTGGCCTAAGTGGTTAAGCCATAATCAGACACATGATTCCTTTGTTCTTTCTAGGTGTAGACTCTTGTTTACAGGTGAAGCCTAGGATGCCCTGAGGGTTTGGCTGACACTGAATTTAGCCCCAATCCTGTTTTATTTATGGATGCTTAGTGACTGGTTTTTGATTGGTTGATGGCAGAAGAACTAGCGATGTTGAACTCTGGGCAAAGAGGAAAGAAAATGTTGTGGTGGCATTTTTATCTTGTTTTTTTGAGACAGGGTTTTACTATGTAGCCCAGGCTGGCCTTAAACTCATGGTGCTCTTCTTTAGCCTCCTGGGTACTGGGATCACAGGCTTGTACCACTTACAAAGCTTGATTTTTTTTTTCCTTCTGTTGATGAGCCATTGTTCCACAGGTAGATGATGGTTAAAGCATAGCCTTGCGATTCTCTCAAAAGTCAGTAAAGTGAACCAGACAATAAAGTCTGAGACGAATGGCTACGCCTCTGCTTATAGACCGGCAGGCACCTGTAGGACAGGACGATCTCTTAGTTGAGTGAAGCCAATCAACAGTATAGAAAGCAGTGTCACCAGACCCTGATTCTGAGTCCACGCCCCTATTGGCACAGATCAGACAAATGTATAGTGTCCCTCAAATCACACTGCTCTCCTCGCCAGTGTGAAAGCTGTACCGAGGTTAGTTGGGAAGGGAGGCTGTAACTGAGCTGGAAGCTCTTCCCAGCAAAGGGATTAGTGAGGGTCCAGGCCAAGTTTCTTGTAGCTGGGAGGGAATGTTGTTGCCATAAGAATAGGGTAAGATTCCAGATTTGCAGCCTGCATTCTGCTCTTGTGCTTTTCTTTGCTTTTGTTTTGAGATAGGGTCTCACCAGGTAGCCCTGGCTGTCCTGGAACTCTTTATGTAGACCAGGCTGCCCTCCAACTCCTAGAGATCCACCTGCTTCTCCCTTCTGGGTGCTGGGATTAAAGGTATGAGTCACCATGCCTCCATTGCCTTTTTCTGTTTTTAATTAGTGTGTGTGTGTATGTGTGTGTGTGTGTGTGTGTGTGTGTGTGTGTGTGTGTTTTATGGAAGGGTTTCAATCAAGACTTGACATACTGAAGAGTGTACTTATCATAAGCTGCCTTCTTGGCACTGTGATCAGTTTAACTTAAAGTTTGGTTTTTTAAACTATATATTTGATATGTGTGTGTGTGCATGCGCAAGCACTTGTATGTGTATGTGTGCATGCATGTGCATGCACTTGTATGTGTATGTGTGTGTGTATGTGCATGGACTTGTGTGTTGGGGGAGGGTGTGCACTGGTCGGCGTGCTGGTGGAGAGCAGAGGACAATTTGCCAGTCAGTTCTCACCTTCTCCCATGTGAGTCTCAGGGCTTCTGGTCAGGTCACCAGGCTTGCCTGCAGCTTCTTTGCCCACTGAGCCATCTTGTAGCCACACCATAGTCAGTTTTCAAACTTGTGTGGTAAAGGAGCCCGGTGTGGTAGCTCACACCAATCCCAGGTCTCTGGAGGCAGAGATAGGAGGATAACTTCCAGTTCAAGGCCAGCCAGGGTTACAGTGTGAGACCCTGTCTCACAAAACAAAAAAGCTACATGTAAACAACAACATAAAACCAAACCAAACCAACCACTTACAACATCAAAAACCTATGTTCTGTATCGATAAGGAGTAATATACAGTGAACATTCATATGTCTACCACCCAGCCTAAGTAACACACTGCTTCGAGCACTAGAGACTTTCTGTCCTCAACTGTACATTTTGTAGAGATTATCTCCTTAGTCCTAAGTGGTGACGCCATTGTGATCCCACCTGCAACAACAGGCAAGGACAAGATTCAAACACATCTCCAGATCCACCCTCTTCCCCTTTGGAATGTGTGTCTGATCTTTATTTTTCTCTCTACTCTTCTCTCAGTATGTGCCCTCTGGATCTTCCAGGCAAATGTCATGGTAGATATTGGGGATCAAACTTGAGGCCTTGTGCATGCAGGATGTGTGCTCTACCAGAGCTGTGCTGCTGGCCCTAAAAAGCTTTACTCACACCAAAGTCACTCTCTCATGCTACATTCTGTGTCCGATTCAGTGGCCCTTAGTATATTCACAGAGTGCATGCAACCGGCATCATAATCAGTGTTAGAAAATCTCATCTTTGTGCTCACCATCACCAAACACACACACATACACACACACACACACACACACACACACACACACACACACACACAGATACTTGTTAGCTATCACCCTTCTGTCTTCCCACCTCACCCCCACACCATAGGTGGCCATTCATTAATAAACTCTTCCACAGATAGTACTTCTGAATATTTCCTGTAAATGTAACCACGTGGTATATAACCTCTGGGCTCTGCCTTCTTTCCCATTGCATGTTTTCAAGGGTCACTGCTACTGTACTATGTCCCACGGGATTTAGAAGTGTCTCTTTGACGTGCCTCCCCTCTGGCATGTCTTTATATTCTGTTTCTGTTGTGTATGGTTAACTCTCATTCCAGGTAGGATTTATTCTCTTATGTATTTTCAGTATGGTTCTAGAACAACCAAAAGACAGATGAATACTGAAAAATAAAAGCTCTAAGCTTGTCCTGCTGTTAGTGTACCTGAAAAAAACAAGTGCAAACCTAATGGAGAATTTAGTAATTAAGGGTTAGAATAAAAAAATTCACCAAAAATATGGTCTAGAGAATGGAAGTTGCTTCCTTGTGAGACCCAGCAGTATGCCAAATAGGCAACACACCAGTTTATATCTAGGTGTGTATATAATATATTTATTTTTATGGATGGGGGTTTTGCCTGCATGTGTCTATACTCTAGACAAGAAGAGGGCATAAGAGCCCCTGGAACTGGAGTTAAAGATGGTGGTGAGCTGCTGTGTGGGTGTTGAGAACCAAACCTGGGTCTTCTGCTCTTAACTATGAAGCCATCTCTCCAGCTCTGCCTCCATCCTTGTGTACTATGATTTAATTTAAATTTTAGTTGTTTTTTATCTATCATTTTCAATTACTATCTCTATCTTAGTTTTTTTAAATATATAAGTTTTTTAAGGTTTTTTTAATCTATAGTTCCTAGTACCAACTCATTGAAAAATTCACTAAAATTGTTAAACTGATCAAACTTAAGACAGGGGGGTCTGGAAAGATGTGTCCCTGGCGAGTGGTGTCCACCTGGAAGCCACCCACTCTCTCAGCATCTCAGGATGCAGCTAATCATGTCTTCATTGTACAACTCTTCAAATTTGATAATCTTATGTAAATTTGGATATAATCATAATGAAATATATAGCAAATATTTTACATTCATAAGTAATTTGGCATTTTTAAAGCCAAATGACAGTGCTTTGTGATATAATTGGTTTTTTTTCTTAACTGTTTTCTTATTGGGCATTTGATAGTTTTCTCTGGGTAATTTCATTGCTATGAGAGGCTACAAACTGCATGTTGGCACAAACAGGTGTTATCTTCTTCACTGGGAAGTTACTGTTCTTGTGGAAATGTATGTGTTGAATGATTATATTTTCCCATTGGGAGCTATTTCACTGTCCCATAAAGTCAGTCCTAGCATAAGAGAAACATTGAGTTAAAGGCTGTGTCGGTGGCACAGCCCTCATTCCACATACTAGGCTTCTTGTCTGCCGCAACCTCTAGAAAAGGACAGTGCATGTTCATAGTTCCTTTTTGAATGCTACAAACATCCAAAGTTTTTTATTGGTGTGTGTGTGTGTGTGTGTGTGTGTGTGTATACTTTTGAGACACGGTCTCATTCTGTCACCTTGCTTGTCCTGAAATTCATTTTGTTGACCAGGCTGGCCTTGAACTCACAGAGATCCTCCTCCTTCTGCCTCCCAAGTGCTGAGATTTAAAGCTTGAGCCACTATATCCAGCCTGTGTTATAAAATTGTGTTTGTGCGCATATATGTTTGTGCATGTTGTAGTATATATGCATGTCACTGTGTGTGGTGTGTGTGTGTGTGTGTGTGTGTGTGTGTGTGTGTGCAGGATCTCTCACTGAACCCTGAGCTAGGCAGTGACCAAGCCCCATGAGCCTCCTGTCTCTGCCTGCTACAGCCTGGAAGTTTAACTAAACCTAGCAAAACCTGCCTTTCTATATGGGTTCTGGGCACTTGAACTCATGCCTTTATGTTTGTAGACCAAGCTTTCTTACCCACGGAGCCTCTCCAGCTCCATCTAAAATTTAAGACAAATTAAATAATGATCCTATCATTTCTAAAAAGTTACAGTTTTTAGATATAATTTGCCTATATGATTCCAGTTCTATTATAAAGTTTAAAATGTAAAATAAATTTAAAAATATGAACAAACATTATTGAACTGATAGAAATTTTATTCCTTAAGATCCAAGGACCACTTAGGGATGACCCAGTAGATATGCACTGGGCTACAATGTCACTGTTCATGGTTGCCTTGCTCCCTTGCTGGGAGATCCATATGGACAGTTTGCTTCTGTGTCCCAGGGTGTCCTATGGGTACTGGGATGCTTGCCTTCAGTGCATATAACAATTAATGTGACTATACATGTATCGTGTGTCATTGGCTCCTTTTCTTGATTATACTGTTTTCATGGTGCTTTAGAAGAAAGCTTGTCACTTACACTGAGAAATCTGGAGAACTGTCGGAGGAGTGCAGAGCTTAGGCAGCTGGCAGCCCTTTCCAAGAGGATCAGATGAGAGAAAAAAATGTCAAGGGAGGGGAGTGGCCAGCTGGGGTCAGGCAGACCTGATGTGAGAACTCACCAGTGTATAAAAGGACAACCCAGCAGGGGAGGCACACGCTTTTGATCCCAGTCAGGGAGATCTCAGTGAGTTCAAGGCCAGCCTGGAATACTAGGACAGCCAGGACTATACAGAGAAACCCTAACCAACCAACTAACCAACCAACCAACCAAAAACCATGAAAGGATTTTGTGTTTATTTCACCAATGTCCATTTTTAACACCTCCCACCTAAAGGCTGACACACTGCTGGTGGTTAAATCTGAGGGATTATAACGAAAATGTGCAGTTCTTATCTTTTTATTTTAATCTGCTTTAGTTTAGAATCTAAAGCATGTTTTCCCAAAGACAGTCTTTGCACGCATTGTTTAAATAAGCGATTTCAGGGAAATAGTAAACTTTTCAATTGGTTTGGTCTCTAATTCTAGCTACAGGAGTAATTACTTGGATTATCATTTTAACATAATTTTTCACCCAGCAATCCTTTTGAAAGTATTGTTTGCTTAGATTGAAACATTGAAATGCTCCTGTCTGCCTGCAGAGCAGCAGATTATAAAAGAAAGAAACACGGGCAAATCAACATGTAAAATTGGGTCAGAATATCCTTGTAGGGGGACCTGTGTGCCAGCTGGTGGTCTGTACTGTGTCAAGACAAAAGGGGATTAGTTCCCTGGGGGATTCAAGTCCAGAGCAGGAAAGGAAGGAATCGAGGGCCAGAGTAGCTTTCAAAGTCTTGAGGTCAGGATTTGAACCAGAGGTGTTAAAGAGTGCTGTGGTCCCAGAGTGTTTTAGGAGCCAACTTGCTGTCCTTTGGAAGGGGTCTGGGAGGGTCATGGGTGTAGGCACGTGTGGAGGAGGACGGGTGGAGGAGGACAGGTGGAGGACCTCAGTGCTGTTTGGACACCTGTGGAACTGCTCCGCCCATCAGGGCGCACACCGTGCCTGTCACAACTGTGTAATGATTATGATTATGTGGATACCATTACAATTATGAATATTTTATGAATATAGTTTTGATTATATAATGTAAACAGCCACAGTTTAAGACAAAAATGCACAAATGAGAGTTCTTCGCTTTGTAGAGATAATATGTATTTTATTTATTTTTACAGCTCCATGATCATGCACATATGCTCATCTTTGTATTACAGAAACCACAAAGGGAGTTTAGCAGTTACTTAAATATTCCCCGCCCCACCCCCACTAGTTGGCAGATTTCAGATGCAAATACACTCTGATTATTTAAAATCAAACCTGTTACTCACTCAGCACCAGAATGCGGCATGTGCCATGATCTGAGGGTGATTCCCGTTCCCAGCTCTGTCTTAAAGAGTTTTTTCCCCTTTGTTTTGTCTTAAGATGGTACTGAAGTTTCTCTCCCCAAACTCCTTCCTTTTGTGTGTGTGTCCCTGGTCCAGGCTCAGAGCTTTATGCAGCCTCAAGTACAGAGTAAGAACCTGAGAGACCCATCTCTGATAAAGCCCCTTTGTGGACCTGAGGCTGGGTTCACTTTTCTGCAAGTTGCTGGGCTGAATCAATGCTCTGCCAAACATCCCTGCTCACCCAGAGCCTGCCCTTCATTTGCTTGTGTTCACCAAATTGGGTTTATTGATTTTGCTGTTTTGAATATGCTTGAGGCTATCCTTGAAGGTTAGTTCTGAGAGTCAGTCTTGACATTTCAAATAGAAATAAGCCCAAGTCCGGTCATGGTGGCTCTCATCTGCAATCCCAGCATTCTGCAGACTGAGGCAGGAGAATTGCTGTGAAGTCCAGCTTAGCCTGGTCAATATAGTGCATTCTAGGTGAGTTTGGGCTAGAGATTGAGGCCTTGTTTCAAATAGACACAAACCCCAAACCGAGATAACTGTGAAGCGTCTTTGGAACATCTCCATGAGCCCGTCTTGCACAGAGCGAAATGTGTGCCTCTCTTTCCCCAGTGAAACATAGAGAAGTCTTCCATGCCTTTCCCTTCATTGACACCCCTAGACCAGCTCTGATGTGGAAAGAACTTGTCTGTCACCCTTGCTTGCAGGCTGGAGGCTCACAGGTCATCTTTACCAACCCTCTGGAGATAGTGAAGATCCGCCTGCAGGTAGCCGGAGAGATCACCACAGGCCCCAGAGTCAGCGCTCTGAATGTGCTTCAGGACTTGGGACTTTTTGGGCTGTACAAGGTGGGTCAATTCCTTTGAGTAACTGAATGGAGATGATGTGACACACAGTGCACACATGTATACACATAGTACACAGGGGAAAGAATGAAGAAGTTGGATGACCCACCCCCACCCCAAAGCTGAGACCTGTGGGATAGAAAACCCAAATGAAATCAGGAGCCTTGAGTAAAGGCAGAGGGATGCACACACGTGTGCTCCTGGTAAAGGTGGTGGGATAAACGTGTCCCTGTTGTCATTGTCAGCTTTTATGGAGCTGCTGGCAGGACATCTTTTTCATAGCACCTCTGGCTTCATGCTCCAGGCCTTTACTCTATGGGGCCTCTGAGAAGTTTCTTTGGTATTCGTTGGATGGTTTTAGGACTCCAGAATGATCCTGCGCTGGTATAGAGTCTGAATATGTTATCGTACCAGGAGGGGCTTCTCTTGTCTTAATCATCGTGACCATGGTGAGAAAAAAAAAAAAAAAAAAAAAAAAAAGGTAGTAGAATTTGGCAGAGTTTGAGTCTTTAGGAAGTTAAGTGGAAGGGTTTGTCAATAATGAATTCCATTAAAAAACAACAACAGTTACTGTACTTTCACAAAATGCCAGTCAACAGATTCCTCCCCTGCCGGTATACTTACGAGTCATTACAGATCAGATGTAATGGAGCAGAAGCCAGTATTTTTCTTTAACTAGGAGAGTATTTCTTTCCGTTCCTTTCCCTAGTAGAAGAGAAAATACAGAAATTTCACCTCTATAGGGGACTGTGTTTCCACAGCATTGAATTTATTTATGGATCCATAACTACTGAAATGTGTAAATTTACTTCTGTAACTGCAAATTAGAAATTAGGACCGTCTAGATTAGAGCTGCACAGCCACAGGGTGCTGTGGAGCCCGTCTGCCAGCCTAGTGTGTCTGTACAGAATGCCTTCACTCTGCTCCTCCTGCCCACCCTCCCTGCCATCCATTGAGATTCCCTTAGAGAGCAGAATTTGTAAATATTGGTTGTCTGTATTATCCTGCAAGAGTCCTTGGATGTTTTTGTTGTTGAAATAAAAACAGAGCTATGGGAACCCAGTGCTCTGGTGTAGCATTTGTCTGGTGAGGTAAAGCTTCAAGCCTGGGCTGGCAGGGCTCGCTGGCAATGGTATGGAAAGTCTCCATGGTCCTCCCCATGGCCAGGACAGGCTGTCTTGGATGGAACATGCGTGGAATGACAGGGAACACGGTTGGGTTTTTTCTCTGCTTTCCCCAGAACAGCTCCCCTTCTCCATTGCCTCTGGCATTCTGCCTGGTGCTCTCAAGGCTTGGAACTGATTGAGGTTGACTTGGTAATTTGTTAGTTTTGGGGGGCTTGGGAATCAAACCATTCATACTGGGATCTGATCTAACACCCCTCCTGTTTCCCCTGCCACTCTGGATCCTCATTCAAGCACCCCACTCCCACCTCTAGCAAAGCTGAGCAGGTCAAGCAACCCGGGAAGTCCGAGAGTCTGTATGAATCCTAAGATGTAGCCTGCTTAATGTGTAAAGTCCCAGTTACATATCGACAAGTCGCAGAGACCAGCAGGGCATCCTCTGAGTTAATATTGTATTGGGCTTTAAAGCCCTTAAGAGGGTAGATCTCATGTGTGATCACAACAGAAAACAAGTTAATTATTAAATTATTTATTTATCATTATGTTATGGGCATTGGTGCTTTGCCTGCATGTCTGTCTGTGGAGGTGTCAAATCCCCTTGGAACTGGAGTTAACCAATAGTTGTGAGCTACCACGTGGGTGCTGGGAATTGAACCCCGGTCCTCTAAAAGAGAAGCCAGTGCTCTTAACCACTGAGTCATCTCTCCAGCTGTGCCAATTTAAGTTTTAAAACCCTAAATATAGCATTTCTAGAAATGCTAGAAAGTTCTTTGTTGTCAAAATGCTGCAGTCACCCGGGGTTAGCCGGGATGGATGCCTATTTTCCTTTTGAAAGTTTCCTGCCCTGCATGTTTGCTCTGTCCCACTACCCCTCAACCCCAATTCCCTTCACATCACTTCTAATGCTGGTTGAAGGCCATCTCAGCCTGTCACCGATGCCTGCCCGCTTCCTGTTTGGACATTCAAACTGTATTTACACACGGTTTTACACTGTTTCCTCACCGCGTGACAGGGTGCCAAAGCGTGTTTCCTCCGAGACATTCCCTTCTCCGCGATCTATTTTCCCGTGTATGCTCACTGCAAACTCCTCCTGGCTGATGAGAACGGACGTGTGGGAGGCATCAATCTCCTCACGGCGGGAGCCCTGGCAGGTAACCACAGATCTTCTTAAACCAAAAGAATTCTGCAAAGAAGCACAGAGTCTCTGACTTGGAGCTTTCTTTCTGGAAATTATTGTTGGGATCTGACTTAGCTGGATATAACCGCCTTTTCTCCTTTGTGGGGATGTGCTCTGATTCTGATGAGCGTTAATTACATTTGCATAATGTGGATAAACAACTTAATGCAGCTTAGCAACTTGGAGCCAAATTAGATCTGCCCATCTAAATTGGGCTTCCATCATCAGCATGTTTCTTAGCCTCCTGGGCTCCTAAAACCTTGGGTGCAGCCAACTAAGGTGGAGAAATTCTTTGCCAGATCAGTTGCTCTGTTGAGCCAGTGCTGATGCACAGCCTCTGCCTGCTTTTGTGCTTGTCCTGTACGGTAAGAGTGTTCCCACTTTGGCTTAGAAGTTGAGCTTCATGAAATGATCTCTTCTTGCTACCACAGGTTAGACCAAAGCAGCACCCTGAAGCCACCAACCTCAACTCCTTTCTTAGCATTCAGTTTGGTTAATGGCTGCCTAAGTTGCTTTTCCCCCTCTGTAATAGGCTGAGTGCTTCTTGAGGTAGGGGGTTTCATTATGTTCGTCCTGTCTTCCCTGTGTGGGAAGGTAACATGAGGGTAGAGGCTCAAGACAAGGCAACAAAAGACACCAGATTAGGTCTAGAAGAGAGTCCACCGGGGAGAGGAGTCTGCCAGGAAGAACTGACTCAGCAGTGGTGGGGGAAGGGGGTTGAATGTGTGTGTGTCCTTGTCCTTCCTTACTTGGAATAACAGAGAGCAGCCTGGCATCCTTATATGCAGCAACAGAGAAATGACAGGGAAGGAAAAGCCTTGTCTGCCTTCTACACAGCTAGTAATGAACCTGCAAAGAACTCAGCAGAGTCAGGACCAGGACTAGGCTCGGGTCCCTGCTTGGATCTTCTTAGATTTATTTACATGTGGGAGGCAGAGACAGCAGAGCTCTGTGAATTAGACTCTGTGAGTCACTCTAGAGTGACTAGGCAGGAGAGCCTGAGCTACATAATGAGACCTTGTCTCACAACACAAAAAACAAGAAAGGATTTATTTACTTTGATATGTGTGTTTGCCTGCATGTATGTATGTGTACCACATGAATGCCCGTTGCTGGACGAGACCAGAAGGTATCAGATCCCCTGGGACTGGAGTTGGTAGATGGTTTCAAGTTGCCAAGAGGGTGCTAGGAATCAAACCAGGGTCCTCTGAAAGAGCAGCCAGTGCTGTTTACCACTGAGCCATCTCTCCAACCCCACTGCTTGGCTCTTAATTGCTGAGTTATCTTCTACTTTACCTAAGTGTGATGTGTTCATTGTTAGGAGCCCTGGACTCTGGGAGAGTTGAGATGGGTTCACTGTTCCTGCTTAGGACAACAGAGGACTCCTTTTTGTTTTTTAAAAACAAAAACAAACAAACCAACAAACAAAAACAAGAAACCAGGGCCTTGAGCCCTTGTCTGGCGTCCAGCAAATGCCTCTGGCATTTGTGATCTTGGTTAGTTGAATAAAAACAGCCAGTGATGTCCATTTAACCTGGCACCAAGTCTCCCCCAGCCCCTTTCTTGTACTCATTAGACTATTAGGAAGGGGTTAACAGCCAGGCTTTCCACAGAGGCAGTTCCCAAGTAACACCAGCTTCTTGCTTATAGACATTTGACATATTTTCAGAAAGAGGCGAGTTTTTCTAATTATTACCAGTCATGCTTCATGCAGGTCCTGAGAGCATTTGGAGATGTGTTTCAGGAGGCAGGTAATTTAACTGCTTTCCTCAGAATAGGGTGCTGGGCGGCTCCAAGGGAAGTACTGGCATCCTTCTCTAAACGGAGCCCCCTCAGAGCCACCATCTCCATCTGCCTAGTGATGAGACAGTGATATTTGGGCCAAATTGAATTCCTTCCCCCTGGGGAAGGTCACGCTGCTCTTTCAAGGTCTGTTTTGTTTTATGAACAAAACCTATGCTTGAGAAATCCATCTCTTGTGTCCTGCTGCTGCTGCTGCTGCTGCATCTCAGGTGACCCCAGGGAGCCATGGCACAGGGGGAGGAGGAGTGGCCTCTGGATGATCGGCCCCCCTGCTGCTCTTTAACTGGATGCCTGGCCTGCTTTCACTCCAGTTGTAATGATTGTCACATGAGCAGGTCTGAAGGAAGGCTCAGCCGCCTTTCCCTTATCACCCCAGACTGGCAAGTGCTGGCACAGTGTGGTTGGCAAGAATCAACCAAGACCACGATGCTTTGATGCCACATGCAATCTGTGGTGCCTTAAGTGGGTGTCACACGTGAAAATACTTGCATCTTATTTAAAGATGGAAAGTATGAAGATCATTAAAGCCGGAAAGGGACCGTGGGGATTCCTGTCGCCAGCCCTGCTTTTCTCTCTTTTTCATTGTCCTTTGGGATGATACAAGATACAGATTTCCCTAATTCAGAAAGAAAATCAAATCATTTTCACCCCGATTCTACTGAAACAAGCAACTAGCTGACTTGCTGACACTTTTTCTTTCCTCACATGCCTAGGTTTCTGTTTAAGGAGCCGAGTACCCCTTGTGGTTACAGTTGTAGATTTTCTTGTTGGATGTATGAAGTTCTTAGGAGGATTAAGTGTGGCTTTCTTCTCCTCAAAGGTGTGCCTGCTGCTTCTCTGGTGACCCCTGCTGATGTTATCAAGACAAGACTGCAAGTGGCTGCCAGGGCTGGCCAGACAACCTACAGCGGGGTCATTGACTGTTTCCGAAAGATTCTCCGGGAAGAAGGGCCGTCAGCATTTTGGAAAGGGACTGCAGGTAGATGTTGGGGGGTCCTTCAGAACAGCTGTCTGGCTTTCATGTCCTGCCCCTGACACTCAGTGGCTACCTTGTAACGGTCATCCAGGTGTTAAGTGTCCCCCACTCTGTCTGTCTTTTCCAGCTCGGGTGTTTCGGTCCTCCCCTCAGTTTGGTGTCACTCTGGTCACCTACGAGCTTCTGCAGCGGTGGTTTTACATCGATTTTGGAGGCCTGTAAGTACAGCTACTTCTCCTTACGAAGTCACCAAACCCAGATCCGTGCCTGTTCTGTTTCCAGAGCCACTTGGGAATGCTGAGAAACGGGATACACCAGGGTCCCTTTAAGACCAGTGCATGGAAAGCAATGGGGCATAAAGGCTTCCATGGGAAGAAAGGCAAACTGACTCAGTGCACAGTATTAACTAGGAACACTTTAGGGAGGCATCAAATTAAAATGCTATGTCAATAACTGTCTTTTTTTTTTTTTTTTAAAGTTGGATTAGGTCATTATTAGTTGGATTATTTAATATGGACCAGAAACAATCTGAACTTGTACTAGCCACACTCCTGTGATTGCTTCTCACTGGTTTTATACTTAGCTTCCCATCATTTAGCACACAGATGTCCACACAGCTAGTTCACACTCACCGGGTTTCCAAGAGAGGTTACCCAATGAGTCAGTCACTGTAGGGTGCAGCCCCCAAACTGAGCTGTTCCAAACTCTACACTCAAAGCTTACCCCAGGGAGACAAGCAGTTGCTTGTTGAGTCTGCAGGGAAGTTGTATCCAAAGCAAGCAAACGATTATTAGCTGTTGGGCAGAAGCCTGGGCATTGTTTGTCTTTCTGTCATAACCCTGTAACCCCTCTCCTGCTGAAAGCCTCGGTAGGGAAATAGCTGTTGATCCAAGGAGTGGAGGGGCCAGTATATAGAAAAGATGCAAGGACAGGAATTTTATCATCCTGTGGTATAAATACTGTGTCTTCAGAGATTGTAGAAGCAAGATCTAAATTTGTTTCTCTGTTGGTGATAAGTTTTATGAGCCCACTATTTGTTGTTGTTGTTGTTGTTTTGTTTTTTTCGAGACAGGGTTTCTCTGTGTATTTCTGGCTGTCCTGGAACTCACTCTGTAGACCAGGCTGGCCTCGAACTCAGAAATCTGCCTGCCTCTGCCTCCCAAGTGCTGGGATTAAAGGCATGCGCCACCACTGCCCGGCATTGAGCCCACTATTTAAGACGCTTTTAAATCATATCAATGCTGTATATACCTTTACATTTCAGCGGCTCTGTTCTTAACACACACATGCTTCCCACATAAACATAGAAAACCAAAAAGACCACAAACAGCCAGCTTCCCAAAGACTATTGCTAACTGAGTGCATTTTCTCTCCCATTTATTTTTCTGCCTGCAAGTCTGCTCATGAGTGTGCATCAGCAGTGGGCATGGGGCCATTTGTCTTCTCTAGGACGTATGTGAAAGCAATGTCGTGGTAAGGCTGGATATCATGATTGCTGCAGGAGACATGGAGAGAGCTGAGAGCCTCCGTCACGGTGTGTGGGTGCCACGGACCATGCTCAAAGTGTCACCTGCCTCCGTCAGCCCTGAGCTCACTAATGGTCTGCCTTTTCTTGTCCACAGCAAACCTTCTGGCTCAGAACCAACGCCAAAGTCACGCATCGCAGACCTCCCTCCCGCCAACCCCGATCACATCGGTGGCTACAGACTTGCCACGGCCACTTTCGCTGGCATCGAAAACAAGTTTGGTCTTTACCTCCCCAAGTTTAAGTCTCCTGGTGTAGCTGTGGCTCAGCCCAAGGTGGCAGCAGCAGCCCAGTGACATAGCCACTACAGACCGAGGCCCAGGAGAATGGGTGGTACCGTGTCCAGTCAGCTGCATGGTACTGTCTGCGCTGGGGTCAACCACTTTCTATATGACCTATACATGTTATTGTTTATAAAGTGATCATATGCCCAGGGAGAACCACAGTGCAGTTTCAAGCTTTAGTCTTATTTGTTGAAATGTTTTCTGAGCCTTGGCATGAATTACGTGTTCTAGACTCTGCTTCGCACAGCTTGTACCTACAGTGACTGTACATATTGTACATCTTTGTACAGAGACACCTTGGCACCTCATCCCAACCAATCACGTTTATAGACATGTGACGCTGTTCTGAGTGGCTTGAACTGTACAGAATGTTTTGAAAGTGTTTTATTAAGAATCATGTAAGAATAAATGTACTAAAGTCAACTCCATTCTCCTCTTGGTGACTTATGGAAATCATGCATCAGTGTTTGAATGTTTCCAGTTTCAGTTTGTTTTCCAGTCTGGAAAAGGAAGGTTTTTGCTGACAAAAGGCAGAGTGAAACTTAATGCTCACCGCATTAAATAAGAGATGCCCAGAAAGGGTGCATGCCCATGGATGCTGGAGGACCAGCTGGTGACCCTCATGGGCCGCTGTGTCTCCAGTCGGTTGTAGCTGAGTGTAATCTTCCTGTCGACTGGAAGCAGCTCCTCGCGTCCTCACACATGTGGGGACAGGGTGGGCTCCAGCACGGCTCGCTTAGTTTTGCTTTTCTCCTATGCAGCAAGGTGAAGGGCAAGATGTTGAAAGAGAAAAGTTTGGAAGTTTCCCTTCGTAAAGTATGATACGAATCAAAAATAAAAGCACACCAAAACGTCTGCATGGAGTTGGTTTCCTTTCTAGGTCTCCTCATGGGGCTTTTTGTCTATGCCCTCCTGCTTTAGGGAATGCATACTTTATTACAGAAGGAACTACGGTGGAGTGAGGGAGGGAAGGGGTGGAATTCCTTCCTGCATGGTGATTTTGTGGGCCTGGGTCCTTGCTAGGAGTTCAGATGGACATGACTTCCTCACAAGTTCTTTCACATGTGTGTGTGTGTGTGTGTGTGTGTGTGTGTGTGTGTGTGTGACACATTCACTCAAACAATTACTTCCGAGCCACAGCCACACTTTGCTGTGGCTGTTACTTGACAGTTGGTGACATCAGGGCTTACTAACTTTCGAGAAGTGCTCTGGGAAAGCATGGCTGTGAGGATGGATGCAGATACCATCAGAGATGAACCTGGAGATGGCCCAAGTCACCAAGTGCCCCTCACAGTGCTCATCAGTTGGTGGCTGACAACCCTGTGTCTACAACTCTGAGCTTTCTTGAAGCCCTGGGAACAAAAGCTATTTGAAAGTTGGCTATTTCTAAATGTGTTAGATCAGTCTCATTAGAACAGAATACATAGCATAATTTTCTTGCTGTGCTTGTTAAAACTATATAAGTAGTCCAAGGACATGAAATTACGTGTGTATGTGTGTGTGTGTGCGTGTGTGTGTGTGTGTGTAAGATGATGACAAAGTGCCCTCGCTACCTCCTCTTCAACCAGCCTTCCCATCATCCCTTGCTGACAGGTTAGAGCATAAATTTGTGATCTGTTTTCCATATATCTACATGTGTACTTATTTATATATTTAGAACCAGGGCTATGCAATATATGTGTGATTCCGTGACTTGCTTTTCTTAGTATGTCCCTGAGCTCTTTCCACATCAGCTTATAGAAAATGTATCTTGTTTCTAGTAGCTGTGAATTATTTCACTGTATGGATTATGAAGCCTTTTTAAAATAGTCATTTCATTATTGTCAGCAACACTGTAGTTGGAGGAGAATATCTTTGTGAGCATGCCATGATATGTTATCATACATTAGTATCTTGTGTACATCTTGCCACATTGCTGTTCAGAGAGGTCTCCATCTCCTGCTCCTTGGGAACAGTTAAGACTGCCCGATTCACAGGCAGATCATAAACAGCGGTCACTGTTTCAGTTTTTATGTTTCTAATTGCTAATGGTCTTCAATGAATGTCTTTTTATTTTGTGTTTGGTTTGGCTGTTTGTTTGTTTGAGACAGGGTCTCATTCTTGTAACCTCAGAGTCTGGGAACTCCCTATGTAGATCAGACTAGCCTTAAACCTGTTGGTAACCTTTTGTCTCCTCTATAAGGTGCTGGAATTACTGGTGTGGGCAGAACATCTTGCTGTCTTTTCATTTTTACTGGTCATCTGTGCATTTTCTTTTGGTAAAATATACAGAAGGCATATTTAGTATATATAAGCTTAGACCCAGAAAAGTGTACATACAGGTTAAAATAGCACTCATGTGATGACCAAGTCAAGAAATAAAACATTCCCAACAAGCTAGAAGTTACCCATGCACATCTCCCATTCCTTCCCCTCCACCCCATCCCTGCCTAACATGTCTTCATTTCTGCATAGTTTTCCTGCTCACATATACATCCCTAAATACTGTAGTCCCCTCCCGTCTTCTGAGACAAGATTTACTGCGGCCCAGGCTGGCCTCTTACTTGCAATCTTCCTGTCTCAGTCTCCATAGCACTAAGATTGTAGGTCTTGACTACTAAGCTTGACTTGTTTGTTGTGTCAATGATGCACGTGTGTGTGTGTGTGTGTGTGTGTGTGTGTGTGTGTGTGTGTGTGAATATGTTTACGTGTCACTGCACAGGTGCTGGTGAGAGGGTAACTACTAAGAATAGTTCTCCCCACTTTCCATGTGGGATCTGGGGATTTGAACTCAGGTCATCGGGCTTGGGCAGCAAGAGCTTTTACCCACTGAGCTGTCTTGCCAACCCTGATCTATTTTTCTTTTGAAATTTGTATGAATGAAATTATAAACCTTTGAGACTTCTTTTGTTAAATACATTTAACAAATCGTCCCTGCCATTGTGTGCACTAAGAGTTTGTCCATTCTACCATATGGATGCATCATGATTTACTTTCGATTTTATTCTTGATTGACACTTGTTTTCCCAGTTTGTGGTTATTATAGACAATGCTGCTATAGATATTGTGGACATTTATTCTGCACTGTGCCTCTTTTTAAAAAATATTTGTGTGTGTGTGTGTGTGTGTGTGTGTGAGAGAGAGAGAGAGAGAGAGAGAGAGAGAGAGAGAGAGAGAGAGAGAGATGTGCACCATATGCATGCCAGTGGTTCCAGGGCTCAAAAAGTGCCAGGTCCCCTGGAGCTAGAGTTGTGAAGTGTCCAACGTGGGTGCTGAGAACCAAACCCAGGTTCTCTGTAAGAGCAGAAAATCCTTTTAACAGCTGAACCATCTCCTCAGCCAAATGATATTCATGTTTTGGATACTACTATGGGTTTGTTTTACACATTTTCCTACTTTGTGTCATGTCTTTTTATGATGGTTTTGATATATTAACATTTTAATTTTAATATGTTCAGATGTATTGGTATTTTTCTTGTTAGCTTGTTGAACATCTCATCAAAAGAAAATTATTCTTTTTATTGTTCTGGGACTGTTACTCAGTGATAGCATGCTTGTCCAACATTTACAAGACCCTGGGTTTACTCTCCAGAACCATCAAAAGACAAACACAGAACCTCTAGGAAAAATGATAAACAGTCATTTTTCTTGTTGTACACTTTACAGGGTTGCCTTTCTTTCTTTCTTTCTTTCTTTCTTTCTTTCTTTCTTTCTTTCTTTCTTTTTTTCTTTTGGTTTTTCAAGACAGGGTTTCTCTGTGTAGCCCTGGCTGTCCTGGAACTCACTCTGTAGACCAGGCTGGCCTCGAACTCAGAAATCTGCCTGCCTCTGCCTCCCAAGTACTGGGATTAAAGGCGTGTGCCACCACCGCCCAGCCAGGGTTGCCTTTCACATTCAGGTTCCATGCAGTTTGGAACTCTCCTCGTGTCTCTGGCAATATGGGGCAGACCTTTGTTTCTCTGAATGGCAGCCAGTCTTGCCAGCACTGTTTATTGAAAGCCTGTCCTTTCCCAGCTGCTCTGGAGCATCGCGCGTCACTACTGTTTACTAAGCAGCAGCCTGTGCCTCGCTGTCTCTGGGCTCCCTGCTACAGGTCTCTCCTTGCTGATCAGACGCTCTCCTTACTCTGTTAATTTCTGTATCTAGTACAATACATGCCCCTGATCCACAGTGCAGTGCTTCCCCTGTTGTTAGAGAGCTAGGATTCTTCTTGGCTCTTTGCTTTTCTATGTGTATTTTATCAGCTTATCAAAAACCATTTAAAAAACACTAACAGTTTGGTTCAACAGTAATGAATCTGTAAGCTGCTTTGGAAGAATTTGTTTATGGGGGCTTCTGATCCAGGAACATATTATATCTCTACTTAAATATTTTTCATGTCTTAATAAAAATTTATACTCACTGAAGGAGTCTTGTACCTCTCTTGTTATATGTGCTTTAGGAAGAAACTCAAGCATTTGAATGCTATGGCCAATCTGCATGTGTGTGCATGTGTGTGCATGTGCATTTGTGTGTGTGTATGCATGTGTGCACATACATGTGCATGCAGTATTAGGGGTTCAATACAGGATCTGTGCATGGCAGGCAAGCCCTTCTCCATTCAGTCATATTCCTAGCCCTTAAGAGACAGGGTCTCACTGGCTAACCTGGGCTCATTCTACCTGACTCAGCACCTGAAGTTCTAGGAATTGGTAAATGAATACCACCTGGCCCAGAACTAGCAAGCTACAACTGATTTTAGTGTATTGCTCTTGGTCTCATCTTTCAGCCTTGTAGTTAATGTTGGGGACTTGTTTCCCACATCTGCATTTCCCTCCCTTTCCTCCCTCACCACCTCCCTCTCCTTTATTTTCTTCTCCTTCTTTCCTTCCTCCTCTTTCTCCTTTTAGTGTTGGGTATCGAACCCAGGGATTTGCACAAACTAAGAGAACGTTCTGCCCCTGAGCTGCAGACTTACCACCCTCTCTCCTCCTTTATGAACGTTTTGTAAACTACATATTTTATGGTGTATCGTTTAAACTTTGGTTTTTCAAGTTATATTTCCTTAGTGATTAGAGCTTATAGTACATTAATTTATAACAATCTTTTATTTCTAATGAAATATATTTCAGTAAAAAGCATTCCTCTAAGACAGCTGTCCCCCCATGTTTTGTACTTATCTGTAGTCACATGACTCCATCCTTCACATCACTGTGCCTTGCAGTTACATTTTACATCTACTGAAGAAAACATGCACGGAGTCTTTAGTATTTCTCTCGTTTTCCTGTCCTTATCTCTCGTTCCCTCTACTGCCATTTCAGATAAGATTTCCTTTAGCAATTGAAAAGCATGTTGGCTAGCAATATATATTCCCAGTCATTATTCCCGCTGTCATGACATTTTCTCTTGGTTTTTGGAAGATGGTTTTGACGGATATAAAACTCTTAGTAGACAGGCTTTTTCTGAAAACATTTGGAATGGAGTCCTGTTTAAAATACTGTTTTAAATAATAAATCAGTTGTTAATTGTATCCTGATTCTTGTGTTTTAAATATAATTGGCCTAAGTATCTATCTCTTTTCTTTTTCTGTCTTCTTATTCAGTACTTGACAGTTCCTGGAAGTCTCTATTATTTTTCCTTGTTCCATCAATTCTTCAGATTTTGAGGACTTCAATTCTTGGATTAAGATTCAAAAATTAACCTAGATAATATACTTATTGATCGATGTCTATGGCATTTCTTCTCACTTCTGATATTGTATTTGTGCCTTCTGATTCAAGAGATTGTCCAGATTTTTGTATAGCAGCAATCCTCCTGCTTCAGCTTCAACTTACAGGCATGCTGTCCCACCTGGGTCTTTATCACCCGCATACAGAGAGACTACAGCAGCGGCTCTCAATCTGTGGGTTCTGACCCTTTTGGGAGCTGAACGAGTTTCACAGGAGTCGCCTAAGACCATCAGAAAACATATTTACATTACGATTCCTAACAGTAGCAAAATTACAGTTAGGAAGTAGCAACAGAAACAATTTTATGGTTGGGGGTCACCACAGCATGACAAACTTTTTTATTAAGGGGCTGCAGCATTAGGGAGGTTGAGAACCGCTGCTTTATGACCTTTTAAACAGGTTCCTGCTGATAGGCTTATTTGAGTAAATCGTGGCCATGTGTCTGTAATTCCAACTGCTCAGGATGCACGGGCAATGGAATCCTAGATTCCCATCCCAAAACAAAACTTCTACCTGCAGAAAATGCAGACTCCTCCAGATCTGTCCAATGACCTTCCATGTACTGACAAATTCGTGATTTAGAGTCAGACACCGATGGACATGGAACCCATTAACAAAGGCCTGGTCATTGTAGTAATGGTGTTGTCCAATCATATCATATGCAGCTTCACCTATCAACCTGACATACTTGGGAGGGAGCCTCAGCCGAAGAAGCTCCTCCCTTGGACTGGCCCGGAAGCGTGTTTGTGAAGATATCCTCTTCAATGCTACTTAATGGAGGAGGGTCTAACCCACTGTGGGCAGTGCTAGCTCTGGGGAGCTAGCCCCGCATAGTGTAGTATACGGAAGGTAGCTGAGCAAGTCAGAACAAGGGAACCAGTGGGCAGCATCTGCTTCAGTTTCTTGGCTTCCCATGATGACGAACAAGAAGCTGGAAGCCAAATAAACCCTTTCCTTGCCAATTTGCTTTATCTGTGTGTTTATCACAGCAACAGAGAAACAAACTACAACAACTGACCTTCATTATACAAGGTTTGCTCTGTGCCTAGAGACAATGCTGTAACAAGCAGGGACCTGCCAGGCTGGGGGAAGAGATGAAGAAGAGCTATCTCACAAGACTAATTTCAGAGCTTCCTCTATGGTTGACAGCCACACACAGTTCCTCAGGAAACAGAGCCCTTTCTTGTGGGGGCTGAGTAAAGTCTTGAGTGAATGTGTTTGTTTGATATGGGGACAGCGACATCAAGGATCCCGGTGTCTCAGCCCCCCAGGAGTGGTAAAGCGTTCCTCTGGTCCAAGTATGAATGTTGACAATGAGTTCAGAAAGCATCATCGCCTCCTTTACCTGGTTATGGCTTCAAGACTGCTCTCCTACAAAGATGGTTTCTAACCCCACCTCCTTGTTCAGCTGTATATAACACGCTGAGCTTCCGGGATGCTATATGGCTTCCCCAGGGTAGAGTCTGGACCACACAACCCCAGCCTTTCTATGTCTGTCATTCCCTTGACACTGCAGTTAAATCAACGCTAGAGCTATGCAGAGCACAGCACCTTGCAGCGATCATCGTCCCATGTCATCTCCAAGGGGACTAACCCTGGAGAGAGGGAGTGTACAACAGTCGACAATCTAGATCTCTGATGCTGCACTTCTCAAGGGTGCGCACCTTCTCCCTCGCTCACTGCTCCTCACTATCAGGTGACTGGGGCTCACTCTGTGATGAGAACACCCAAGGGGAACTCCTTTTGGACAGACACCAAGGCATCTGACCCTTTAAAGATGAGCTCCTGTTACTTCATGTAAATGTTTTAAAAATATGGGCTTGGGAGACACACTCCGAAAGTGTGAGGTAAGCTTGGTCTACATAGTGAGTTCACCTTAAGTCAGAGCTATGTAGTGAAACCCTGTCCCCCACCCCAAATAGTTTTAAAAATATGACCTTTCTCCATTCTTGAATTTTTTAACAAAGGAACTAAAAATAAAATTACTTTTACTTTACAGAGTCTTCACATAGGCATTCTCTCACAAAATTGCCACAGAAAGCAATTATCTTCCTTACTTAAAAACACTAGCTGGGTGGTGATGGCACACGCTTTTAATCCCAGCACTCGGGAGACAGAGGCAGGTGAATCTCTTGTGAGTTTGAGGCCAGCCTGGTCTACAGAGTTCCAGGATAGCCAGGGCTGTTATACAGAGAAACTCTGTATTGAAAAAAACAAAAGGAATAAAGAAATTGTTCCAGGTTATCTTATGTACTAGAGACAAACAGGGACGGAACACAGGCTTCTGATTTGGATTTGGGATCTCACTCTGAAGCCTAGGCTGGCCTCAACCGCATCATCCTTCTGTTTTAGCCTCCCAAGTGCTGGGATCACAGGCACATACCACCATGGCTGTCTTGGGACCAGAGTCTTTGGGGCTCAGTATCCTCTCTCTTATATCAGGCCATCTTTAAGTAGAAAAACTTTTGTTATAAAGCATTTCCATTACTTTGCTCAGGAAAAAAAAAAGTACTCAAAAATTCAGTACAAAAATCCACAAAAGATAAAATGACTTGCTCTCAGAGTCTACCCAGCAGCACTCTTGATTTCCAGTCGCAGGGTCAGGTCTCTGCACGCTTGGTGCAGCGCACGTGTGTTCTACACGCCACACAATCACTGCCCCACAGCTTCCAGCCACATCCAGTACATTATGAGAGAGGCAGGATAATACATTCCCAGAGCCCTGAATAAGTGACCTCACGAAGTGAGATGGGCCCTCCAGCAAGCTTACCCGAGGGCAAGCTGTTCCAGGCTGTAACTGGGAACCGCTAATGGAATATTAACAAGCCCAGTCTCAGACTCCTGCTAGGAAACTAACAACACAAAATACTATAATTTTACAAAAGTTTGTAAAAGATTGCTGATTGGCGGTGTGAAACTCTCTGTGGCTAGAGCGACATACAGAAAACTTAAATGCCTGATGTCCATTCGGACTTTTAGGTTGAAGCATTGGGAACATGGCAAAGAGAAAGGGAATTTAAACATCTGAAGTTCGCACATGAGGTCTGAGAGTACCGGCTTACTGTGAAAAGCATCGCGATTTGCTGACTATGTGAAGCCTTGCAACTGGCATTCTGGCTCGGGACTGGGGAATCTTTCTTCTAAAACTGCTCCAACATGTTCCGTAAATATTGAGAAAAGGATTTTAAAATCTATGAGACAGTAAGAAAGTTATTACCACTTTGGGGTAGTGAACTTAAGAAATATGAACGTGATCTTGTCTTTTTCATGTGTGTGTGGTGTACATGCATGTTCCCATGCTCCAGGAATCCTATCTAGACTTCTCAAAATGTAGGTGAGACACCCTTTCTGGCCACCTGGCTTTTATGTTGCCTCCAGGGATCTGACCTCTCATGCTACTCTCTAGGCAAGTACATTAACTGCTAAGCCATCTTCCCAGCCCCTGCATGTTCCTTTTGTCAAAAAAAAAAAATAATAATTTTAAATTATGTGTATATTTATTTGTATGTCTGCACACATGAGTACAGGGGCCCATGGAGCCCAGAAAAGGGTGTCAGATCCCTTGGAGCTCGAGTTACAGGCAGTTGTGAGCTGTGGGAGGTGGATGCCGGGAACTGAACTCAGGTCCTCTGCAAGAGCAGTGAACATTCTTAACCAATGTGTCATCTTTCCACCCATAATGTTCGTTTCATAGTCCCTTTGGGACAATGCTCTAATTCTCTTGGCTCTATAAGTCCGATGTTTAAGTAAATTATTCCCAGCATTTACAACAATAATAAAAGAAGCCATTCTATTCTGTGTATATTGTTTGTGTGCACACACACAAAAGGCATGCGAGAGGACAATTTGTAGGAACTGATTCTCTCATGGCCCCAGAGATCAAACTAAGGTTGGGCTTGGTGGTAAGCGCCTATAACTGTTGTGTAAACTTGCCAATATTTTTAATTTTTAAATTTTTTTATTCATTTATTTTTTTTTTTATGAGTCAAATATAGGGTTTTACTTGGAAGTATTTTCCCCAAAGCTCTAAGGTCCCTGTCACCTAACAATCAGCAAGATGACAGCTCAAAAGTATGAGCTCTTTTCTTACTGTTATGTGTCTTAGATTAACACAGAAAACAAATCTATCTCAACCAGATGTTAAAACTAAGTCATAAAAGCACCAGCGCTGTTGACCTTAAACCCTAGTCTTCTGCTCGAAACCTGTATGACCACACCTTGGATGCTCATGGTACACCCATGAGCAGAGCATAGTGAGAGCTGTAACTGACCTCCAGTTAACACAGACCAAAGTATGCAGCTTTCCCAGTTAGAATATCACTCTAATGCGGACAGGGACACTGGGATTGTGAAAAAGATGTTTTCAATTGTCTGAGAGAAAGAAAGAGGGAGGACGATGAGCCTCACAGACATCCGAGTTTCTGCATGACTAGTTGGTGACGGCTACCTAGGTGAAAGCTTGCAAAGCCCAGGACAGGTCACCCCTGCCACCACTCCATCTTCCTTCTCCCTCCATAACAGTTCTCAGTGCTGTCACACACACATTCCTATGGTCCTGCCCAACTTTGCAGAGGGCTGTATCCAGGATGGGGAAAAGCTTCTACTGCTGAGTATCGGGCTTAAATGACAATCAAAATGATCTCAGAGACTTATACCCAGTCAACTATGGTCTGAAAAATTGAATATGCTTTTTCAACACAAATAAAGATGATAAGCTTTAACTTCCTATTCAAAGGCAGAGAAACAACCAAATCTAGGAAATGAGCTGAAGCTGAGCCTTGTCTCCTGCCTAGGAAACACTGATCACAAGCAAGCTACAATTTATGTCACAAGGTATTTTTCAAAATTAGGAAGGTCTTTCGCGCCTAAAAGCAAAAAGTGCATGATTCCCCGACGCCAACCAACTTCCTCTCATAGTCCTGTGTGTCCACCAGTCACAGCAGCCTTGCTTCTTATGACAGACTTCAAAGACACTTCCTCACAGAAAATCAATGCATGTTCCTAAGTGCACAGTGAGGCCGAATGAGCAAGGGTCTATGTTAAGTTTTTCTGAGGGGTGAGGGAGAAATTGTCTCCTAAAGCAGAAATTCCTTGGCAATCCTTATTTTATAAACAGGAATACTAGCTCCAAATTGCATTTTATAAATACTTAATGCCAAGGAGTTTTGCTTTATGAGAATAAATAATTCCTTTTTTAAAAGACCAACCCGAGACCAGTGGCCACCTGACTGACCATGTCAATTTCCAGCCTTCTCAACGTTTTACATTTATATTTTCCCCCTTTCTAGTCACTTTTACAAACGTAGAATAAAAACACAGTACTTCTGAGCATATGAATTCTTCTACAGAAAGACAGTGGGACTCAGCTGACATTGAATGCTGGACTTAGAATTCCCACCACGAGGTAATCTGAGATGGTTCTTCGGGATGTGACAGGCAACTGGGAGCAACTATGAGAACTAGAGACGCAAAGGTGGAGAAGTAACTGACACATAGGCTCATCACCTCAGAGCTGGAGACAAATCAGAATAATGTACTTGACAATTCTTAAGAGTGAGTAAGGTTCAGGCTTGGTCAGCATCACACTTCTCACGGACGTCACAGCTGGAACTACAGTTTGGGTCTAGTATTCCTGGCCAATTATTTCTTATACCACAGAGTACCAGGAGTGAAGATGTTAGATGTTCTGATTTGTAGAATTTTCTCTCAACAGATCCTTCTTATAAAATCAAAAAAAGTTCAAATTCTGATTTCTAATGTTTTAGTTCAGGGTCTACTGAGTGAAAAGTGAAACTCAGAAGGATTTAAAAGTGAAGACGAAGAAAGGACAGCTCAGAGCGTGGAAGCCTGTAAGATCTGGTCCCGGCCCTTCCCTCCGTTCCTGACAGATAAGTTCCACACTAATGCACACAGTTGCTATCTGCCTTGAAGATTTGTAAAGCTGTTCTAGCAAATCCCAAGAGTAGAGAAGATTCCAGGGCAGAGTGTGGACAGCTGAGCACAGCTCCTGTGTGGCCACTGCAGCCCCACTGCACCACGGGCCAACCTCTCTCTCCAAGCTGCCCACCCTCTTAAGAGCTTTACATGTACAGTGTTCTCCACTGGTGCAAACAAGGAAGTGAGCGTTTATTCTTCCGAACAAGTAACAGAGTCAGGCAGAAGCTAACCTAAGAGAACACCGACAAATTATCCAACATGAGTTTGCAATGCCCAGGAGAGGAGCATCATCCCTATACGGTGCGCAGTTAAGGCTGCATATGATTTAAGGTGGCTGCTTGCATTTGGAACTTAAAAAAAAAAAAATTATAAGAGAAAATTTCAAATTTCAAAAAGTAAAAATGAAAATTTGAAAAGTTAGCACATTTTTGTTTTTATTTATAGATAACTACCATAGAACTACAGAGAAGAAAAATGGCATCAACATGAAACTTAGAACAGGTAGGTGACTGCATGCTGGGACTAAAGGACCATGTTCCTACACACGTAGGGAAAGGAGAACGCAACCGACACAGACTCATGTTGTAGTACATGATAAAGAATTGTGGCTACTTAGAAATATGCAGAACTTACTTAGTCTGTGCTTTAGAAATAATTATATATAGTATTACAAGTTCAAAAGAATCCAAAAGAATAATTAACAATATACATCCATGTGTTAGAATCCGCAAAAGGCTGCATTTTGTAAAGTTGTCAGCAGTATTAAAAATGACACCAATCCAAAACAAAGTGAATATAATATAAAAAGGCATTGTAAGCTTTGCTTCCTGTATTAAACCAGTTTATCCATGGAATTTCCTTTCAATACTCATTTAATCAGAAGCATGCAAATAGTTTAGGATCTACTCAATCATCTTCGCCACATTCGCTAAGGCTACAGCTTGCTTTTCAGGGCTAGGCAGGGATCCGGGTAGCTGCCTCCTCTTCTGCGTCAGCTCGGTTCGCATTAATTTCTGCGAGTGTTCGGCCAAATCTTGCCCATTCATCATTTCGGGGAACAGCAATCTGCTGTTAAAAGAAAGACAATGTTTGCTGAGCAGTGAAATAAAAATTTATCTTATCTAGTATTACTCTGTTTTCAAATAATTTTTTCCATTAAGAAGTAATAATTGACCTAAAGGGCCTTTCTATAATTACAGAGACTGTAAAAATGTTTTACAACATTTCAAAACAAAAGGTGTTTGTAAAACATGTTGTGGCAGCCTCAGGAGTGAGTCTGTTGTTACCACCAGTGCAAGGCTACAAGGATGCTTTGTAGACAGACTTCCTGGCACCTCTATGGGTCTTGCTGAGGGAGAGGAATGCATTTAAAACTTTTAATTGTATTTTTTCCACCACTACTAGTATGAAATAGTTATTTTATTTTTTCTTTTCTGAGACAGGATCTTTCTGTGTAGCCCAGGCTGCCTGCAATTTGTGACCTTCTCACATCTGTGTTTTGAACACAGGGTTTGTTTGGAACATAAAGTGCTCTTTCTTGACTCTCTTAACTCCTTAGTCAGAAGTTATACTGCTAGTCAGCATAGTGTTGAGTCAAGAGCAAACAAGAAAAAGAAGTTTATGGTGCTTTTGCCTCAAAGAGTCAACCCAAATGTCCCTATAGTTGTTCTTATGTTATACGGAGACTAACATTGCTGTGAGAGCACAGGTCATCAAATGTGGCCAGTGGACAAATCTGCTTCTCAATATACAAGATCTAATAGGAAGTTACTAGCCAAGTGTGGCAAATTACATTAAGTTAATTAAAATTAACTAAAAAAAAAATCATAGTTAAGCTTGACTAACCACAGCTTTTCAATACGGGTGCGTCGCTGCCAACCACCCGCCAGCCAAGGCAGACACAGGACACCTGCACTGTTCAACAGGTTGCTCTAAATGATCTAACCTCTCTTTCTCAAGATCTGATTGCTACAGCCACAAAGTATCAGGACAAGATGGGGAATAATGATATAGAGAAAGTCTAGAAGGCTCTAGTCAGGACCAAACAGGAAGAACTGAGCTCTGCTCCCTGTGTCACTTGGTGCTGTGTCTAGTCAAGCAGAGTGACAGGAGAGCCTGACTCATCCTGCTGAACTCCATCATGTCTTTGCACCCAGGCCGAGGTCGCAAGATTCATTCTTCTCAGTTCCTAAAGAACTATGGAGGAGATGGAGAAATGGTTCATTTCCATCCAGAAATGGCTAAGAGCATTGGCAGCTCTTGCAGAGACACTGGTTTCAGTTCCTAGCACCCACATGGTAATTCATAATAGCTTGTAAGTCCAGTCCCAGGGACCTAATGCCCTGTTCTGATCTCCACAAGCTCCTGCATGCATGAAGTGTACATACACATATACTCAGGCATACACATATACATTAACTAGTCTTAGGAAAAAAAACTAGCAAAAGATTACTATCTTTGATTTCTTCTGTCTGGTTCAAACAAATCTATGAATACAACAATGACATTTTATCTCAGTATCAATTCTATAAAACTCCAAGTCCACTTTGTAATCCACATTTCCTTTCCTGTCTGAAGAATTCCTAGCAATGCAGGAATCTAGACGCATGATACTATCATACACTGTTACTCTCAATCTACTGCATGAGAGCACAGCATGCCCACTTAGAGACGGCATTAGAAGCTGCTTCTGCGGTGGAAAGCACACAGCCATGTAGTCTATACAGTTCATGAGGCGCGCTGGAGCCTCAGCTACCGCAATCCCTTCTTAACATTGCCACTACGCCACTGTGTCAAAATGACAGGCAGCAAGCCCATACCTCTCCCACATCATAAATGACAATCTGTCCTTCAGAATCACCCACGGCGATTTCTCTTCCGGAGTGGGTCCATCTCACACGATTAAGAGCAGGGTTGCCCTCCACAGAAATGCTGGCAGTCGGTACCTAAGTCATTTAAAATACAGCACAGTTAAAAGTTTCATCAGTTTCTGAACATGTAAAACAGTAATTCTTCTGCAATCTGTGTTTCTAAAAAGAAATGAGACTAGATAAGAGAATTTTCCTACCTTCCTCTCTATTCAGAGATTTGTTTGTAATGACATTACCATCAACCCTCGAAGATAGGTTGGGAAAATACAAAGTGCGTATTTAAGAAATTCTTACATGGCTGCTGCATTCATCTCCTCAGTAAAGGGGTTTTATGAAGCAGTTTTGAGGGTTTTCTTGAAGCAGTCAAGCTACTTAAAAACATGTGACTAAAACTCATTTTAAAAAGACAATATTTACGACACCCTCATAACTAGATCACAGTTCAGTCTTACATGAGAGGAATTACTTTGGCAGCTTGTACCTTCCCCAGCTAAAACCAGTTAATGTGACCGACAGCAGCTCCTACAAACAGTTCACACCACTGGTACAAAGAGCTTTCCCAAGTCCCAGCTCCACAGAAAGCAGGAGCGAGTGCCTACACAGGGGTAGAAGGCAGGAGCGAGCGCCTACACAGGGGTAG
>JANHMN010000002.1:140803674-140861216 GCA_030674055.1 Rhabdomys pumilio | reverse complement strand
GGGGTAGAAGGCAGGAGCGAGCGCCTACACAGGGGTAGAAGGCAGGAACGAGTGCCTACACAGGGGCGGCAGGTCTGGAAGATGACTGGACATCTGTTACACTCAGAGTAACTAGCATGCACTGAGGCAGACTAAAAGCATAATTAAACTTAAGTTTTGAAATATGACCAAAGTAGTCCATATGCTTACATCAGTCAATCCTAAGCTATTAGCCCAGAGATATTATTATCAAACTATTAAGCGAAAGCTCTTCATTTAATTATGGCCATAAATTTTTGGTAGAAAAATCTAAACTAAGAAAGTAAACTTGGACAGGGCACGGTGGCACATGTCTTTAATCCTCACACCAGGCATGGGGGTTGGGGTGTCGGGCAGAAGCAAGAGGACCTCTGTGAGTTCAAAGCTAGCCTAGCCCATAAATTGCATTCTAGGGCTATTTAGTCAGCTTACCAAACAAACAAACAAACAAACACATACATACATATGTAGTGAGTAAATCAATAAATTAATGAATAGTAGATAATAACAGTATTAAAATTCTTGCATTTTCAACATAGCTCTCTCTTCCTCATCTTTGTATGACTAAGTACTTGACTTCCAGGGATCTGGAAAGATGCCACTAGCAATCAGGAGAGATGGAGGGCACCAGTGTCTCTTCCACAACCACTACTGACAATTGTTAGCATCACGTCTGCTAACCAGAGGCAATACAGGGACCCAAGAACATTTTAGGCCTCTTTAAACTAGCTAAGGATAACTCACAGACACAGTTAAATTGCATTGCCAAATTTGGTACAGCAATTAAGAAATATGATAGTTCCTACATTATTAGTATTAGCATTTATGATGCTGGGAATTATACCCAGGGTCTCGTACATGCTAAGCAAATACTGTACCTGAGTTACATGCCCAGACCTTGGATTTCTGAGACAGGGTCTCACTATGTATGTAGCCTCTGACTCACTGACACTCTTGCCTCTGCCTCCCAAGTCTTGGGTTTACCTGCATGTGCCATCATGCCCAGCTCCATATTCACTTTATAGTTAATGGTCACTGATCTTAATCCCTTATGGAAAAACACCATCAAAATACATTAGCTTTCTTTCAAACATGTCAGGCTAAGACTAGTGTTTATGGATGATACACAATCCTCTCAAGGCTGACAGGGAATTCAGAATAAAGATTAACATACTCTGACAATATGCACCTCTGTTTTCTAGCCTAAGAATGAACACATAGTCTAAGCCCCCATGGAGACTTCGCCTGGACAGGAGGCACGATGCTGCTTCCCAGCAGCAGAATGCCCAGTGTTTACAGCAGTGCCGTCTTTCCCTTCGGCTTGGCACAGCATGCTGTTTGTCACATAGGGGACAAAGCTTATTTGGTTTCTTTGTGATGAAGCTACAATCACAGAGCACTTTTACATTCCTTGGGATAAAAGAAATTTCACAAATTATTCAATAAATCTCCGATTTTCTGTTATTTCCCAGCTCACCTCTGTGTCATTGTTGAGATTCCATAGATCCAGTCTCCCCATGCCGTCCACGCAGGCAAACAGGGCTGGGTGGGTGGGTGACCACATAACATCATAGACATAGTCTGAATTATCTTCAAATGAGTACAAAGGCTTGTTATTCTGAAAAAGAAAAGTTAATTTTTAGCACAGTCAGCATATGAGGCACACAGAAATCCTTACCCACTCAACCCTGACACACGACAGAGATCCTACAGGCACTGTTTCATACCAACTCAGCCTAGACTGTCTCCCTAAAGAACTAGTACTAGGTGGCATTTTCTTTCCAGCTAGTAGTGGTCATACTATCTTTGAAAAAGGAATAAAATAAGCCTCAGGACACTTGTCAGTGAGCAGTTCCTGGAAGACGACAGCAGAGGCACTGGCCTTCTTGAATCATCTGGAAATCTCCCTATGGACGCAGGTAAAGCAACAAGGAGAGGAAAAGCAAAGTCTCACAGTGTCTCCAGCAAAAGTGAGGCAGACTTCAGCTGTAAGCTGGGGAAGTCAGGCTCCACAAGTTTTAAGACCCAAGCAGTATGAGCATCTGTGTGGGAAGAGGTGACTGACAGCCACGGCACAGATGACCTCTTGGTACTGTGATATGGAGCAGTCTGAGAACAGCAGCAGCCAGAAGAGTTCAGCATCTTTCCTTTCACACTGAACACTACAGGTGCAGGTGATATAAACAAGGTCTCAGGCTCTTGTCTGGGTCTCACACACTCTTCAAACTGACAGACTCAAGTGCGGGTGCAGGTGTGGAGGTTGGAAGACAACCTGCAGGAGGTGGCTCTCTACCTACTATGTGGGTCTCGGGGCTTGAACTCAGGTTGTCAGTCTTGATGGAAAATACCTTTACCTGTTAAGCCATCTTACCAGGTCAATTAAAAAAAAAAAAAGATATGATAATGTCAATATCATGGTTATTGTAGTAGCCCATAATGCTTAACTAAAAACAAAACAAAAACAACAAACCCTACCACCCCCTGCAAATTAACAATTTTTTTTAAAAAAGCTAAGCCAAACACAGAAAAGAAATTTTTTTTCTTTTAAAGTCACTGTTATGAGAATAATGATACAGCTTGCCTCGCCTGAAATGTGTATATAATCACCTGGTGATCTTTGTAAAGCCACCCCAGAGGTAATTCATTGGTATTTCTGGTACATTAATGATGCTAAAGGCTCTGACTACTGTGACAGTACTTCAGACATCTCATTTCCAGGTAGTTTTAAGGCCTATCACCAAAAACCTAAAACAAAGTTGCTAATAATCATATTCATATATTCAACTAAAATGTGTGTGCTGTGGCCTGGGGAGTAGCTCAGGGGTGGAGCACCTGCCTATTATTCTGGAGGCACTAGAGTCAGTCTCTACACCGGAGGAAACAAAAATGTGATGATCTACATGCTGGACACAGCTCAATGGGAGAACAACTGCCCGGCATGCACTAGACTCTGAGTTTAAGCCAAGTACTGCAAAAAAGGCAATGTCATGAACATTTCACAAAACGGGCAATAATGTCATGGCAGGGTGCTTAATCACAATGACACACATGAAAATATCTGGCACTGTCTCTTCACCCACTGGAAGGTTAAAAGGAAAAACACCAGAAAACTCTTAAGCAGGGACAAGGGTACAAAGCAATCAGACCCATACATACCCTACTGGTGCATCAGCAACTGGCAGAGTCACTTGGAATTGCCAGGTACTATCTCTTCAAGCTGGACACATATACCTGTCCTCTGACCAAGCCATTCCACGCTAAGTGTGTACTCACAGAACTGACTGTTCATGCCATCAAAAGACAACTATGACCTAGCAATGTGGTATTCTCCTGTAATCCCAGTACTTGGAAAGATCATAAGTTTGAGGCCAGCCTGGACTACACAGCAAGACACAAAAAACAAACTGGAGGAAAAGACGATGTCTTCTCCTAGTGGAATGAAGTACCCCACATATCAGAATGAACACGTGAGCTCTCTATTTACATGACTGGAGAAGACGGTCTGGAACTACACTCAGGTGCATGAAACTCACAATCACAGTGTTTAGCAAGCCAGAATGAGTATATACTCCTTTTTACAAACCACAAATTATTTAAAAGGCAATATGAAAATTAGATTAAAACATTTAAAATAAAAAGAAGATTGCTAACCATCTCAGGAAATGGTTAGATCAAATATTTAATCTATTCAGTGGACTACTATAGAGCTTGGGTAAAAGATTACAATTTTTTATTTTAAAAATGTTTTTTGTTTTTTCAAGACAGAGTTTCTCTGTGTAGCCCTAGCTGTCTTGGAACTCTCTGTGTAGATCTGCCTGCCTCTGCCTCCTGAGTGGTAGGATTAAAGGCGTGTACCTCACTCCCAACCCTGCGGAAAAAATCACAATTTTTAAAACTATGTTAAAGAAAGCAAAATATCTTTCAATTTAAAATGTGACTATTTTAAAACTCTTTTTCCTTTGCTTAATTGAAAAAAAAAAACATAGTTATCTAAGGATTAGCCAGTTTTACCCCACTGAGAAAATGTACATATTTAATATCAAATAATGTTGCATAATACAGTAATTTAATATATAATACTAAAAATTAAAATCCCAAGTGGAACATTTTAACTATCTTTTTAAAGTGTTATCTTCCTTTACTTTGAAGAGCACTTCTGCCTAAACGGCACTGAGGCAGCAGGGAGAGCTGAGAGGGATGGGACCCAGCCTGCTGCTTTAGTCCAGCCAGCAGCCGGCTTCAGGCTTGAGACAAGTCCCTCATTCTTTTTAAGCCTGTTTCCTTGTATATAAAACAAAGGCTTCAAATTAGTGGTTGTGAAGCTTGACTGTAAGTTGGGGCCAACTAAAAAAACCTTTAAGTATAGTGTTGTGAGGGTCTCTCTCCTGGGGTCTGATTTCAATGGTCTGGGTATCAGGAAGTACTTCAAAGTCTGAAAAGCTGCTCCTGTATATGACCAAGAATGAGAACCTCTAAGCCATATAATACATAATAGATAGGTCTCTTACTCTTACTCACAAACAACCTGCAAATACATTATTTGCCAAAAAGAAATCAAGACAAAGGGGTTCTGTGAAAAACAGCTAGCATTAGAATAAACAGAATAATCATTTGGTTCTGCTGTAACAAGAAACACTGCATGATCAAGGGACAGGCCACACTATTCTTCCTAAGCTCAAGGTACGTACTGAGTGGAATGTGTTGTCCTAAAATTCATGGCTGTCTAGTACTCGTTACACAGGTTATGCTGTATCAGGGTGGGCTACATCTACTATGACTTACAGTCACAGTAGTGAACATGAGGATGCAGAGATCTTATAAAGCAAACAAGTTCAGCAGGCTCCTGCCAAAGGCAGAGACCTGCAGTTATCACAGCTGCAGGCCAAAGAACACTAAGGATTCCTGGCACTCACCATATGCTAGGAGACAAGCATGGAACAAATTCTCAGACTCTCCAATGCTGAGCAGCCTACTAAACTGAAAACAAGTTTCTGTTATTTCAAGCCACTCTGTGACAAGCTGCTACAACAGCAATAATAACCTGACACAGATAATTGTTTCCAAAGCTGGGGCAATTGGGAAGTTTTACACTAGTAACAAGAGTTAATTTGGATGATAAGAGAAATAAACAAGTTTTTTTTTTTTTTTGGTTTTTCGAGACAGGGTTTCTCTGTGTATCTCTGGTTGTCCTGGAACTCACTCTGTAGACCAAGCTGGCCTCAAATTCAGAAATCCACCTGCCTCTGTCTCCCAAGTGCTGGGATTAAAGGCATGCACCACCACTGCCCAGCACAAGTTTTCTTGAAAAGAAATCATTACAGGGCTAGAAAGATGATTCAGGGGTTAAGAGCATGTACTGCCCTTGCCGAGGACAACACTCACCCCCAGCAAACTTCCTGCTCCAGCAATCCCATGCTTCTGACCCAATGCTCATACACACATACCCACATGTAAACACACACACACACACACACACACACACACGTTATGCCAAGGTAAAAAAAAAAAAAACTTCACATATATTACCTGATTAAGATAATCTTTGCAGAGTATATCTATTAAAACTAATGAAAACTAGTCTTACAAGGCAAATGAAGATAGCACCACTTCAGCACTGTCCAGGAGAGAAGGAGTCTCACACAACAGATTGTGAGAATCAACTACCCCATGGCAAGGCTATCTTTACTTGAAGATGAATGAATCAAGTTATCTTAGCTTGATGCCACTGAATATTCAAATGATAAGACTCCTTTTGTTCTAATTCCTTGCTCACCAAGCCATCTTCTGATTATAATTTGGCTTCCCATGTGGGTAGTCCACAGAGAAACGATGAGGTGGTCAGGCCAGCAGGAATATCTGTGCCCTTCTGGCAGTTAAGTTTCTGACTGTAAATTAATAAATTGACATTCTCCAATGTACCAGTGTCTTAGGAGCCTGTTAGTTACATTCAGCATTCCCTGTCTAATCAATTCCAGTAGCTGACAAAATTGAGTTTCTAAATATGCAAAGGAGGCTAGACACTGGCCTGTAGCAACTACTCGGTAAGTGGCACCAGGTGGAACTGGGTCTGCAGCATCAGCCAGCCTTCCCTCAGACATTTGCAAACCATATTTTCATTTTAATTTGTCTACTATGTGAACATTTCTTTTCCATGTTTTCCGAGACAGGGTTTCTCTGTATAGCCTGTCCTGGAACTCACTCTGTAGACCAGGCTGGCCTCGAACTCACAGAGAGCCTCCCTCCTCTGCCTCCAGAGTCCCAATTAAAGAGATGTACCACCATCGCCCAAGGAACATTTCTTTTTCTAAGCAATGGTGTAACCTCTTTTAACTCTGTTTAATGCTAGTGTTGCTGTGAAATAAGCATGCACACAGCCAGATTAAAGGTGGGCATTGAAACACTGCACTGTCAAAAGTTTAAGTTGCAAATGGATTACAAAAAAATGATTTTAAGGAATGACCTGATTAACAATCCTAACTCTGCCACTTCATAGTAAAAACGGTTCTGAAACTAGAATATACTATGTATACATTAAGATACCATCCTTCAAAAATACTTCTTTTAAAAATAAACCTAGGACGGGTCTATTAAGCTATGTTCGAACATTCAGCTAATTACCAGGTTAGACTGAAATCACCATCTTCCAGGTTACCCTGAAGAAACTGTCATTGTTCATTCGTTCTCCCTGCTGTTTTTCAGACCCATTAATGTGCTTCTACTGTGGATTTTCAAGTTTAGTGTTTTGAGGTTTTAACTGTGTCTTCTAAATATTATAGAGCTAACACCTTGGTTGCACTTTTACTAATATCAAAGACCTAGGTATGGTAGCTCATGTCCTAGTACCTGGGAGGGAGAAGCAGGCAGATCTCTCTAAATTTGAGAACAGCTTGGTCTGGCACCTGAGTTCCAGGACTGTCAGGGCTACGCAGAGAAACCTTGTCTCAAAAATCAAAACAAAACAACAATAACAAAAAGTTCAGCAATATGTGGCCGATCACTATTTACTTCTGTGTGTTTGACACTGCAAATAGCTCAAGTCAAAAAGTATCCAGAGCAATCTGTTGAGCCAGAACCATGGGGCTAGGTTTTAAATTTTCCAGCCAAGCTAAGACAGAGAGCTTCACACTGCGGACTGTTTTAGAGTGCATGTGAGCAGTGCCAGACTGCAGTCTCCACACTCCACTCTTACAAAACTTACACAAAGAGGAAAGATCTTGTCTCAAATTGGGGCAGAGCCAGATCTTAATAAACATAGAGCTACAGCAGTATCTAATGACTCGTTCTTCCAGTTTACAGGAGTTCACTTCCTAGGGCAGGAGAGCACATAAAAAGGAGAGGTGGAAAAGCACAACGTGAAGTCTGTTAACTGTATAAATGTGAGCGACTGGGTTAAAAGCTTCACATTGGGGGCCGAAGCGACCTGGCTGCTTTGGTAGAGGACCTAGGTTTAATTGCCAACATTCATATGATGGCTCAAAACCATCTGTAACTCTAGTTCTAGGGGATCTGATGTCCTCTTCTGGCCTCTGAGGGCACCGGGCCTATATGTGGTCCACAGACATAAAGGCAAAACACTCACACACGTAAAATAAAGTTTAAAAATTTAAAAATAAGAGCTTCAATGGAATTAGAGTAATGTTTTTAAAGCAATTTTAAGATACTGTCTGTTGTTTATTAGCATTTATTATCCACGAGAATGTATACTACTCATTATTCAGCACAAGCAGGGCCTCGATCAAATTATTTAAAAGGGTAGATACATACAACAACTAAACTAGGAAGCACAGGTTCAAGTCTGAAGCAGTTGACTGAGGACACGAGTGTGGCCACGTATATAAATTTACCTAGCACATACTGCTGTTTGACCAGTCATAGAACAGAACTGTTTGCAGAAAGGATAAACTAATAGATAGTAATTCTTAGTCCTTTTTTCTTCCAGAGTTAGAATTGAACCCAGGACCTCATACACAGTAGACAAGTGTATTATCACTAAACTATATAAAAACAACATAGGCCAATGCAATTCTGTTAATATTTTAAGGGGTTCTTGGTCATATATGATGTAAAAATATACTACTCTATACTGGCTCATCCTTTGGCCACTAGGAAGGGTGTTAGGGGCAGGGGAGAGATATGTATCATATTTGAGAGTGAATAAAAGAAACAAAAGAACTTAATTAGTAAGGAAAAGAGAGATGCCTGCCTATCATTCTTACTCAAATCTCTTCTGGGACAGTGGGACAGGAGAGATGGCTGAGTGGACAGAGGTGCCAGAGCGCAGGCCTGATGATCCGAATTCCATGGTCTATCTGGCAAGGTAGCAGAAGAAACTAACCCTGTGTCCTGTGACTTGTACTTGTGCACTTTGGCACAAGCACACCTGCATTCACACACATACACAATACATACATCACACACAAACACAAATAAATGAAAGCAACTTCTATTGTTGAAACAGAGAAACAGAAATATGAACTATTAGTGAAGCATCTATACAGAACCACAAAAGCAAATGCCCATCAGTCTGCTATCACAGGCAAGTTCACTCTCGAGTAGGCAAGACGAGTGCTTCATTTTCAAATCCTGTTAATGTATATTCAAATTTAAAGGATGCTGACAAGCTGACAATCTGACATTTAAAAATCAACCACTCGCCGAGCGGTGGTGGCGCACGCCTTTAATCCCAGCACTTGGGAAGCGGAGGCAGGTGGATTTCTGAGTTTAAGGCCAGCCTGGTCTACAGAGTGAGTTCCAGGACAGCCAGGACGACACAGAGAAACCCTGTCTCAAAAAACCTTAAAAAAAAAAAAAAAAGAAGAAGAAGAAGAAAGAAAAAGAATACTAGATTTTACAGAGGTGGATTCTTGCAGCCAACCATGAGCACAGGATCCCCAGTGGAGGAGTTAGAGAAAGGACTAAAGGAGCTGAAGGGGTTTCAAGTCTATAGGAGGAACAAAATATAAACTAACCAGACCTCCCAGAGCTCCCAGGGACTAAACCAGCACCAAAGAGTACACATGGAGGGATCCATGGCTCCAGCTGCATATGTAGCAGAGGATGGCCTTCTTGGGCATCAATGGGAGAAGAGGCCCTTGGTCCTGTGAAGGCTTGATACCCAGCGTAGGGGAATGCCAGGGCGGGGAGGTGGGAGTGGGTGGGTGGGGGAACACCCTATAGAAGCAGAGGGAGGGATGTGATAGGAGGTTTCAGGGGGGAAACCAGAAAAGGGGCAACATTTAAAATGTAAATAAATAAAATATCTAATAAAAGCTTTCAAAAAAAGAAAAAAAAAAAAAGAATACTAGATTGTCTCAAAGATCTTCAAGAACCACAGTAGGTCTCTAAACGTTGTTTCCTGGTGAAGGATTCAAGAAGTCAACATTAAGATCAAGTAGACGGACAAGAATATGAGGCTATAACACAGCTTACACGGACTTGGATGCACTGAGCATACAGTCTTACTAGCAACACTATGATTGTGCAGAAGAACTCGAAAACAAGCAAGTGAAAATTAAATATAACATAAGGTCAAGCAAAATGACAAAGTCTGTCACATAGGTCATGCTCCCTAAGCTCTGTCTGTGAGACTGTCACTGGCCAAGCCAAGCTATACTCACTGGAACTACTGGAGGCCTAGGGAACACTTTCATCACTAAGTACATATTTCAAGTAACCAGTTTACTAAGCTTCAATCAAGTTAGTTATACTACACTAAGACAACAAACACACATGTGCCTTCACAATGATTTCTTAGTGATTCAAGTTTATTGTGTAATCTTATTGTACTGGACTTACTGTGAATGGTCTCTGTTTTTTCTCTATTTCCCATCACCTCTGTGAACCACTACAGTCCTGAATTAAGTCTCTTAGCTCTCCACAAAGCAAATGAATGATTTTTGTGTGGAGCTGGATGAAATTATATGAGGAAGTATAGGGGATACCAGGGCTTTCTTCCCAACATAATTCAGAGTAAACAGACCTTTGCTTGAAGCCTGAAGTGGGAGGAAGCCTCCTCTTCAACTATTTGGGGGATCATCGTATTTGTTACACTGTGTGATTCCTTACAGGGTTCTACTTACTGGATTACAACTCCAAGCCATCTAGGATCTAAAACCATGCCTTTCCCTGTAGTATTAGAGCACCACCTTGTGTCAGGAAACTGGCCAAATGAGCAGAATGCTGTGTTTCAGATACCTTAGTTGTCCAAAGTTTTACTGTCCAGTCAAAAGACGAAGTGACAAACAGATGTGAGAAGTCTACTGCTCCAACGGCTGCGTGACAGTGGATTCCAGTGATGGGTCCCTGGTGTCCCTCAAACATCTCACTGATTCCAGCTTTGCTATTTCATAAAAGTGAACATGTTAGGGACCCTCTTGGAAGTACAACCACATATTATTTTCTTAACATTTTTACTTATTCATTTCTAAGACAGGGTCTTTGTAGCCTGAGCTGCTTTGGTACATACTATGTGGTCCAGGCTAGCTTCAAGACCAGAGCTCCACCTTCCTCTGCCTCCAGAGTGTTGAGATTAAATGCCTGCACCATCACACCTGGCCAATGTATTTTATCACGGGTTTATACAGCAGACCTTGACTTAATTTCAAACACAATTCTGGGTTCATAGCTCATCAACCTAACTTATGCCAAATGCCACTCTATTCAGATGTGGTAATACTACTAATATAGCAGGGTTATTTTAGAGCTGTAAACACCATGCTGTTGACAAGAGAACTCAATAAGATCATATTCATGATAGTAGAACAAGGACAAAAGATGCTGTGTAGGGATGCTGTGTAGGGATGCTGTGTAGGGATGCTATGTAGGGATGCTGTATAAGGATACTGTGTAGGGATGATGTATAAGGATGCTGTGTAGGGATGCTGTATAAGGATACTGTGTAGGGATGCTGTATAAGGATGCTGTGTAGGGATGCTGTGTAGGGATGCTGTGTAGGGATGCTGTGCAAGAAACAATCTGGATTAATTTAAGTCAAAAGCTTTGAAATGAAGGCGATCTGTACTGGAAATGAGGTCCAGATGCTCAATGTTTTTAAAGGACAGCTAGACAATTTCAAAACAGACTGAACAGTAAGAGAACTATTAGTCGGCTTAACATATGTAGTGACATTGCTATACCATTATCAGTAGGCTCAGACTAAAACTCTAAGTTCAAATGAACCTAAACAGAAAACAGGTGACAATCACATTTATAAACCTGAAGGCCAATATGTGGAACATAGAGACTGCATTTCTAATGGCTGAACACACCTCCTCCCAGTAACTTCTGTGAGCATGTGCAGCACACACAGATCTCGACAACATAGCACAACCCACACAAGCCAAAACCACATGAATCCAAACTACTACAGTTAAAAAAAATTAACTCAAGTTTTCAGTGCCCAAATTTAATGTCCCAAGTCTAGGAGAGAATTCTACTTAAATAAGGAACAAGTTGTTTCAATGAGATGACTCAAGAGAAAAATTTAAACAACGGCTAATTCCTACTAGGTTTACCTGCCATGGCGGCATGCTGTATACACAGACCCTTCTTCACTGCCCACAACAAAGTTGTTGACATCTCCAACAGGGAAAGACATAGATGTCACAGCTACTGCCTTCGACTGTTTATGAACCAACTCCATGCTATCCTATATAAAAAAAAAAATGAAAAAATTAACTTGTAGAGCTTTAATTTCAAATTTTGTTACAAAGCTCCTAGTTGTAACTAGTTTGTATGCTGTTGTTTTAACATACTATTAATATAAACAAACCTACCTCAGTTAAATGAAAAGGCTTTGGTAAGATACATTTAAACTATCAATACACACTTAGGTTTATAATCTGTGCAATAAATAGTATAAAAAATAGCTTATGATAAAATGCACGCAGGGGTACATATGCAATTAAAAACTAATATTTACTTCAAAATTTCACATTCCTAAGTTTAACCTACCTGTGGATGGGAAAGCATGTCCAAACTCCAGGAACAAATTTTCCCATCAGTAGAGATGCTAATCAGATTATGGGCATTTTGTGTTCCAACAACATTTACACAGTAGACAGGGTGCTAAAGACATAAAACAGTTTTCAGAGGTTATTTATGAACAAACAACAAAACCCAGAAAACAATTAGTCTAATTATGGGTATTCCATTTCATTATCAAAACAGCTTTGAAACCTGACAGCTTTTGTTTTGTTGCTCTTGGGAAGTGAACCTAGGACCTTGAGCATCGCTGGGACAGCATCCCATCACTGACTTGGTTTTAATGTGAAGTTTGCTGCTATTCTGTTGATTAATAAGAGGTTGTCTTAGAAGACAGATGACTTCGTGATATATGCACCCTCCACACACAAGGAAGCATGTTCGGAAGTCACTCTCCTGGGACCATATAGTCAGTGGTGAAGGCAAACAGAAGTCTAAAGAAATAACTAGTTACTTACTGTGTGTGCAGCAGCTGACAGTGGTGTTCTCTGGACAGGAGTTCTTTTATTGCTACGGTTATCCCAAAGCACAATTTGGCCTGAATATGTACCTCCAACAACAAGATTTGGATGAAATTTTGCAAATGTAGCAGACATTACAGCTGACTGCAAAAAAGTAGAATTTTTGTATTGAAGACTTAACTGAGAAAAGTCTGGTGAATTAAAAAAACAAATCTGAAATATTTACTTTTCTATTGCTTAAGGTATTAGAAGTTTTAAAAACAATCCACTCTATTTTAATATTATAAAAAATTATAAGTTTTTGTTCAAAAGTCAAATGTGATCTTTATATGTTTACATGATTATCAAACAAAATAAAACTTGCTTCAATCAGTTACAGTTTTTTAAGCAAAGCTGGCCTGTGACTGACCTGACTGTAATATGACAGTAAAGAATATATTAGTTTTTGTTTGAAGTGTTTATTTTAAATTATGACACTATTAAGATTTTAACTTATACAATCAGTAAGAGTCTCAAATTCTAACTTTTGCTAAATCCACTTAAAAAATCTACATCTGCTTCCTACTTCAACCACATGTTTTTACTTAAAACTATTTAGTTGCAACTCCTCAGGCCATGTCTAAGTGATTCAGGGGGCTGGTGTCTAATTATATATTCAGCAGTAAGTCCTACTTCTTGAGGGAAAGAAATATTCCTGAAGATTCTGTCTATATGGTCAATCACAGTAACAGAAAGTCATAACTGCAAAGAACTTTAGGTGTGATTAAACATTATAAGAGATGTTAGAAAATCTAAAAAAGACAGATCACACTGAACTAAGAGTGCTCTGCTTTGTGTTGGACAGCTGTTTGCAAATATGGAGTGGTTTAGTAAATGCCAATCCAATGAAATCATGGTGATGGGGAAAAGAAAGGCACTTGTCTAAATTCATGAATGAATCCTTAAGCGTGGGAAGACAGTTGAAGGACGACCTTACCTGGCAGTGGAACACATACTCTGGGGTCGTCTTCTTGTACTTCATATTCCACACAAGAGCCACACCATCAGGCTCATGTGGAGCCTCGTCATTGTTATTGTAGGAAGCCACAAGTAATTCTGGGTACTGCTCACAAGAATCAAGAAGGAACAAAACGGTATGAATAATAAGAACTATTTTATGTTCTGAACTGTCTACCAAGTTATTCTGAAAATTATCTTCACAGTTACACTCACCAAGATGTTAGTCTAATTTTGAATTAGCAAAGTTTAGCATTTAAAATGTTTAATTTTTATATCAAGTGTTCAGTGGATAATTAAATTAGCAAAATTGGGTTTGAATATAAAGTCCTGAATTTCAAATCTAAGAGCAGTTCCAGTATTTTCTTCCAAGGTATGCAAATCAATGTGACAATGGCAATGTCAGAGCCACCACCCAGTATTGTTTATTTAACGTGACACACACTGACTTAATAACAAAAAGTCCTAAAACCAGAATAAAACTATATGCTAATTAGAATTTAAAAATGAGCTATAATAACTAGTTTTCTATACTTTACCTGCGATGACCAATCCAAACAACTAACAACTCGATGCTTTGACCAACGCTCATCAAAAAATTGTCGATTTAATGATAGCTTAGCCCCTGCTTGAATCTCCCTACAGAAAAAGATCATCACAAAAAAAGACAGCATTATAACTTGTGTCATTCCTAACATGAATATCCTTTAAGGCTGCAGAAGCTCTGATCTTAGGAATTAAACATTACCCTTCTTTGTCTTCCAAATCTCTTCCACTGTAGTCAAAGAAGATGTTGATCTGCTCAGAAAGGGCTCTTTCTACAATTCTTGTAGAATGGTCAAAGAAACTTAAAAATTCTTCTGAGTGTAAAATTTGTTGTTTTTCTTCTTCAGTTAGTTCATGAGGGGGAGCTGGAAAAAAAGGTTTGTCTTTGTTTTTAAAGTATGATTTAGGACAATTAAATCCTGTCAACTCACTATTATAATATGGTTCAAGAAATGCCACATATTATCTTTGATTTAGAGCATTTTATTCTACTATAACTCATAAATAATAAAACAATTTCTTAAAGGAATCAGCAGAACAAAATAAAGCAAAACCCTTAATATGCTATGGTACCTTTGTTGTCATTCTCTTCGTCTTTTTTTAAAGTTTTCTCTTCTTCAGGCTCAACAGGAGGTTTAGGAGTCACTACGTCATCTTCCTCCTCCTCATCTGAACAATAAACAAAGACTTGCTTAATACAGACAGTTGTCAGCTGACCCTGAGGCCGTATCTCAGAGGTGTCACAACTCCCTCAAGGTGAAGCATTTGTAAAGACGGTCACGAGCCGTGGGAATTTACCAACTTAGAGAATGAAATGGAGACTTTAATTTTAAGCTACCTGTGGTACCTCATCAAGAGTTATCCTACTTTGTAACCGTGTAAAGCATAAGTAAGATGTAAGTGGAAGAAGTCCTTATGGAAGTCTGAGCTTACAAGCATTACTATTCTAGACAGAACAACATGTGACTCCTACATAGTTCTGTAGAGCATGCTGACACATTAATGCGGCAGAATGAAGAAAATCAAATGTCTAAAACAGCCCACAGAGCTGGATGCTTACTTGTGATCTGAAACCATCAGTGTCTGATGGGTCTTCCTGGGACGTAACGATGCTTACATTAACTCTCAGGTTGCTATTTGAGAGTCAGATTTTAAAGATAATAGCTTTGAGATCACATTTTCTATTCTGTCATTTTAAATGTGAGTCTCATTATCTATCACGGTGTGATGTGGCAATAAGCACTTAAAACAGTTTTCTTTAATTTTAATAAAAATAAATGGAGATATACAATGTTTATAAGACTTTTTAAAATTATCAAATCCCATGAATCCCTAAACTAGTATATAACTTGAAATAATTTATTTAAAAATGTTATAGGACATATAGGTTATATAACCCTGTCTACCATCTCTTTTCGCTACAAACCAAGGTAGAATTCATAAAAAGAAAAAAAAAAAGCATGTGTTTTTATTGTCCAGGCACATCTTAGTTGTGTATCAGGGAATGGCAGCAGGCATCTGCACAGAGTCCATCTCCAGTAATGAAAGCCTATTCAGTAAGGGGGCTTTCCTTGTCTGCTATAGTCATTTCCTTGACCCATGTACAAAATGATCTAAAACACATACACATACAGCCTACACAAAAGAACGGTCAAGGCTGGGAACCAGCTGCCAAGTCACGGTCCCAGCAGTCAGGCCAGCTGACTAGATAGCAGCAACCAGATGGCACTGCTGGGATTGTGTCTTTCTACTGCAAGGTGGCAAGGAGATGGCATAACATTCTTCCGCTTGACTGCTTCCAATCCTGTGTCTCTCCCCACTGGTGAGCCTGTGCAATTACCCACACTCCAGGAGGCTACAGACAAGCCTTTACCCTGCAAACAAAATGCAGCTTGTAGGCCACACCAGCTGCCAAACCACACACAGTGTTAGATTTAGAGAGCTAAGAAAATCTTTCTAACTCTATAGTATATGCAATAAAAATATAACTGTACCTGTGCACAGAAAGCTTTAAATGACACTGTATAACGCACACAATGATACAACCTCCAACTTAATCAGAATGATAATGACGTATGCCAATCCTACATTACTTGAAATTGAGCGATTTTTACGTCTGACAAGTTTACAGAACTAGGATAAATGGCACGAGTGATTTCAATATATGCTCATACTTTTGAACCAAATGGTGAAGGTTAAAATTTTTCCTTTCAAGGGCCTCAATCAGCCACAAAGGAAAACAGTAATCACTGTCTTTTCAGCCAGCCCAACCGCATTTGTCAGCCCTTTCTCCGTCAATGCAGCCAGAGCAATCAACCTGCCAAACATTCAGAATGGAAAAACAATCTGAAAATACAGGGTATAATGCACCTGCCAGTGAAAATGGCCATTTCAAGAAAAGCTAGTGATCTCAGTGACCCTGCTGAGGAGGCGGTGGCGCAAAGGGGAAAGAACACGTAAAAGAATTCTTAGCGATCGCCACTCTCTTGCACACTGACACTTCCTTACAAAGCATGCCAATTACAGCTTTTGTGCTACTTAAAAAAATGAAAGCTTTTTTTGGGCAAAATAATCACATAGAGAAACAGAAAGACACTACTCCTTAGATGAATTCTCGTACACAAAGGATTATTAATCTGAAAGCAGTGTGTCTGATGGTGACTCTATCTTGTACTGTTCCAACATTAGGACGCAACTCTGCCATAGACTAATCTGCAGGGGTACTGAAATAAAATCATTTAATTACACTTACTTAGAAGCTGACTTCTAGAATAATTTAATGAGTGTTGCTTTCGTAGCACTGTGGGTTTCTTCTTCCTTTCTTTTCTTTTTTACATTTAGTATGAGAAAAAAACGTATCTCAGTTTTTGCTAATACTATCAGCTTTCCTAATTAATTTTATTAACTACCAAGTTCATTGTATGTAAATTCTAAAACCAAGGATGTACAAGTCACCCTGGACAAGTCCTTCTCAAGCATGGTGATTTATAAATTACAGACTCCGGCCCATATTGTCTCCTCCCTCTACTTGGTTGTACTACACCACTCAAAAGTACCATTCTCAAAGATGGGTGTCAAATTCCTGTTGAAATGCATACAGTCAGCATATCTGAGTGCTCAGTGACTGCCTAGTGTGCATATTTAACAGGAATGATCTCATTTGCAGACACTGTTTCCTTCGAAACTGTCCTGTGGATAACTGTGTTAGCTGCTGATCATGTATGTCTGCTACACAACATTCGCCAAACAGGTAAGCAGCAACTCTTTAAACACACCCTTAGAATTCCACTGTAGAATCAATGAACAGATACTTTTTCTACAATGATTAAACATGGACTTAAAAACTATAATTAGTACTTAAACTAAGTTTCAGAAAGGTCATTTAAGTAATTTTCCAAGAATATAAAAGCAAACATTAGGCTGATCTAAAGAAACTCTACAAAAATAGACTATTTTCACAATAGAATATTTTAAGTAATTACCTACAATATATATATATACGTACATATATATGCATATATATATATATTTATATATATGTGTGTGTTGAGAGTATATATACAAACACACACATATATATAGTAGGTTATTTACTACACATACACACACACAAACACAAACACACACACACGTATCTCAAGTAGAAGAATGTTTTTTTGAGTCAATACATCTTTCTTAATAAGAACTTTTACAACCATAGTTATCATAGGACTACTAATATGGCTTCAGATTCAACACCACAGTTGCAAAGATAGCCTCAGACACTCCCAGTTACACGGTAAGCTATAACATACTAAAAACTGGAAGACTGTAAGTCATCAGGAAGACTGCCATGCCACCTCACTTTACTGATGAATATTCATTACTACATGCTAAGTGGTTAACTCCATGCTTTCCCTGAGAGAGAAGCTAAGGTTTCAGCTGAGCAGTGAAGAGTGCAGAGAGGTGGCAGTCACTTTAAGCAGCACATCTCTTGTCAGTGCATGTGAAGACTAGCTTTAATGAACCACTGACTTTTTACTTTAACAACACCAAAACTGTAGTGCATTTTGGTGAGAATAAAAGAAATCTGTTCTGTAAATTAAGCTGCACCTAGAGACAACAGCAAGGAGTGAAATTCCAGTTACTAGAACAATCAGCAAAGTGGTGGGTTAATCGGTTAAATCATCTGTGAAATGGGTGGCTTCTGTTCAACTGAAGGAAGATGTCTTCTGAACAGGTTCCCTTATTTACATGCCATTCATATTTAAGATACATTTAAGAGGGCATAAAGTACACTTTTGACTTATTCTACAATATCTGTGTTTAAACAGTAATATGCAAGATCTTAGAAAGTCCATAATAAACAAACATTGTCACTTATAATCACTTATGATTTTCAGCCATCTCTAGTGCATTGCTGTTCAGGAAATATTAATGTCGGTAACCGGTTCATTGTTAGTCTTACTATGTTGGTATATATCCTTTAAAGATGATGTAATATCTTATGATGAGTTCCTAACTTAAATCAGGGAATTTTTGCTCATAAAAATTATTCAATTTATAAGTAACCCTGTAAACATCTATCAGCAGTGGGAATTCCCCAATCATTAGTTTAAAAGTCCAGACCAGGCAGGAATGACTTTCACTTAATATTTCTTAAATAACCTTAAAATCTATCTATCTCTGCATCCACCAATCCATCCATCCATCTCTCCATCCATCTACCTATCTAATATGTGTACGTATGTGGGTAGGCACATGCCTGGGCCCGTGTTTGCCATGGTGCAATGTGAATGTCAGAGAATAACTTACGGAAGTGAGTCCACAGTGTGAATCTTGGAGATCAAAGCCAGTCATAAGGGTTGGCAGCAATGTATCATTACGCACTGAGCCATGTTGCCTGCCCCTTGTGAACCTTCCTCCTCCTCCTCCTCCTCTTCTTTAGGATTTATTTATTTTATATGTGAGTGCTCTGTGTGCATGTACACCTGCGTGCCAGAAGAGGGCATCAGATCCCATTACAGATGGTTGTGAGCCACCATGTAGTTGCTGGGAATTAAACTCAAGACCCCTAGAAGAGCAGACAGGGCTCTTAACCCTGAATTTATCTTCTTATACCTTCAAATAAAATGGATTTAAGACAGCCTCCAACAGAACAAAGTTGTATCAATGTACTGATAAGATTCATTCCTTTCTTAGTTCTGGTTTTTTTTTTTTTTTACATCTTGAATAAAATCACTTGTATTTGCTTAATAATTTGTATTTTCAACAAGGGAAACAGAGCTGACATTTTAATCATAAGTATTTTGAATTTAGATATATTGTTGGGGGATAAGGAAAGAATAAGTAGAAGGCATATACCATCTACTTTAACATGGAATTTGTCTCAACAGAGTCTCTTTTTTTAATCTTTATTTTATGTGTATGATTGTTTTGCCTGCATGTACATCTGTTCACCACATATGTGCAGTACCTACAGAGCCAGAAGAGAGTGTTGGCACCTCCTGGGACTGGAGTTACTATCAGCTGTGCTCATGTGACAGCTGGAGTGGTGGAAGAGCAACCAGTGCCCTTAACAGCCAATCTCTCCAGCCACCCCAGCACATCTGTTTTTAAATAGAAAAACTGGATTTTATTTTTGCTGTATTGATATCATTAGTAATCTAGTTATCTGTAATCTTATTAAACATTACATTTTTGAGGGGGCACAGTTTTATTCTGATTTAAACCTTTTACCTCAAAATTAAGAACAAATAACATAATGTTCACTTCTACTTATATTCTCACATATTAAAGGTTAAAACTAATTTGTCAAATGCACTATTTTGGAGCCTTTTAAAACTTCATTTTAGAGCCAGGCAGTGGTGGAGGATATCTTTGATCCCACCACTAAGGAGGCAGAGGCAGGTGGATCTCTGAGTTTGAGGATCGCCCGGTCTACAGATCAAGTTCCAGGACAGCCAAGGCTACATAGGGAAACCCTGTCTAGAAAACAAAAACAAACAAACAAAACAATAAAACCCAAAAAACACACTTCATTTTAGATAAAGCTATATACTATATTATTTACTAGGAAGCCCACAAATTCGGTCTACAAATGGGAAGTATGGATTCAAGATAGTAACATTACACAACAAAATATTACAAGTTGTTTACATACAACAATCTTCTGTACATCATAAATGCTAATAAACATTAATATCTGGTTCATTAAACCAAGAAGCAATAGATCAGAAGGCTCTCCACATACAAAGTGGCATAGAGGAAGGAACGGGTGAGAACCAAGTGTCTGGCTGTTCGGCCTATAGCCCTGTTCCTCCCACTGCAGACTCAGCTCATCAGCTAACTTCCCAGGACCAGATTCCAAAGATATAAACACGCTAGTTAGGTTAAAGAGCCTTTAGGATTTCCTCCTACTTTATTTATAAATAAACTTATTTAATAATTAAAAAAAACCAAATATATAACAACAAAATCCACACTAAAGAGATGGATAAGAAAAAAAATGCCATTTTTAAGAGTTAAAACTTGTAAAAGGTGAAGGCAGAAAGCGAGGAAGAGGAGTGTGCCTGTGGGCATGGCTCTTGACTTCTGCAAGCTGTTTACCTGCAGGGAAGGGAATTGACTGTGGTCACAGGGCCTTAGTCAATCTCATTCACAGTAGGCGCTGAAAGACAGCGAAGGACCTTGATTCAGAAAGAGTACCACCAACTCAGAGTACACTTGCCAGTAAGAACATAGCTAGAACAGAGGAAAACAATGCGAAATGGAACTGGCTTTTAAAAAGGTCAGTGTTGTAAGGGGAGTGTAACCATTTAAATAAAGGAAACCGTGAAGGAAACTGTTTCCCTCACATTACTCCTGCGCCGACTACACTGCCTTCTGAATCCACTGCCACACTCCAGGTGTGACTTCAGGGTTTGGTTTGGTTTATGGTGATTTTTTTTCTCTCAGATAATTACAATTTAAAACACTTGCAATGCTGGGGCTTGAACCCGATGTTTCATGAATGAGAGGCAAACAGGCTCTCCTAACCACAGCACTCCTAGCCCCTTAAGTAACTGTGAAATGGTAACCGTCTGGGCAGGGTTAGAATTAAAGCAATGAATGTAGTTAAGCACAAAGTGTTTTCATTATAAAAATCTCATCAGGCAGTGGTGGCGCACGCCTTTAAGCCCAGCACTTGGGAGGCAGAGGCAGGCGGATCTCTGAGTTCGAGGCCAGCCTGGTCTACTGTGAGTTCCAGGGTTACACAGAGAAACCCTGCCTCGAAAAACAAACAAAAAAAACAAAACAAACAAAAAAATTCTTAATGTTTTTTTACTTCTTGCCTCTAAAACTTCTCTAATTTTTGTAAGAACCTGCAAAGGCTAGAAAGGCTTCACGGTCTGAGTGAGTATATGCATCTCATTCTTCTCCACTTAGATACTCCAAGCTTTAACTAAACCACAAAAACAAGGAAAAGGTGATCTAGTGCCTTCATATACAGACAGCAGACACTCAATGAACTCAATGAACATTGGCCAGACTGTAAATAACAAACATGGACTTCTGTACAACGAACCTCTAAATCCAGTCTCCACAGGAAATCTGGAAAGGACTATGGAGCAGACGAGCCCTCTAGGATGGGCTCAGTTTATCCACCTGGCCACTTGCATTTCTGTCAATAAAGAAAAGTTCTACTTGCTCTCTTATCAGTGAACAGGCTTGGGTGCTTACTCATTATTCACCATTAAAATGACACTACTCTGATGCAGACACACTAATAAGCCATCTAAACCACGCTCTCCTTCTGAAGTATAGCTAAACTACATTTCTAAACCAATAAACTTGGCACTTGTAGCCAATAGTTTTTTAAAAGGAGATAAAGTGAAAAAAGAGATGGTATTGTCTTATAAAATTTTATTATCTATAGTCATATTGGGATATTATTTAAAAAACCTTAAAGCTACTTAGTATAGGTTACTATTATAAATACACAAAATTTGCTGTTTTGTGGCAATACAAGAGACAAGGTACAACTGAGAGTCAGTGACACTTGATTTGGAATAATAGTTACTACCTGATAAGTCTTGATAATCACCTCTTCTTTTAGCTTCTTTGTCTGCAAATAAGAATCAAGGCTTTATGTCTGAGATTGTTGTTTTGTGTGTGTGTGTGTGTGTGTGTGTGTGTGTGTGTGTGTGTGTACCCACAGAAGCCAAAGAGGACACCAGATATCCTAGATGTGGACTCTATAATCTTCACCTAAGATGACATAGTGATTAAGATATACTCGGTAAGTACTGGACTCATCAGGTCTTTTCATCTAAATTTCATCAACAATTAATTAACACTTAAAAACAATATATTTCTTAGTAGTTGCTTTCATAGTGAAAAAAGAAAATTAACTATTCCAGGTAGGTAAAATTTCTCCTAAGTTGGTAACAGTGATTAATTCCTTTAGGTATGCACCCACCACACGCCAGACAGGCATTGTAACAGGAAGAAGCAGTTCCTGGGCGCATGGAAGCTGGCAGAGCTCGAGTGTAACAGTGTTAAAGGCCTCAACCCAAATAATCCCTTACTGAGGAACAACAACAATAACCATTCTTATCTGGAGCTTTCGTGTCCTCAACTTACTAAAAATTTAAAAATTAATTAAACATCAGGCTATCATTTCCATACTTGAATTTCTATAATAGGAAAAACGCTCCCTACACATGAACTATTAGAAAATAGTTTCTGATGGGCTCATAATGCCTTATGCAAAACGTCCAAATTGCCAACAGTTCCAAAATCCTAACATATTTAGTGGCTAACCCTGACATGATCGTAAGAAAAGCTATTTATAATTATTATTTATTTCATTTGGTATGCTTATATCTCCTATTTCTGAAACATCAATGTCTAAGATGCTGTTGGAGTGTTAGTGTATGGTAATATACTTTACCACTGTCCTAAAAGCTGAATGGTTATAAAACCCAATACATATATATGGCCCCAAAAGTTTAGATAAGGGATTGTGAACTTATATTCAGAATCTTACTTAAGTCTCTTTAATGTGTAAAATAAATTCACTAGTTTGGCTGGTCAAAAAGAAGAAAAAAAAAAAACTACATTATTTCTTTGTGTTTGAGTCATTAGCTGTTCCATGATACTTAAACGGAGGCAGTGGTGACACATGCCTTTAGTTCCAGCACTTGGAGGCAGAGCTCTGAGTCTGAGTCTAGCCTGGTTCTACAAAGCAAGTTCCAGGGCTATTACGCAAAGAAACCCTGTTTTGAAAAACCAAAAAAAAAGAAGAAAAAATTATCCTCAACTTAAAATATAGTACTTTGGTTTAAGAGCCAAAGGACTCCATATTCAATACAAATATCTGTGCATAGAGCCTTGAATTACATCCAGATTGAAGGCTACTCAATAATCAGCAGAATCCTTAAATCATAAAGGGAAGCATAAGAATTAGGTCTACACATGTCCATCTGTGTGGTACTGGAACTCGACCCCAGGGCTTCCTGCATGCTAGGCAAGCACTCTACCAATATCATTTAAAGTAATACTGTCCTTATTACTTTGAATAATAACAACAGTATTATTAGAATACACTATTCTACAGAAAAGAATTTACTTCCATTACCATGGTATATAATCTCTTCTGGAAAAAATTAAGCTTGACACAGAAACACAACATAAGCTTTTCTAATTCTCAAAGAAGTACACATCAGTGACAAAATGAAGACTGCAAATTTAAATTTTAAATCAAGTAAAAACTTTAAAAATTTTTAATGATTTATTTTTGTTGTAGGTACACTGGTGTTTTGCCTGCATGCATGTCTGCGTGAGGGTGTCAGATTCTTTGCAACTAACTGGAGTAACAGATGGCTGTCAGCTGCCATGTGGTTGCTGGGAACTGAACTTGGGTCCTCTGGAAGAGTAGCCAGTGCTCTCAACTGCTGAGCCATCTCTCTAGCATTTAAAATTCTTAAATAAGTAGTTAAAAAAAGAAAGAAAGAAAAAGAAAAAAGACTGGGTAAATGGTTGAGTGTGATGTTTTTAATCTGTGAGCTCATTACAATGTGATTTAAAAAGATATATAAATGCAGAAACCGAGAAGCATTACTAGTTTTATAATGATTCTTTAAGAAAATGTCAAAAATAGGGCTAGGAAGATGGCTCAGTGCGTCAGAGTACTTACTGTGGCAGGCATGAGGACATAAGTTCAAATCCCCAGGTCCACATTAAAAAACAAACAAACAAACAAACAAACCATCAAACAACAAGAACAACAAAACAGGCAGGATTAACTCCAGCACTGCAGAGGACAGCAACAGGAGGCTAGTTGCCAGTGGAGTTACAAGTTCAGTGACAGAGCCTGTCTCCAGGCAATGAGGCCGAGTGACAGGGCAGGACATCCATCCTCAGCTAGCTGCCATGGGCATCCATGTGTGCATATACCACACTACCTCACCACTAAATGTCAAACATAAAAGAAGAAAAGTCCATATCTACCCACTTAACACAGTCTTAACAGCAGTCACATTCAGATCGGACACTTACCTTCTTTGGGTTGAGCTGTAACCGGGGTCTGAGTTTCCTTTGTATATGTGACAATTTCTCGAGGGGGAAAGTCGACTTGAGTAATTTTGGCCATTCCAAGTTTAATAGGTCCTCGTCTAAATAAGTGAACATAAATGCTTTTAAATACAACAAATCATAAATCTTAACTTCATCAAGCACACTATTTTTAAAAATTAAGAATTGAACACTCATTTGTATCTAGCACTGAAACGTAAAGCCCTGCTTTCCTAGAGAAATATGAGGTGACCAATGAATTGGCTTTACTTTAGCAAAAGGATTAAACCATAGCACAGAAAAAGGTATTTCTGAATCACTCAGGGTACTTACTCTCATTGTTAAAAGCTGTAGTGTTAGTTCTTAGGGCAAGTGTGTGGGTTGTAGCAATCTGAGAGGGCAGGAGTTTCAGAATGGACTGCTACCCATGATAGATAGTTGCTGATTCCAGACTGTCTTGAGGAGACAAATACCTCCCCCTACCCTGTTTAGTTCCACTCATCATTAGCAGACAATGACTTTAAGACTGAAAGTGGGTTTCTGTTGAAAGCCTTTTCTTTTTTTCTTTAAACAAGCTTGTTCGTGCATGTGTGTGTGTTTAGGTCAGAGGACAAATTTATGGAGTTGCTTCTCTCCACCCACTTTTATGAAGGTTCCAGGGACTAAACTCAGGTGGCCAGGCTTGCATGGCAAGTGTCTCCATCCCAAGTCATTTTGACAAGCTGGAAAGCTTTATTTTTATTTCTTACATTTGGTAGACAACAGAATCACATCATTATGGATTTTAAAATAAATTATTTAACTTTTAAAAATCTCTACCTAGTCAATATTGTCTGTGACTCATAGTGGACATACTAAGGTTGAAATCCTCTAAGCCTGAAGTAGCAGATTTCCTGACTATAATGAAACTACAGAAGTCACCTCTGATGTGGGAGATAAAGGAAGTAACAGGAGAGTTGACAACAGACCAAAAGAAAAACACCTCTTACTAGTTATTTAGAGAATTTTTACTTAGTTATTAGGTATCTAAACTAAATTACGCTTCCCAGTTGCCAAAAATCCTCAATCATAAAAGTCTCTTGAAAAGACATTCAATAGAGGCACTGTTGTGACTTCCCTGGATCTGAAATAAAAGTCTCACGTGTTTTATAAACACACCTTCAATATATGTCATTGTTAATACATATAAACATTTTCCCATGTTCTTTAACACCTATATTAAATTCTTTATGAAAAAGTAGAATAAAATTAATACACTAAAAAAGTTCTTTTGTGAGCCAGACATGGTGGCACTCATCTGTAATCCCAGTAGTTAGAAGACTGGAACGTAGAATTCAGTAGTTTGAGGCCAGCCTGGACTACATGAGACAACATCTCAATAGAAGGAAAACATAATTAAAAAAAGAAACCAGGCCAGGCACTGGTGGCACACACCTTTAATCCCAGCACTTCGGAGGCAGAGGCAAGAAAATTTCTGAGTTCGAGGACAGCCTGGTCTACAGAGTTCAGGACAGCCAGGGCTACACAGAGAAACCCTGTCTCAAAAACAAAAAAAAAAACAAAAAAAAACAAAAAAAAACCCCCAAAAATCTTGCTCTCACATAAATCTTTATGTGAGCCATAAAACATTTTTAATGTGTTTTCTACTTGAGAAATTAGCTTAGCCTTAGTTAGGGAAAGCATAATCAAATAATTAAATGGTTAAGATTTAAAGATACTTGAATCAATCTAGAATAGATACAGACCATTAAATAAATCACTCGCTTACCTAGAGAAAAAAGGAGAGGGAAGGCTACAGTTTAGGGCCAAATTACAAACTGGAAAGTCTAATAAACCCAATAGTAAAAGAAAACAATGTATGTTTTAAGATTTTATAGGAGAAGGGCAAGGGTAATACCTCACTTCTCCAAAAGCTACATTTATTGAAAATAAGGAAGCAAGGGGAAGGGAAGAGGGAGAGGACCTGGCACAGCCGGGGGGTCTTCCGGCGAATGTACAAGAGACTCAGAGACTTCCTATATGCAGTCTAAGGCTTACTTATTTTCCCTTCAGATGCTCAAGTACTGATTACATACTTCAGAAGCTACAAATTACCAAGGAAAAAGAGCTATCTTAGTCATGTACAATGGCTACAGCAAATACTTTTAATGTGTATATATATATGTATATATATGTGTATATATATATATGTATATATATATACATACACACCCACACACATATACATATGAAGTTTTTAGTACATCTTAGAAAATTTTATATAAAAAACAGAAATAACAAAGAATTTTGTCATTTAAGTAGGCAAACTTATGGTACCTACAAAATTAAATATGAAGACTATTTCATTAATTATAAAAGGATAAATGAGGTTTCACAGTAAATTATAATTCTTGCCTTAACTAGATATTAACACAAGCACAATATTAGAAACTAGAGCAAAGTAGTATTAGGACAGTTTCACAAAAAATGCAAATAAATTATTAAAGAGGGAATGTAATAAATCTATGCAATACCCCAAATCGGAATCTGAGTGAAGCTGAAGAACTGACGGATCTGTATCCCAATGCAGCGTCCTGAATGGTTGTGGGGCAACCATGAAGCATTAGTGAGAAAGGTCAGAAGTTAGTCAAGCTCTTTATAAACAGCTAAGACTAATGTGCTATTTACAACCAAGGACTACATGAGCTGGTTAGTAGAACTCAAACAAACCCGCACACTGGTCTAACTCCAATACAACAAGCATCAAGGTGGTTAAAGACGCAGGCACACAACACAGAAGAATTCAAAATGTGAGACTCTAGTATTGCACAAAAATGGACACAAATAGCTAAAGCATACAAACCAAATATACATTGTTTATGAATGGTAAACAAAGTAGGCTACCAAAGAGTTAAACTTTTAAGATTCCTAATGAAAAAAAGATTAGTAAAAACAGGTAACATATTCTAATCTTGCCCAAAGCTTTAAATGTGTGCAGGAAATTGCATACTGGTAAAGGAAATGAGTCAACACATAAGCTTTTTGGTAAGAAAACCAAGACTATCCCACTGGGATACAAAATAGCTAACATTTCCAAAACGTGACCTTGCTGTAATTCATGGGTTAAGCACCGCCTTGGGCTTACATGTCACTGATTTAGAAAAGAACTAAGAATGTCTGTCTCTAGAAAAGAAATCGATTTTTTTTCCCTTTCAAAAGAATTCCCTAAGTTTTGGAGAATCTCAATCCTAAATAAATAGTGATGTCTTATCACTGCCTAATGGGTAAATATCTTATATCTGATGTTTTCCACCTAAGCTAAAGCTACTCATTATCAGAACAAAGGGTACTTGATCATATTGGCATTCTTGTATGTTAGCAATACTGTACACTGCTCCAGTTCCATACAAACCGCTGAGTGCGGTTCTAAATTTAACACTAGCATTTCATGGAATACTTTGCTTCTCGAGTTACAGAATACAAAACTAGTTTTAGTTCTATAACTTTTAAAACAACAGATGATTTCTCAGCTTGTCGTATTATTTATAAATAAAAAAAATTAGTTAGATAGAGAAATCCTTCCTCTTATGAGGAAACAGCTTAGGATTTAAACAGGGTTGGTTATATGTATACAATGAAGAAAAGAGGGCACAGTGAAGACCTACTTTGTATTGAGCAATGAACAGCAACAAACTTGGGCTTTGTTAAACCAAAAGCAGTTTGATGAGATGGTCTCCGAGGAATGTTCTGTCAACAGCCTCTATATTATACAAGGGCCTCTAGCTGACCAATAACATAAACCCCCTTGTTGAGGATGTCATTAGTCTAAAATCGAGCAAAATTTGATTTCAGATGGTCAGTTCTAAAAAATTCAAATTCAAACATGTAGAGATATATAAAAGTTCTTTAGACAGGTAAAGTACAATCCTAATTCTCAGAAATAAACTAATCAAAAATAAAAAAAAAAGGGGGTGGAAGAATTACCTAATTGAAGAGCTATCACTTAAATTTCAGAAGAAGTAAACAGAATCAATGAAATGCACCTTCCAACATGCAGAAGTGAGAAGCTCCTCCTTTTGTACCTAATCATAGACCAGCAAGTGCAGCTGCGAGCACAGGTCCGTCTCACGTCGCCGGCATTCCCTAGGCCTTGTCCTCACTCTTCCCTCCATCAGCTTCCGCTCAGGATGAGCTCATCTCACTCACTTTCAGACCCGAGTTCTAGTTAATGCCGTGCACTTAGAGATGAATTCTTTTACTACTGTTATAAGCATCTACAAATTATCCTCCCATTAAGGAACTTGGAGCTGACTCAGGCTTTTATTTGTACGTGTAAAATGGAAAAACTGCCCTCTTCAAAGTTATTTGCAGGTAAGTCAATGCTTTCCCAGGACAATGAAGTAAAACTTGAAAGTTCTTTTCTTTCTTGTTACACTTAGATTAAAAATATTTACTTTCTCTAATAAAAGCACCTTTTAAATTATCAAGTTACATCTTTTATTTTACAGCAAATCTTAAAATACACTTTGTAAGCACAGGATAGCATAATCTCCTCTGAGCATTTTGGAAAAACATCTTTAAGCTAATGATAAAAATCACTAGAATGCTATGTTGTGAAAGCCGAAAAATCTATTTTATGTGGTAATCTACAGAATTTGCTGGCAATTTGATGAATTCTATCTGTCCTACACACAAACGGTTTTCTAATCAGTACTTACTTTATGTGCCAATTTACAATATCCCAAAGCATCACTAACAGTTTCTAGGTTTCCCATGAAGCATGACACTTTTAACAATATTAACTTTGAAAATTAAGTAAACGTTACACAGTTCTTTAAAAACAAACTTACTGACAATGCTTTAAGATAATCTTTCTGTTCTTACTTGAAGTGAGAAACAATGAGCTCAAGTATAAATTCTTTAAATAAAAATAATATTTAATAGTAAAGAAATTTAGTAAATATAGTAACTTATGTTGAGAAATATTTTCACTGTTACAAAGAGAAAAAAACTTTCACTTGAAAATATCAGTCAAAATTATCTAAATATTAGCTATTTAAAGGAATACTGGCATATTTACATAAAAGAATGTGGAAGTGTCAGGCATGGTGGCACACATCTTTTATTCAGCACTAGGAGGAAGGGTTAAGTGAGTCTGAGTTTGAGGCCAGCCTGGTCTATAATAGAGCAAGTCCCAAGCCAACCTGGGCTACACGGCGAGATTCTGTCTTAAAAACAAAAAGCATGGAAGCATAAACGAAATAACTTTAGTCTTAAAGATTAAAATTAGGAGTAAACTATCCTCAAAACACATAGTTTATAGAGCAGTATTAGTCGTCAAGAGAACTGTTTTCTTCTTAAATATGAGTTACCGTTTACCTCCAATCTAGCATTGCTACATTTGTCAGTTGTGGAGAGCACATCTCAGGCTCAAGCTAGCAGCTTTCTGTACCTTTACTTTTAAATTTTATTTATTTCTGTATTTCTAGCCTGCATGTATGTCTGGGCAGCACATGTGTGCATGACAGCAGCAGAGGTCAGAGGAAGCCATCAGATTCTCTGGAACTGCAGTTAGAGACGGTCCTCTGGAAGAGGTGCACATGCTCTTAACCGCTGAGCCATCTCTCTAGCCCATTCTGTACCTTTTAATTGTTAATGATAATCTTTGGAACCCCCCCGCCTATTTTTTTAAAATTTTATTTATTATTTGTGTGTGGGGACACAGGGCAACTTTTTAAAATGTATGTGAGTACACTGCAGCTGTCTTCAGACACACCAGAAGAGGGTGTTGGATTCCATTATCATGTGGTTGCTGGAAATTGAACTTGGGACCTCTGGAAGAATAATCAGTGCTCTTAAACTACCGAGCCAACTCTCCAGCCCCACCCAACCCCTTTTATTTGCAGAATTTGTGAAGTTTTTTGTTTGTTTTCTCTATCAGACTTTATTGTTTATTTTTATCTTCAATCAGAAGGGCACATGCACACACAAGAAGGGTGAAAAAAGTAAAACTGAAAAGTTTCAATAATTTTTTTTCTTGTAGTGCTGGGGACCGGACTGACAGCTAGGATTTAAACATGGTAGATAAGGCCTTAGCGAGTCATAACACAGCCTTTAAGATGATGGTAAGATGTTTTCCTGGGCAGGACTTTTAATTTCTTGGCCCCAAATAAGGATTTTGAGTCAGCTGTGGATTGACTTGTTGTGATTACTCTCACTTCAGCTCTAACAGGGTGCTGGGAAATAAAAACTTTCCAACTGTTCTTTATAAACAGGATACAGGAAGAACTGATAATACCTTGCCCAAAACGACTTTTAGAAAAAAGATGAAATATTACTGAATTTCTGAAAAACAAGTTTCAACATGTACATAGAATTCTAAAATAAACTAGAATACAGTTTTATGAGGCAGACGTGAGCTAATGAACCTGGTAAGTAAACCAGTGTTTCCTTGGCCGAAATTCCTTTACCTGATACTTTATGCATTCTTTTACAGTTTCATTTTACTCGTGTGCATGCACCTTCTTTGTCTATATGTGCACAATGTGTGTGTGTGTGTGTGTGTGTGTGTGTGTGTGTGTGTGTGTGTATGTGCAGTGCTTGCAGAGATCAGGAGTCAGATCCCCTGGAACTCCAGTTACAGAAGGTTGTGGGTTGGCAGATGTGGAGCCATGCTAAGTCCTCTGCAAGAAGCCACCTTTCCACGGCTGATATTTTGTGTTATGATTATTTTTTTCATCTTATTTAGCAGAATCAGCTACTTAATAGAACAGAATTGTGATGTTTTATTGAATTGTTTCAATGTTCAATTCTCAAGTGGAAAATTAAGCACAACAAAGATGTTTTACATTATTCACAGTCAAAACATGCACACAATAATGAGTACATTTGTTTAAGGAGAACAAATTTAAATTCATGAACCCCTATTTTTAATATAAATTATCATAAAAACACAGCTATTTAATACTAACATGACAGCTAAAATACTGTTGCAAAAAGTTACCCCACTTTACAACAAAGAATTTCTATGCTGTTTGGAGTTTAAGAAGTAAGTAATAAGTCAACGTAAATATTTAGACTCTTTCTAAAGCACTGACAGCATCTGGCACTGAATGCACTCTATTCTATCATTAAAATATTAGGAAAGAATTACATACCTAGAGCCCACGGCGCCATCTCCAGAATCCTGGCTTCCAGCTTCACTTGGCGTGCTCACCGACTTGGAGGATGGAGACATAGGAGGAGGGACTAAATAGTGAAACAGACAGGTATCCACTGTTACTACACGGAGCGGTTGCTCAGCTTATGGTGTTTCAAAAATAATTTAACATGAAATAATTAACAAAAAGGGAAAAATAATGACAAACCAGACATCAGAAATACAAGGGTAAAAATGAACAGTAGGAAGAAAGGGGAAAGACAAAGTCAGCAACCATGCTGAAGACTCATGCGATTTCTCTGGCAAGATGCATTCAGGCTTTCTGCGATTAAAAAACAAGACTATGGAAAGCTGTATCTTCATCTCGTCCATCACCAAAGGCGGCCACTAATTTCAAAGGAGAACATTCCTTCTCCCCTTTTAATGTCACTCTTATAAGATCATCATATTTTATGTGTTAACTGGTTACACTGCCAACATTAAAACTTTGAAATATGCTTCAAGTAATTTAATTTCTGGTTTTCAAGATTTGTTTTAAAATGTTAAACCTTTGTCTAATTTTTTGTCTTTTCTTTCAAACAATTGTAGGGCTGCGGATGTAGCTCAGTGCCTGCATAGCAAGGCCCTGGATTTGAACCCTGGTGTCTCAAAAAATTAGTACTTAAAATTAATATACTTCTCTCCACTGAAAAGAGGCAATTTAGAGAAATGATACAGATAAAGGAATGGCTCCTTTAAAATGTTCATTAGTTTCCAGCAATTTGGATAGAAAATGCAAACAGGCCATAAAACAGCATGCCTTCTAGACATGACGCAGCACACAAAGCGACACATGCAAACTACACACAGCAAGATGTATGGTAACTTCCTTACCCCAGTACTCAGAAAAAACTGAACGTACAGACAAAGATACAGACACCCAAAATATTCTTAATCCCTTCTTAGAGAGAACAGCAGACATTCTTCATAGTATATAAAACAATAGCAACTATTTTTCTCCAATGTCTCAACACTACGTTAAACGTGCACATTTCATGCTATGACATTTGGAAAACTTTTTGATTACCGTAGCAGGAAGTATAGGAGGCTCATCACTGCCATCTTCTGGTTAAATTTTTACCACAAACGCTCCCAATCCCAAGAATCTTTTTAAAATAATCTTTCAGTGTGCAACATTAAGCAACTAACACATTTTATGTTGCACTGAGTTTACTTACTAGTCTACTAAACAGAAGGTAAATTCCTAGTTATATAGTCAGTAATACATAAAGACAAAAAGTCATAGCTAGAATGTTTGTGATCTGAGCTAATAATTCTTGCTTATATTTCAAACAACATTCAAAACAAAATCAAAGTTTCTAATAATATAATTAAATGTAACAGAAACAATTATGTGACCACAGGAAACTTGATACAGTTCACTAATGGTTGACACTGTCTCGTGCTGCATATACAATTCCATATAGCTAAAAAGGAATGCATCTAAAGTAACACAGTAATGTCTTAATCCTTTGGCTTCTCTTAGGTTCATTTCTTATCTTTTTCTCCCTGTCACTGTGAGGTTTCTGCTAGTCTAAGCTCCAGCTGCACACAGGAATGGCATTGTGTAACAGCTGCTTATCTACTGTGCTGTAAACACAAATACATGTTTATTAAATCGGAGTAAGGCACCATATTTCCACACCAAAGATCTTCAAAATAGGAAGTCTATGTTCTTTAAATTGTATATATATCTTGATAATTGAAAAACTAATTTCTTTACAGATACATATTAGAGAGATTGAGGAAAGTAGTAAAGTTATTATTAATCTATTTATCTGTTGGGAGGCATCAGAAATATTTTCCACCTTCATTGTCTTTTCCTTTTTTGGGTGATTTCAAATATCAATGATTCTATTCAGTAAGTTCAATAGTAACCACTTTGTTAAGACTGCATTAAAAATATCAGCAAAATTCTTTAGAAATAGGTTAAATAGTAATTACATGTACATGAATAGATATATTAACCCAATTCTGAAGTTAATCTAAGGAAAGAATAATAACTCAAGAGTGACAGGGCTACCAAACTAAAAGTGCAATTAGATAACAGTCTCCATCCCAAACATCCAAACTATATAAATTCTCAATGCACAGCAGCAGTTTAAAGTCAAGTGATGGAGAGGACACATTAAAAAAGAAGCCTTAGCTATTATCAGCTGACTAACTTCATCTTGTAACAGTAAATGATGTGCCTCAGAAGGGGCAGTCTAGAAAATGCAAATCACTATTATTGTCAAAGGTGGATGTTAATAGAAAACAAGGTGGTAACACTGACTACCACACTGTAACTCAATTGTCTCAGGGGGAAAAGAATATAATAACTATGCAATGAGGCAGTACCACTATACTCTCAGACTTAACAAACCTCTGAAATAACGAAAGCACACATTCAGGGAGGAGGAAGACCTGAACTCATGAGCTATCAAATCTTAGAAAAGACTCACTTCTGGAATTCATTTTAAAGGACAGCTTGTAAATAGAACTGTCTTTGAAAATATCATAAGTCATTAATATGTAGCTTTTGTCAAGTATTTAAAATATGATTTGCTTAGTAAGACAGTGATTTATTTGATCAGACTGCCTTTATTTCAAATTGTTTATAAAATCGTCTAAAGAAGGTTTGAATTGCCGGGCAGTGGTGGCGCACGCCTTTAAGCCCAGCACTTGGGAGGCAGAAGCAGAGGCAGGCAGATTTCTGAGTTCGAGGCCAGCCTGGTCTACAGAGTGAGTTCCAGAACAGCCAGGGCTACACAGAGAAACCCTGTCTCGAAAAACAAAAAAACAAAAAAAACCAAAAAAACAAACAAACAAACAAAAAAAGGTTTGCATTGCTGTAACATGAATATGCTAATTGACTTAAGCTGCTTAGAAGTTCATGGCAAAGACAGCGCATGTTCCTTTCTCTGAGAACCAGAGAAGTATGAACTAAAAACAACACACCACTGCCCTCCTCATCACATAAACGATACTGACAAGAGGAACTAGTTCATTCTCTAGGATAAAAAGCTCTGCCAAGAAGGCTTTACTCACCAGCTAAGACCTTGGCTTTCTAAGGATATAAAATTAACATTACAGTCTTTGGCCACTGAAGAAATAATTAGAATAGTTTTAACCATAAGGACTCTAAAAATGCACTTAGATTTAAAATTAACACTAAATCTGCAACTACACACAGAAGCCACAGAGATGAAGGACTGTGTGTGGTAGAATAAAATCTCTGGGGAAAGGGCTTTGCCAGGAAGCAGGGCACAGAGAAGGCAGGCAGTCATGGAAAGTGAGCCAGAGATTCAGCATGGTGGAAGAAGACAGTGAACGGACAGAATCAGCTTCTGGGAGAATCCCAGCCACCAGGTTGCTCAGCTGGAGCACCAATACACACCGTACTCACATATCATGCCCCTTTGTGAATGAACACGTGCTCTCAGCCTAGCTGAGATAACTCTCTACGCTATCTGCTTTCTTTGTTCTTCTAAGAAAATTGCTTTACATATTAACTGTTTGAAATACTAATGTCTCCATTTACAATGCCTCTCTTCTGATAATGAACATTATATTCATTATCAGAATATTAAGAATATTCTCTTCAAAATAGAGATTATTCATCATCAGAATATTAAGATTGTCTCTTCAATGTAGAGAATTATAATATTGATATTGTTAGAAATATTCTCTTCAATATAATTTAGAGCATTATATTTTTAAATGAAGTTGATAAAAAATAATTTTGTAGATTAAAATATCATAAAGAACCAACAGGGCTGGAGAAACGGCTCAGCAGTTAAGAGCACTGACTGCTCTTCTAGAGGACCTGGGTTCAATTCCCAGCAACCACATGGTAGCTCACAACCATCTGTAATTGGATCTGACGCCTTCTTCTGGTCTGTCTGAAGACAGCTACAGTGTACTTATACACATAAAATAAATAAATAAATCTTAAAAAAAAAAAAAAAGAAAATAAGAAAGAAAAGGAAAGAAAAGAGAAGAAAAGAAAAGAAAGAAAAAGAACCAACATTCCTTGTCATGAAATGATTTTAAAAATTAAGTCACACTTGAAAAGACTGAGCTGCCGGCAGTGGTGGCGCACGCCTTTAATCCCAGCACTTGGGAGGCAGAGGCAGGAGGATCTCTGTGTGCTCCAGTCCAGACAATACTACATAATCAGACTCCATCTCAAGAAAAAAAAATTGTTTTAATACACTAAAAGAAAAAGAAGAATCAATATTAAAGAGTTTTTAAACAGTAATTTTAAATTTCTAAACTTTAAATATGTTTGATGATTGCTTAAGGAATTTTTATAATGAAAAGAAAACAAGTATCCATTTAGGTCATAATATAAACTGAACTTTTTAAAAAGTTATTCATTTTTATGAATATGAGTGTTTCCCCTACACCTCATGTTTGCCCGGTGCCCTCAGAAGTCAGAAGAGGGAGTCTGATCCCTCAGAACTGGAGTTACAAATAGTTGTGAGCCACCATGTGCCTACTGGGAACTGAACCTGGGTCCTCTGCAAGAGTAACAAGGGTTCTTAACTTCAGAGCCATCTCTCCAGCCCCAGGGTTTTTGTTTTTGTTTTTTAAATTATGAATTATGAAAACAACCACAACAACATCACAGTTTTATCTGTATTTTGTATCTTCATAACAAATTATAAATAAGCACTGAGTATTAATAGTGGGGTTATAATTGTGTGTTTTAAGGATTATGAAATGCACTTTGCCTAATTTTTTTTTTTTTTTTTTGGTTTTTTGACAAGGTTTCTCTGTGTAGCCCTGGCTGTCCTCGAACTCAGAAATCCACCTGCCTCTGCCTCCCAAGTTCTGGGCTTAAAGGTGTGCGCCACCACTGCCTGGCGCCTAATTATTTTTTAAGATTTATTTTTAATTATGTGTATATTTATGTAGTAGTAGGGACACATGAATGCAGGTGCCCCAAGAGGCCAGAGGAGGAAATCAGATCCCCTGTAGCTGGCTTATAGGTAGTTGTTATCTACCTGTGAGGGTGCTGAGAAGCTAGAGTCCTGTCCTCTCACCACTTCCCCACTCTTTTCTAGTTTTTTTTAAAGGCAACAAAATCAGCATAATGATTTTATTGGTTTATCAGCACTTTATTGGTTTATTCTGTTACGTCAACTAAGAGAAGGAAAATAGTTTAGAAATAGGAAAAGAAGAACATGTAGGAATCTGGCTAGGAAACAAAAAGGCTAAAGTCTTCACTAGTGTAGGCACAACAGCTGTTTAGAGCGATTGATTCTATGTTGACTAGTTTATGCTCTTTTGGTAAACACAATCTCATATGCCTTTACATTCTTTCAATTTTGAATAACTACTGTGAGCTAAAATACAGCAATGACACTTGGCTTGTTTCTCAAAGCCTGCTTACTGTTGTCCTAAACAGTTCTACTTTGGTTAAATCTAACATTCCACTCTTACAGGCAGCTAAAAATTCTAAGTATTCTCATGCCAAATAGCAAGCTGATATTTAATCAAGATGTTGGGGCTGGAGAGATAACTCAGTAGTTAAGAGACCTGCTGTTTTAACAGAATATACTAGCTAGTTTTATGTCAATTTGATTGAAGCTAGAACATCTGAAAGGAGGAAGCCTCAACTGAGAAAATGTCTCTAAGATCAGGGCAGATGGGAGTAGGCAGGCAGGCCTGTAGGGCATTTTCTTAATTAGTGATCCATGGAGAAGGACCCATCCCATTATTGGTGGGGCCACCCATGGGCTGGTGGTCCTGGCGCTATAAGAAAGCAGGCTGAGCAAGCACAGAGGAGCAAGCCAGCGAGCAGCAGCCCTCCATGGCCTCTGCGTCAGCTCTTGTCTCCAGGTTCCTGCTCTGTCTGAGTTCCTGTCCTACCTCCTTCAGCTGAACAATGATAGTCATGAGGCTTTAATAAACACTTTCCTCCCCAGATTGCTTGGTCATGGTGTTTCATCACAGCGATATTATCTCTAACCAGGCCACAGAAGATCCCAGTTTGGTTCCCAGTACCAGCATGGGGGCTGACACCCTTTTCTGACCTCTATAGACAGCAGGCATGCACCTGATGCACATACATACGTGCAGGTAAAACGCTCATACATGCAAAAGAAAAATAAATATTTAAAAAAGTTAAAATCTTTCAGTAACCACTCACATTCATGAAATACGTTTTCATTAGAAAGAAAAAAAGCATAGCTAGTTACACTGTCTTTTCATAGTTTAATTTACAAAAACACCAAATGATTTGAAGACTAGCAGTATTTTTCCTTTCATTTTCCCCTTTTCTCTCATGTTTACACTCAGAACAGAACAATGACCTACAGAAGGACTAGTGAGGTCTTGGCCATTAAGGATGAGTGCTGTGTAAGTCCAGAGGTCTGACTCCCATCCCCAGAACCCAGGGGGTAAAAGAAAAGAACAGACTTCACAAGGTTTTCCTGTAGCAACTCTGCCACCATCCCACCCCACCCCAAATAAGAGTAAAAGAATCTATTAAACAGAAAAGACAGCAGGGGAATGATCTCTCCCTGCTAAGGCTCAGTCTAAGAATGCATGTACAACACGGATACAAAATGTCACCCCTGTGTTCACCTGCCTCAGCTAAAACCATTCCAGTTCCAGTTAAGACAAAATCACCTTGTTACTGGCTAGAAGGGTTGAGTTAGGTATATTTTTACTTTAATCAACTTGTCTCAGAGTTAACTTTCAAAACTTAAGTGTCACCTAAGAGAGGCTACACCATCCATGACTGGGGGCCAGTTGCAGCTCTGATAAACCATTCCTTGTTTCTCCTTAAGGAAGCCTTTGCTTGAAATCCTTAGACAACCCCTGCAGACTCAGGACAGCCTTGGTGCCTACGCCATCACTAGTTCTTTGCAGCTCCTGCCATTGGCGCTTGTGCACAAGTGCACAGGGTCAGGATTCCCATGGGTGAAGAGTGGAATGGAATTGTATGCTTCCAGGATCTGAAGCTTTGTCACTATGACACTGGAAGATAGCTCAGTTTGAAGCTACAGCACGAGGAAGGATTACTAACTTAGACCAGAGTCTGCTAAATGGGAATAATACAACACTGGTTCCTGGAGAAAGACCTGAATATGAATGAGTTTCCTTGACTTGCTAGATATAGCCTTATGTTTGATTCTATAACCTAAGTTTCTGTTGCCGGAAGTGCATCCATTTTCATAAGCTAATAATGGTTATCTTAGACTGTTTTTGTTTTGTCTGACTTTTTAAAGACTAATAAAGGGTTTTTTTTTTTTTTGGTTTGGTTTTTTTGTTTGTTTGTTTTGTTTTTGTTTTTGTTTTTGCTGTTGCTTTGTTTTGATTGTGTTAAAAACAAAACTCTTCCATCCTACCCAAGACCTTGTATCACCTGGCCTCTACCCACTTCTGCTCTTTGCCTCTCTCTGGCTTATTATGCTGCAATAAGTCCATCCAAGGCTAGCTTTATCCACACAAGACCATCCAAGGCTAGTTTTATCCACACAAGACCAGCCAAGGCTAGTTTTATCTACACAAGACCAGCCAAGGCTAGCTTTATCCACACAAGCCCAGCCAAGGCTAGTTTTATCCAGGGACTCTGCAGGCACTATTCCCTCCACCTGGCTTGCTCCCACTCTGAACCTTAGCATGCTGGGCTTCTTCTGATCTTCCTGTTCTTACAAAGCTCTTCCTGAACACCCAATCTAATGCAGTCCTCAGACTCACTCTGACATCACCATGATAATCCAGCTCCCTGCAGGAACTCTGCAGGGCTCTTGTCTACACTCTGAAGCCTATCCCCAAGCCTGGCTTATCAAAAGTACTCGATATTTTTTGAATTAATGAGTGGATGGGTAAGATTTTTCTATAAAAGCTGTAAAACAAAATATTATAAATTCTCACATAGGAGAATTAGAAATGGAGAAAGAAGGCAAGCCCTCCCACCAAGGAGTGATTCTTTTAAGAATCAACAGAAGCCAGGCGGTGGTGGCGCACACCTTTAATCCCAGCACTTGGGAGGCAGAGGCAGGCGGATTTCTGAGTTCAAGGCCAGCCTGGTCTACAGAGTGAGTGCCAGGACAGCCAAGGCTATACAGAGAAACCCCGTCTCGAAAAACCAAAAAAAAAAAAAAAAAAAAAAAGAATCAGCAGAAGTGGGCTATGAATTAGACACATGAGCAAGTAAATCAGTAAAATGGAAGTCACGGCAGGGGTGGGGTAGGGGATTCACAGAAAAAACCCAAAACCCAATGGCCCAGAAAATAAGAAAACAAGACCTTCTCAGGCCTGTACAACTCATAAGTAATGTGGTTCAGTTACTAGGATAACTAGAAAAAAATAATCAAATTAATTTGTTTTTAAAATCAAAATATTTATCAAAGGATTACTAAAGACATAAAAATTAATGTGCTATAGTCCTCAAATTCTATCAGTAAAGAAAAACTATGGATAGGAAGAAGTAACCATGAAGTAGATGCTAAGAAAAACTAGCCTTTTCACCTTAAAACTTTTTAGAAATAAAAAGCAGTTTTACCAAGGACAATTAAGTTTCACAACAGGCCCACTGCAGTTACTGCCTCTGGTATACATTAGCCTGCGCCCTACTATGATGGTACACACCTATAATCCCAACACTCAGAAGCCAAGGCAAGAGGATTATGAGTTCAAGGTCAGACTGGACAGAAAACCCTGTCTCAACAGCCAAACTTCCCCACACCCACCCCCCCAAAAAAACCCTACAATGTGAAAACACTGCTAAGGAGAGAGCCCTGCTTGTAAAGTGCTTGCTGCACAAGCATGAGGACCTGAGTTCTAGCCCCAGACCCAGCTATGGTGGTGCACACTTGTAATCCCAGCCAAGGAGATGGAGACTGCTGGACCCTTGCACTCACTGGGTAGCAGCCTAGTCTACTCTGAGAGCCCTAGGTCAGGAAGGTAGGCAGCACCCAAGCAACATCACCCAAAGTTGCCTTCTGGCTTCTACATGCATGGCACCTACCTGAACACACACAAATATGCCATCACACACACAAACATACAAAGATATTAGCTCAAGAAATAACCTTGAAATGCCAGGCCCCTCTACGATAAGATGCCACACTAAAATACATTCTCTGTAGTAGCACTTAAGACAGAACCTTGTTACTTAAACAAGTATGAAATGCTTTTGGATATGTAAGTAGGTAGTTCTCAGTATCTCTTCTACGCAGCCTATTGGTCTAATATAACTATCAAGATGACTAACACAGGAAAAACACCAAGACCAAGTGAAATTAGTGCCAAAAGAAGCAACAGCATTATGTGCTTTCAGGAACTGAGAGATTACTACACATTGCTCTTCCTGCTCCTTTGCTTTGAGTACTTTGACTTAGTATACCTTTTCCTAGCCTACAAAAAGGAATATAGAGGTAGATTAGAAAATACTCATCTTTAAGTTTAACATAGTATGGTGCATAGGAAATTACTTATTTAAATAAGAAAACTCAATTGGTAGCTTGGTATGTGTTAGTAGGTATTAATCTTGATTTCCCAAACAAATAAAATAACTCTGTACTGATACATCTGGGGGAAAAAAAGGAATTTCAAGCAAACGGTAATGCTTTTGAGACAAATAAAATATGCAAAGATATCAAACCAATACACTGAGTTTGGATATGTCTGAGCTTAACAGAATATATGCCTGTCTCCCATGAATAGATAGAATCAGGTCCTTACCAATAGGGGAGTCTGTAGTCAGCCCCATGCTTTGAAGCAATGCCTCAGCTTCTCTTCTTTTCTTTTCAAGATCAGACTCTTCTTGCACAGAAACAGCTTCCTTCTTCTGATCAGTCTAAAATTTTAAGTAAAAAACTCAAGTTAAAGTATAATATGAAATACTTCTACATATATATTTTTTATTTTTAAAGTTTTATTCTTATTTCACATATATGTATAGTGTTTTGCTTGTATGTATGCATGTCCACCACATGCTTGCCTGGTACCCTCAGTGGCTAAAGGAGGAAGCTGGATCTCCAGACTGGAGCTACCAATGTTGTGAACTGCCATGCCACATGAGTGCTGGGAATAAGAACTGGTCCTCTGGAAGAGCAGCCTGTGCAATTAACTTTAGGATGAAATTTATTTTTAATATTACAGTTCTTTTTATAAATCATTCTTTTTTTGTTTGTTTGTTTGTTTTGTTTTTTGAGACAGGGTTTCTCTGTATAGCCTTAGCTGTCCTGGAACTCACTCTGTAGACCAGGCTGGCCTAGAACTCAGAAATCCACCTGCTTCTGCCTCCCAAATGCTGGGATTAAAGGTGTGCACCACCACTGCCCAGCTTTTATAAATCATTCTTACTGCATCCATGTTTATATATAATCAAGGGGTCTCCACAAATATATTTTCAAACAAGCCAGGAATAATAGCTCTTGCCTATAACCCCTGAGGTTAGAGGACTTCCTGAGTCAAGGACAGCCTGACAAGGTAAATTCCAGGTCAGTCAAAGCTACATGGCAAGAATCTGTTTTAAAATACATATGTGACTTGTTAAATAGCAAATACAACTTTTAAAAGCAGTCAACAACCAAATAGGAATCAACTTACAATTCTCTATCATATGAATCTGGTGAGCACAGACAGGAACAATGGGAGTCCCCAACCCTAGTGGTACAAAACCTTAGAAATAAGGTTTGGTTTTTTTTTGGTTTTTCAAGACAGGGTTTCTCCGTAATAGCCCGGGCTGCCCTGGAACTCACTCTGTAGACCAGGCTGGCCTCGAACTCAGAAACCCACCTGCCTCTGCCTCCCAAGTGCTGGGATTAAAGGTGTGCACCACCACAGCCTGTCTAGAAATAAGTTTTGACAGAGCCACTACAACCCAGCTAGAAATAAGTTTTGACAGAAGGGAAATTAAAGGGATTTAAGATATAAAAATTAAGCAAATAGATTTTTTGGGAAAAAAAAAAAAAGGAACCATATTTAAAGTTCTACATAAAATTTCCAGTGAATTTATATAAAGTATATTTATAAAAAACTCTTCCAGAGAGGCTGAAGAGGCTGACTTGGTGGTTGAAGTCCACACTGCTCTTACACAGTACCCAAATTCGGTTCCCAGCACCCATGTCTGCCAAATCACAACCACCCGAACTCTAGCTGCAGGAGAGTCAACAGGCTCTGGACTCTTCCTTGGGTATCTCTACCCATGTACAGCTGTACAGCATGTTCACACACAGATACGTTTTTAACTCTTTTGGAGGAAGTTAATTTTTAAAAGCTATAGACTTTACTATTATTGTATCTGGCTTTTTGTTTGTTTTTTTCATGTTGCCCATGCTGGCCTCAACTCTACAGACTTGTGAGATCTTCCTACCTTAACCTCCCAAGTAGCTAGGGTTGCACACAAGTGTCACTAAAGCCAGCTCTTAGGTCTTACCTTAGTAACAAAAACACATAGCTGGAACTGGTTAAAAACAAAATGTATTTTTTTTAATAACACAAAACATTTGGTTAGGAACATTTTGCCAACTTTTATTTTAACCACTTATATGTAATTTTAGCAAAATCTTCTAGCTACACTGGACAAATCTAAAATTCTTAGAGAATAAAAAGATCAAGAAAATCTTAAGCTTTCAATGAAAACCTTGTCAAGTAGATTATTATTTATATACTGATTGACTTTTCTTGGTCACAACATTTTTATATCATATTAGCTTATTTGCATCAAAATATAGCAAGAAGAGGTCCAGTTGCCAAGCTGAGCCTTCACTGTGTGCAGTACAGTAGACTGCTTACCATCTCACTATGTTAGGAGACTTTAAGTCAGACATCAATCATGCTGTAACTATCCCTTAGAGGCCACTTACGGCCACCCATAAAAAACAAAATCAAGTCTGCTCTCAATACTGACTCAACAGTTTAAAGCTATGAGTACTATTTAGACTGCTCTGTCAGTCTGAACCATGTTTTTACCAGTTGCTGTGACTCCAATATCCAATGCAAAGCTTCAACCCATTTCTACGTATCACAGAAAGATTTGGAAAAGTAAGAAACAGCCCAATTCCTGTCCAACAGTTCTTTCCAAGTATCTCAGCAATGCTACCCATGATTTTTGAGTCACTGTGATAAACTCTGGTTTTTCCGACAATGCTTTTTCTCTAGGTCCTGAGAGAGGTCTATCAGTCTTCTTGTAGTCCTGGCTATTACTTAGGCATTTATACACACAAACAGCAGGCACACTTAGGGCAAGTTATGCTATACTGGCCATTTGAAATGTATCTGTGTGACAATCTGACCAAAGAGACGCAATTAGGAACAATGTGTAAATATCAAGGAAGGGCAAGTAAAGTACGGCCAGCTCAAAGCCAACACATATTTATAGTATCATGGCATGTGATAAACAAAATCAGAAGATAAAAGTACCTTTTGGGTACTATTAAATCTACTGCTCAGTAACCATATTTAAGGACATGACAAATGTTAAATATATGCAAATCTTCTATTCAAACAAATTGTTATGGATATTTCAGTTTGCCAGTAACATCATTCTAGCAAATTATCAAATTATCTGGACAATGAATTTATTATGACAAACTAATTTATTGTATATATACATATGCAGGTTATCTTAATGCAGAAATGTACTATAATATTCTATAATGTGTACTATAGTGCAGATGAGCCTTCCTTTGCATAAAAATATATCCCTAGAAGACTATACAAGTAAATTTAACTTCCATAACTCAAATCTTAGAAATGCATCAAATTATCTGAAATACGTTCAGCCCATTAAAACCATCACCCTGCAGCAGTTTCCTCTTCTTTGAATACTCGGCTTCAAAGTAGAAGTCACTGAGAATGCTGCACTGGCAATAACAGCGTGGGACCTGCAGTGGTCCTGACACTGTTGCAGAATGCCCTTACTCATACTCAAGGCTTTTGTTTGTTTTAGTGAATCAAACGTACTTCCTTTTTTTTTCTTTCCTCTTCTTTTCTCTTCTTTTCTTCTCTGATTTGGGCCAACCGTTGCTTCTTCCGTTCCAACTCAGCTTTCAATTCACTTTTGTCCGACATGGCTGTGACCTTAAAAAGCACACCAACATTTACAATAATCATTACACTGATTAAAAAGACAAGCACCAGGCTTTTAAAATATTTAGTACTTCAAGAAGTGTACCAAGAAGGTAAGAATTTCAATGGTACCTATGAAGAACACACAAGTTCTACTTTTAAAATAAAGTAAGAAAAATTATAAACAAATGTATGAACAAATATTTCCTATAACTTGAGCACAACAGCTAGCACATAGTAAGTGCTTTTATGTTCCTAAGCTCAAATTTAACAATATGTCACTCTGTAGCCAGGCTGGCCTTGAAATCATAATGTAGCCCAGGATGTCCTCATGGTGATTCTCCTACCTCAAACTCTGGTGTGCACACTCAGATTCTGGTACTAGATGATAAAAGTCATAGTGTTTAAAACAAATGACACTGTTGACCTAAGTCCTAGAGATAGCTCACACCTATAATCCCAGCTCTCCAGAAGTGAGACACAAAGATTCCTGAGTTTCAGGTAGCCTGGGCCATATATAGCAAGACAGGCTTTTAAAGAATGCTTATGTCTTCAGCTATGAAACACTGAATGGCTAAACAGGAAATTCCTAAAAATTCTTTTAAGTTCTATATTTGTTCCACCACAACCAATCAAATAATATTTTCCACCTTAACACCTTCTTGTTCCATAGTAGACAGTCATCTCGCTGAGTCGGGGGCTGTGTTTTTGTTGTTTTTGTTTCCTTCACAGTGTAGCAACCTTAACACTGAGCTGACAGTGGCTATACAATTCATCTGCAAAGCAGATGGAATTACAAACACAAACGCACCGTATGACGTTTGTGAAGGAGGGAGGAACAAGCAGCTTTCTGAACTGGAAAGGTAACCTAGGGGCTCTACTTCAATCTTTGTCAGTGTCTCTCTCCATCAGGATTAAACGCTTTTGATGAAGGAAACTGGGTGAATAACCTCTTGAAAAGTTTAGGAAACTCTTAGGATCACAATAAATTTGGATTAAGGACAAGTTGGTAAGGAGGCAAAATTCATCTATGAAAATGAAAAAAATCCTATGTAAATAAAAAAGGGAAATTCTGATTAGAGTACTTCAGAAAGACACAACAGTGAGCAAAAACTGGTGAGCTGGTAACAGGGGAAATTCCTTTAATATACACTCTTACTTATAGTCCCAGTCAAGTTACTTGAACAAACTCACAAAGCCCATGTTCTTCACCCACCCTTTTCAGGTCTCCAAAGGCTTCATACTGTAAGGATTGTTGAAGACAGCGTCCATACACATCACACTTATAATATTGTTTGCATTATAATGTATTATGTATGATAAATAATATATATTATTTTCTGTTTAGGGTCAGTTGTCAACAAGTGTACCAGTACTGCCTGCTATCTAGTTTAAAGAAATACTTCCGTCAACCATAACTATTCTGTGCCGCTGAAGCATAGGCAGTAGATCTCAGACAGGCCAGGACCTCTGCTCCGTGACTGACAGGTTCACTTTAAAACTCCGACGAAAGGAAAGTGTCTAGAATGATGTTCACAACCTCAGTGTTCAGTGACCTCCAACCCACACGCTAGGTGCCTGGTCATACATACTACCTGATCCAAGGAGTAGTGACTTTTATTAATAAAAGCCAAGCAAAGCTTAAGGAATTACTTTCTCCCTGGGCTTAAGGCCAAGAGGGTGCGGTCCGGGCTGGGATGTGTCCGGGACCGCCAGATGGGTGCTGGACAAACCCCGAGGGTCCAGGCCGCCCGCAGAGGGTCCCGAAGTGTTGTCAAGGGCCGCGGTGGCCTCCCCAAGGCCACCTTGAGTCACCCGGGCCGGCGCTGTCAGTACATCGGCCGGGCGGCCCTACGAGCTCCGAAGTGGCCATCAGAGGCAAAAGGGCCTTGCAGGAAACGCAGCCGACCCACCTGTCAGGTGGCGGGATAAAGATAGCTTTCTCTGGCCGGTAACTTCCCGGGAACGTCCCTCTCCAACTGTCGCCACCGCAGATCCGCGGCGTCCCAGAGACACAAAGAGGGATGGGCGGCGGCCGGTACGGCGAGAGCCAAGGGACAAATGACTGCGCCGAGACGCGGTCTCTCACAGAAGCAGAGTCTTTGCTGCCCGGTTCGGAGGTACGGCCCCTCTGTGACTTACCTTTTGTAAACAGAATCTGACGGGTGAAATAAATGCACACCGGCCCCGAAGCCCAAAGCGTTTCCGCTTTGGCAAAAGCTGGACAACCACACCTCACATCCTTGGGCGGAGCCCTCAATAACCCAGAGAACTACAAGTCCCGGCAACGAGCCGCCCTGCGTGGGCGAGCGAAGCTTTGTGGGAGTTGCGGTCTCCAATAGAGGCAAGGAATGCTGGGATATGTAGTCAGTCCTAGCTTTCCTGTCTCCATCACCAAGGCCATCTTTCTGCCCTTAAAATGCTAATGAGAACATTACAGCGCTTATATTGAAGTGGTTCTCTTCCGTTGAACAGTGCTTATAATGTTGTATGTGTTGCTTAAGGTCTGTGGCCCAACATTGACAAAATCTTAAGAAATACTGTTTTCCATACTGAACCTGAGAAAAAGGACTTTTTAAGAAGTTTATTTATAGGCATGTACTTATTATAGACTGTTTTGCAGGGACAAGGATTATTGAGGATTCTTGTAGCATGTGACACAAGATCTAAATAAAAATATTTTGTGGCTGGAGAGATGACTCAGCTGTTAAGACCACTAACTACTCTCCCAGAGGTCCTGGATTCATTTCCCTGCAACCACATGGTGGCTCACAGCCATCTGTAATGGGATCAGATGACCTCTTCTGATATGTCTGAAGACATCTGCAGTATACGAATATAAATAAAATAAATAAATATTAAATAAAAGTATTAATTAGCATAAAAATAATTTCTAGTATTTTATAACAGAATAATTTCCTCCTAAAAGTGTGTTTGGTAAGAAAGCATTTTATACTATTGAATCTGATTAGGTTTTTAATATAAAGAAAATAATCGGAATAAGAATTTACCAGAAGTGCATGGGCTGATACACATGGCTTGAAGAATTTATTAGAATGATTTGAAGCGTTACTTGCCAAATATTAAAGCTAATGCCAAAGCACTGTCTTTCTTAATCTTCTAGAAAACTGACAAGAAGCACATTGTTTAATATTGATCTGAAATTTGAAGCTTTAAAATTTCAAAGAGCATTTATACAAACTTTGTTTCCCTCTTTCCAAATAGTTTTTGTTTAGTCACCTGAAAATTCTTATGAGTGGTCACTCATCATGTCCCAGGAATCATACTATAAGAACTGAAGCACACTTTCCTCTTCTCGACAAAGAAACAACGGGAGTTCTCAGTTCAGCTAGCTGTTAAGACAAGATTTTGTAACTAAGCCATAGAAATAGGTAGGGAAAAAAATAACTTTCATGAAGAGATGGTTCCAGGTACCAGTCTTTGATTTTGGAAAGTTGATTAGAAATTAACCACAAAAACAAGATGGTAGCATGGTACTGAAGAAGAAGAGGAAGGGGGAGGGGGAGAAGAGGGAGGAAGGAAGGAGGAGAGGGAGGGGAGAAAAAAAGGGTCAAAGTACAAAGTTGAGAGAGTAGAGCATAGTAGAGAATCAAGAAATAATTCAGAATGGCTATAGGCTAAAATAAAGACTGAGGATTGAAGCCACAGGAAGGGCAAAGTCATATATATCCAGCCTAGTCTGAGATCTGAGGTGATGAATGCAGTAGAATGACGTGGTAATATGTTTTGGATAGTTCTTTGGATGTAGTCTGGAGAAAGGATGATTTACTGGTATCTTCTTCATTTTTCAGATTCTTTTCCCGCTCCTTTATGCTAGACTTTGTGCTTTGGGAGTTGCCCTTGGCTTCTCTAAGGATTGCTTTGTGGTTAAATTTGACCTAAGAAGAAATGGGGTGTCGTATACTTTTGGTCCCAGCACTCGGGAAGCAGGACCAGGCAGATCTCTGAGTTCCAGGCCAGCCTGGTCTACAGAGAGCCAGGGCTATGTAGAGAAACCCTGTCTCCAAAAACCTAATGAAAATAAACAAAAAGGAGACCTACTAGACAATGACAGCAGCTGGAAATGAAGATGTTGCGTGGGGGTTGCTGGGCATCTAGGAAATCACTGAGCTGGTTTTTCAAAACAGACAACGAATTGAACATCTGAGAGAAAATGGAAGACTGGACCTTGGAGAAAGAGAAGGTAACAGCTTTTCTTCTCTGGATGGAAGTTCCCCTAAGATTCTGAGTCTAGTGACTGGACTGTGGCTAGGGTGTTTTATTGAGCCCCTGGGTCCTCCCCTTTCCCTTATTGGCGCTGTTTAGATACCATCTCCCAAATTGCCTTCCCAATGTTTCTCCAAAAAGTATCTCCTGGGAACAAGAAGCTACCATCTCAGAAAGCCTACTTTTGTGTGTGTGTGTGTGTGTGTGTGTGTGTCTGTCTGTCTGTCTGTCTGTCTGTCTGTCTGCCTGTTCTTCTACTACAGTGCACATGTAGCAATCAGAGGACGACTTGCAGGATTTTCTCCTCTTTTACCAAAAAGGTCCTGGGGATTGAACTCAAGGCCATCAGTCTGGCAGCAAGTATCTTTAACCACAGAGCCCTCTCCTTAGCCCCATCTCATCCCTTGCTTGTTCACTGCATCTCAGCTCTCTGTACTTCATCCTTACTTTCACTAAGACAGCTTTCTCAGAGAGATGAGAGAAGAGGAAAGAGAGTGTGGGGGCAGAAGATATGGTTGGAAAGAAACCAAAAACCATGCAAACATAATGCTAAGGCATTGTTAGTAGAAGCCAGGAAAAATAAATAGATCAGAGAAATGTTAAGGTTATGTTACTACTTTTATAACAATAAAACATAGTAGGCACCCAAATTGTCTTTTCTATTGGATATCTAAAACTGTTGGATAAAACACTCTCCTTCTTGTGTCCAGGAGCTGACAAGGAAATGAAGAATGTTTCAGATAAAAGAAAAAGGAAGGATTTGGGGATATTACTCAGTGGCAGAGAGTTCGCCTAACAAGTATGAGACCCTAAACTCGGTACCCAACACCGAGGAGAAAAACAGAATGGGAAGCTATAGGTGAGCATCATACCTTAACCTGGTAGATGTCACAGCCTTGTAGGGTAAGTGCAGGCCCACTGATGCCTACCTCAGATTAAGTTTTAAAAGGAAACTCCCCAATGCATCTTTGATGGAAGAAATCCACCCCAACCCCAACCCACCTAAAAATTTCCAGCAGCCTGACTTCCTGTGGCACTGGAATCAGACCGTCTCCCTTGAGGAAAAAATTCTCACAGGGATTTGCAGCCTGGAATTGTAGTTCCAGATAGTTCACAGAACACAAGCAGAAACTTTGGTTTGGTTTAATTTAATGGTTAATCTGCAGGGGCACATCTGCTCTCTGGGCTTGGAAAGAGTGAAACATCAAAGACCCTTGAGGGAAAGGGGGAAGCCAGGCAAGAGCTAACCAAAAGAGCAAGTGGAAAAGAAAGGCCCATGAAGACCTCAGTGTTGGAATGATCAGATAATATAAAATAAAATGTGATCAGCATGCGGGAAAAAATAAGAAGAACCAAGATGTGAACAGAGCAATGGATAGGAAAGATTCAACTGGAGCTCAATGGACGTATGTTAAACTGCTTTATAAACATATATGACCATTAGTTACTATATACACTGTATACACTACACACACTAGCTACCAGTGTAGCTCCCAGAATCAATCAGAGAAGCCTCTTTTAGTATGACCGTCAACGCAGAGACTCAGAACTCATCAGCGTGTCAAGAATGAGGCCTGACTCACTCTACATTACCCATCCGACCTGGGAAAAAGATTAATATTCAAAATTTAAGTAGAGTTTCTTGTGAAGGCATATTGCTTTTGCACCATCATACACTTTGTGAAAATTCTAAGTAAAATCACATATGGTTTGGGATCAATCTGCATATATATGTCAAAAAGCAGCACAACTCATCACAATAGATTGGAATAGTAGCTCTCTATGTGTAGGATATTGACAAAACCAGGACATAGGATATTTTCAAGTTGAAAAGTCCTTATCCTTGAGGTGACTTGATCCAAACAAGAGAGTTAAAAACCACCCAGTTTCTCAGAAAAGTCTTTCATGAATGTGTATTCACTACTATCTCAGTTTCCCCAGCATCCAGCAAGAGAAAAAACGAAAACAGTCACCAGAAGATAATCAATCACTCATAGACCGTGAAGGCCAGTCTAGAGTTCTGATGTCTCGCCATGTTTGCTGCCAAAGCTTCACCGTGACATTGTGGTCTCATTTTCTGGTGTGGGGAAGAATATCCTGGAGTCAGGAACCGCTTCAGAGAAGAGGGACAGTGGCCTCAGTTGGATGACTGAGATAGCCTGTGCAAGGATATCACTTTCTACTTCTATTCAGTACAGACGGAAATTCTGCCATTTCCTTTTTTTTAAAAAAAAAAATAAAGAAAAGGAAAGGAAAGAGAGAGAAGGGGAGAGAGAGAGAGAGAGAGAGATCACCAAGGCAGAGCCAGGGCTTGGCAATTAGTGTTGGAGTGTTTGGTGTCTGCCTTGTGACTGCTCAGTGCTCAGCTGGGGCCTGGACTTGTAAATGTATTTAGAAGCCAGAAATAGAAGATGAGAGACAGCAACAAAACCTGGGCCATTTGCCAGTAGAAAATGCCCCAAAGCTGCTGGGAAACTCACTCAGTAGGGATTTGAGGTATGTCTTCATAAACAGACAAAGTTTGCTCGTCAAACCCATGGATGAGCCATACTGTGTGCATTGCCCTATGGTCTCTGCTGTCTGTAACCTTCTGGCTGCACCTCACACAACTGTAGTCAACTAGAACTGTCGTGTTGACCACCCCAGCCCCAACTGTTCCCACCTGATTTGCCGTGAACACGTGGTTTCATGTCTTCTGTATGTTGTGAAAAAGGAGACCTCTCAGATGTCAAAGGCTCTTTCCCTTGGAAAGTTTTACAGTGAAACTCAAATCTCCAATAAAATAGACACCTGGGGAAAAAAAAGAAAGAGGCACAGGCTGCTGGTGCAGCTTCACGCCGTGATCTGGTGCAGGTAACACACACTCATGTATCACAAAAGACTCCACTGAACTCTCCCTTTAAGATGAGTCCTCCTTGTTGTGTATATATGGTGTGTGACCAAGAAGTTAAGAACAAAAAGTATCAGTATCAGAAAGCAAACTGTCAAAAGGAAGTCATGGCCACCTTAACTGAAAGAGGAAGTGTTTGAAAGACTCACAATTGTATTCTGCTACCCAGAGCTTCAGGATCTCCAGGGAATCATGGAACTCCCCGGACATTTTATAAAAAGTCAAGCATAACATTTATCACCCATCACCATCAACCTCATAATGTGTACCTTCATCTCACCAACTACTGAAAAACTACATCACTGAGGAATTGAAAGCTGAGTCTGACAGCAGTGCGTGAAGCTTTCTAGCAATGGCGCCTTTTAAAAAATTATTTTTAATTATGTGGATTGTGTATAGGGTGTATACTTGCGAGTATGGGTGCCTGCAGAGGCTAGATGTAACATCATTTTCAGTTACAGATGGTTGTGAGTTGACTGATGTGAGTAATGGGACTCCAACCCCAGTCTCTGGAAGGACAGGATGTGCTCTGAACTGCTGAGCTGTCTCTCCAGCCCCTTGCTCATCACACCATCTAATATTTACGTCTATTATCACTTGGCTAGATAAACTTTTGCTAAAATGAAGTATTTTAAAGTTGAAGGTTTATTTTTAGGAAGAAATGTCTTTCCCAAGACCTTTGCATGAAATATGTGATCTCTATTCTTTACTCACATTAATTAGAGGTCGTCTAAGATCTCACTTTGGTTATCCAAGTTGACTGAGGCTTCTGCCTCTGGGAGTTAAAGATTTTTCATCTTTTCAATGTTAATAGCTCCTCTGAGCTGCTCGCATTTTTAATTTTTTTTTTCTAAACACTTCACCTTCAGTTCCTGACCCTTTCAGAAACACTGACAGGAGAAAGGGTTTTCTCCCAACTTTGGAACTGTTCTAACTTTGCCATTTCCTCTCCCAGGCAAGGAAAGCTCTTTAAGAAACTCACTTCACACAGGGGAGTGCTCATGGGCTGACCAGCAAGTCTCTCATAATTTAACCGCATTACTTTTCTATTATCCTTATTATTGTTCTAGTCTGTATTTTTTCCTTCAGAGTGTTTGCTGCATTGTTAACGTAATATGGGCTTTTCCCCCATTATTCCCTCTACTTGTCTTGATGCACATATTTTCCCTCTTAGTGTCAAAATAAGGTGATGGGGAATTCGGAGTCCTTTCTGAGCTGAGAATACTTTTGTAATCTGGCAACCTTTGGCATGAAGCACATATCCTAGTGAATGATGGAGCACTTAAGAGTGATTCACCACTGAACATTACAGAAAATAGGCTGAGGGGCTCACAAACTCAAGGCAAGTTCCTTCTACTCAGCGTGGTGTATATACTGGACTCGCACTTTTCTACCCCCTATTATGTGGTTAAGAGAGAGGAGATAATGACGGATTCCTAAAGTTACCTATAATGCACTCAAAACTCTGTTAGGTGTAATGGTTTTAAGAGGCAGGATGAAAACATAGCTGGGAGATCAACACAAAAGGAATCATTTTAGATAGTGACAGTGAGCCTGCATCCTTCTGTGTGTGTGTCACACACACACACACACACACACACACACACACACACACACGTCCCATTAACTGTAATGGGAATTATGAGTGCTCCATTAAAGGAGCTTGTACCCTCCAGATGTGGTGAGAGGATGCTCATTCTCTCTAAGTTTCTCATATTGATTTAGTTTCTTGTAGTAGAATACAATCTTGACATGTTTTTTTGTGAGCTACTCCTGGGGATGTTCAGTATGTTGTCTTTGGAATATGAGGTATGAAGAACAACAATTACTAATCACTGGACAAAATGTAGTTGATCCTAACCACAGATAATATGTAAAACCCCAACTGGACCCAGACTAAATTAATTTTCAGGTTAGAAGCATTGACCTGTCATATTCCTCTTTGAATAAATATTTATTCAACATTTGACCTTACTGGGTCTAGGCAAATTTCAGGGTGGTTAAGATTTTCTACATTAACATGTAAATGAGCTACTAATTATTCAGAATGTTGATTAACAACATGCTCAGATTTGCATGAAAGGAAAGAAATGTAGTTTTACTCAGTAATACTTACAGCTAATACTTCTCTATAGGTACTCAGCTTTGAGAATGTCGTCTTAGCCTGTGTCTGTATATATATCTGTGTGTGTATGTACAGGAACACATGCTTACACCCTGAGAAATATTTACACCAATGCAACACGGTTTCCTTTGCTTTCGAGCTGTATATCCTGATCCACACTGGGTATCTCTTGCAGATACCACAGGTACAGAACACTAAACCTGTGCAAGGCTTCCTGTCAGGATTCTTCTGCTGTTCTGACTCTAGCTAAAGGAAGCTTACCTTCCCCCATTACTCAAGCACCATCTTCTTTCAAATTCCATATCCTCACACTGACCACTGTGGGTTCCATCATTGATACCTCATCCTTCATGGTACCTCATTTATAGACGTAACAGAAGAGCCTCTGTGGTGTTGTAGCAGGTACCTAGCATTAAATCATTCTGAGCACATACAAATGGACCATTGTTGACATCCAAGATAGCTCCAGTCTCAGAGGCTCAGTGGACTGGGAATACTGAGGCAGTGGTAAGGAGAGGGTGGGGTGGAGACATAAGATGGTTCCTAGAATTAGGAATGCAGGCAAGGACTTGGTCACACATGGCCTAAGAAGACATCAGTTGCTAGAAGTGGGATATAAGGAGTTAGACAATCTCAGCGGTTTGCTTCTAGGTTTTGAGGCTCTCCCTGGCAGCCACCTGTAATTCTCTCACTAACTTCTAACCCATCGCTGTAGTTTTTTGTTTTACATGCTTATCTCTGAATAATTGCACAATCTCAAAAAAAACATGTTTGTGGCTTATATTCAACTGTTCTCAGACATATTCTACATGATCAAGGTACCTAGATGAAGACCATGAAAGAGCAGGAGGACGAGGAGGCAGAGCCATATCTTGTTTGGGTGTCAAGGTATCCACAACCTGAAATCCAGAATCTCTGATGTTCTGATGCTTACGTCTGTCTCGGAGGTGTCTGGCATATGGTGGGAATACAACAAACAGTCTCCAGTGTTTGGGTTGAATTACTGTGTAATGAAAGTGGTCCTTGTTATTTTGGATCTTGCAGATTGAATAAGGCATCAGGAACTATGATCTTGCTTAGTGTGTGCTGGTGAGGTTTTATCACTTGTCAACAAACTAGAGTCACCTTGGAAGAAGGACCCTCAACTGAAGAATTGCCTCCATCGGATTGGCAAAATGCCACTGTGCTCAAAGTAAAGACAAACTGATAAAAATTGTCATTTACTTTACATACTGGGGGTTTTAACCATAATTTCATTAGACTAGAAAACACTACTTCCTGATGATTGCAAGGGCTCCTGTCCACAGTCTTGGGGTTGCTCAGGCACCTCTCTGAGCCTTGTGTGATGAACCTGTCCAACCACATCCCCATGGATTTCCTCTTCTGTGGCCAGATGTTTGCAGCTGTCTTATGTCCAAAGGCTTCCTCTCTCCCCACTCTCTGAAAGGCTATCCTTGGTTTCCACTCCACTCCTTAGCTCTTACCCAAGTTTCTATAGCTCTCCCTCCCTCTCTCCCTTCTCTCCTCCTTCCCTCCTTTCTTCTTTCCCTCCTTTCCTCCTTTCTTCCTTTCCTCCCTCCCTCCTTCCCTCCTGTTCTTCCTCCTTTCCTTTCTTTCCTTACCTAGGGTTAATTAAGTCACATACAGGACTGTGATGTTTAGAGACAGTATATTATTCATATGGCTTTTCATTCAATGTCTATTCAAAAAAACACTAGTAGACATGACAATGCACCTCTGTAATCCCAGCACTGGGGAGCCTGAGCAAGGAGGTTCACGAGTTCAAGGTCTGCCTGGGCTGCACAATGAGATGTCTCAAACAGACAAAAATATTTACTAAAGCAGCTATTGATAACTCGTGTTCTGTCAAGTGAAGTTTAGGGTCATGGGAGTATTAAGCAAGGGGCCATGAACCGTGAGTGGTAAGTGTTCTGAGAATGAAGGAGCCAAGGCTGGTTTGTAAGAGCAGCTAGTGCCCACAGAGTACACAGGTTTTACCGAACATTCGAGATGAAAGTGCCTGGTACAGGGCAGAAGTATAACACGGGCAAAGCAGGTAGAATTGAGCCAGGACCCATGGTACAAATGCTGAAGAGTTTTATCTGGTTGGCAACAGAGAAATACTGATGCATTTTACAGTGGTTAATTTTACAGTGCCCTAATTTATATTTCTTAAATATTTTGGTAACTGAATGAAAGATGGATTAGTGGGGACTGAGAGCAGGGGTAGAGAAACCACTTAGCAACTTAAGTGAGAAATGACTAGATGATGGAAGACAATGAGAGAGCTGAGAATAGATCTGAGGAATGTTTCTTTTCTTTTTTTTTTTTTTTAAAGGAGATGAAGTAAGATTGATAACTAATTCAGGGCCCAGGACACATGTGAGCGTTCCAAGCGATATGATAATTTGATTCAACATTAACTTAATGGGTTTGGGAACCAAGAGATTTTCTATGAATACAATTTAAATATAGAAACAATTGAATATAGACATTTGCATACTAGAGACACTGGGTTTCACCTAATTTGCACAGTCAAATTAGGTGAAACCCAGTGGGAAGCAAGAGGGCACAAGAGGCCAAAAGAAAGGTGGGGGAGGTGCATGTCAACAGACAAAGGGAAATGTCAGGTTACTCAAGAGATTGGGCTTTGATAGTAATAATATAGACTTGTTTCTGTTAGAACCAGGCAAGCTGGCTACTTTTTTTGTCAACTTGACCCAAGCTAGGGTCATCTGGGAAGAGAGAACCTCAACTGAGAAAATGCCTCCATCAGACTGGTTTGTAGGCAAATCCGTGGGACATTTTCTTGATTGATGGTTGGTGTGGGAGGGCCCAGACCATTGTGGTTGGTGCCATCCCTGGGAGTGTGGTCCTGGGTTGTAAGAGAAAGCAGGCCAAGCAAGCTGTGAAAACAAGCCAGTAAGAAGCATTCCACTGTGGTCTCTGTTTCATTTCCTGCCTATAGGTTCCTGTTTTGAGTTCCTGTCCTAGTTCTCTTCCTGGTGGACTATGATCAGAATGTGCAAACCAAACGAACACTTTCCAAGTTGCTTTTGGTTATACTGTTTTATTTTAGCAACAGAAACCTAACTGGGAACCAGTCAAGATAAGTTCTAGATTTTCAACTGACGGTACCACTGGCCTCAATAATTTAATAGCTCATTTCAGGGTAGCTATGTGTCTCAAAACTCTTCGTAAAGATTACTGCAAAGCCTGCAGTGTGTGTGTGTGTGTGTTTGAGTGTGTGCACTTATTTGACTGGTTTTAACATTTTCTTTGTTATTCAAGGAAAATGTTTTTCATAAATGAGACCAATGAACATTTTACCGCCTTTTTATAAGAAACTGTATATGAACAAACTGAGTTAATTGATTCCATATTTCTCATACTGCCCTTTATTTAGGACTAAGCAGAATGAGACAGATGGAGGACTCCAGAGTTCTTCAAAGACATTGTATTTGATGTTGTAGATACAAGACACTGCTTTCTCTCCCTTGCCTCAAATGTAATCTACACATGCACATGTACTCATCTCTCTCTCTCTCTCTCTCTCTCTCTCTCTCT
>JANHMN010000002.1:140787170-140803664 GCA_030674055.1 Rhabdomys pumilio | reverse complement strand
AGAGAGAGAGAGAGAGAGAGAGAGAGAGAGAGAGAGAGAGAGAGACCAGCCATGTAAGATCTTGGGTGGAGTGGCCATTAGCTGCTTTCCAGACTGGGCCTGGGGTAGCAGGCCAGAGATTAGAACACAACTAAGCTGAGGGCAGATTTAGAGTACTGAGCAAGGAATAAAAGGAAGGACACACTAGCCACTGAAGCCTTAAAAGAACTCAGCCACTGAAAGGCAAGATAAAAATGAACTAATGTATGTATGTGTGTGTCTTTCATCAGTGGTCAGAGGGAACCAGGGTGGTGGCTGGAGCTTAAAGCAGGAGAGTAGAGACTACATGCTACAGGGAGGGGGCTGAAGAGATGCTTCAATGGTTAAGAGCACTTGCTGCTCTTGCAGAGAATCTGAGTTCAGTTCGCAGCACCCACATTCTAGCTTACAGCTGTCGATATAACTCCACTTCCAGGGATACCAGGCCGTTAGGTGTATGTATATATATTCAGAGAAACACTCATACACATAAAATAAAAAATGAATGTCTTAAAAGATGAGGAAGCCAGGCATGGTGTTGTAAGCCTTTAGTTCCAGCACTTGGGAGGCAGAGGCAGGTGGATTTCTGAGTTCGAGGCCAGCCTGGTCTACAGAGTGAGTTCCAGGACAGCCAGGGCTACACAGAGAAACCCCGTCTCGAAAAACCAAAATAAATAAATAAATAAATATAGATAAATAAATAAATAAATAAATAAAAACTATTTTTAATAAGGGTTTTTAAATGTTTTAACTTCCTTCTAGGCCACCACCCACTAAAGATAGTGGAAAGGAAAGGTTAATAGAGCAATGAGCATTAGGACCTGTTTAGAAATAAATTTTTTTGGAGTAAATCTAATTTATGTCGTCAGAATATTAGCAGTTTAGTTTATACGAATTAGCAGCGTCAGCTTGATCCATTTGTAAATACCATTTATGAACCAGCGACAGCAGTTGATCCACAAGAAACCACAAGACTCTGCCAATCCTCCCAAGTCCTCCAAAGCAGTAAGAAGCCCCTGGAACACCACCAGAAGTTTTTTGGTGCATTTCTCTGAAGTCATGAAAAACGATGACCAACAAAGAAAGACAAGGCCTACCAAATATTAGCATCATCCACTGTCTGTCGGGCTATATGTATATCCTTTCCAAACAGCACGTGTTCTCTTAAGCATCTACTCTAGCAAAATATCACATGTCTGTTTTCTAGGCTGCCTTCGGAAAAACACCACATGTCTGTTCCTAGCAAAACATCCATCCTCTCACGTGTCTGCTTCAGCAAAAACATCCTCTCATAAGACAGTTTCCAGGAAAACATCACATGACACAACTGTGTCTCCAAAGAAACCAGAGATTTCCACTTGACGGGGAGGAGGTGGCATGAGCCCAGTTTCTTTTCTCACAATCTCATCAGCAGATAACTTTCTCCTGCTGAAGGGAGGAAGTGGGGCAGGGGTGCGACTCAAGAAGAGATCCCAACACAGAGTAAGGAGGAGGGGAGTTTTTCTTCAACAAAAGACCATATCTTTGCTTCCTACATGCTCCTGGGGAATACAGAAGAAGAAGGAAAGCAATCACTCTATTATAGAAATGAACTTCTGCAGCAAGGGCATCAAGACAGGTCTACAACAGACAGGAGCACACACAGTTCTGGAAGGCGAGCGTGTTGGACCGGGAATGTAGACAAGAGTCAGGTGCTCATAGAAATGTAATTGGAGTGAGTGTAAATAATGCTTTGGGTTGAACTACATAAAGAGAGGAAAGGAGCGTTCTCTCTGGACTCTGGGGGACACTGAGGAACAAATGGAGATGTGTGCACATTGATCTGGGGGAACTGGGAGAAGAGAATCCTGGGGAGCAGTGGCATTTGCTAAGCTACAGGTTCCAGAGGAAGGAAGCCACTGCATGCTAAACAAAGTTCTCTTCAAACTGGGGCTCTGTGTACAATTTTAGCCCCTCTATTTCTTCCAGGGGATTCTGAGCTACACCATGTACTTCAATCCATTTCTCTTTATTCTTAAACCTCCCCCAGTCTCTCATGATTCCAGCTCAGAGTCTAACTGAGCAGGGGTGTAGAGGTTACATTACAGTACTGGCGAACATTGGGAGATGCACATGGATGTAATGTGACACAGAGGAGGGAAGCTTGGATCTGAGAAATGAGTAAAGGTCTGGTTTGCTTAGTGAAAAGATGGTTCGTGGGATAAACGGGTACTGCTGGTGAGCAGGCAGGGGCAGAATCAGCAGGCCCTGGTATAGAAGTGCATGCTCATTTTCCTCAGCTAGAATGGATTTCTCCACAGGCCCCAGCAGGAGGGGTCTGAGAGGTCAGCAGGACTCCAGGCAGGCCCAGATACTTACAAAGCAGGTTTTTGTTTTTGTTTTTTTTAACTGAGCCATGCCCCTAGCCTTTGGCTATCTATGTCTTTGTTCCCTGGTCTTTTTCGTTCTAAGAACTTGAAATCTACATGATTAACATTAAGGACTAAATACCTAACTTGGCTGCTAAGAAATTAATAGTTTTAAAATGTTCTAAGTCAAAACCTTGCTTCCTGTTTGACTTAAGTAATTTAACTCACAGTCCTTTCTCTCCTCCCCACTCACATCCTTTAACAAACTTTTTCTGACCATCTTTCTCTGACTTGTGTTTTTTTGTTTCTCTGAATCTGTGTGCATTTTCCGTGTACATGTCTGGGAGACATGTAACTGGTGAAAGGCTGTCTTGAGTTGCATTGGGAATCATTTAATACCATACTTAAACACACACACACACACACACACACACACACACACACACACACACACACACACTTTTAATACCAGAACTTGGGACTGAGGTAGAAAGTGTTGGATCCGAAGATCCAAAACCGGGGACGTGCTCCCACAGAAACACTCATAGACAGGGGATTCGTTGCAAAAACATGAGGTTTAATGATAATAACCAGTGCACTGGGGCTCCCTTGCATGCAGGCAAGAGGAATCCTGAGCTAAATCTAAGAGCAATTTTTATACAGTTTAAGGGGTGGACAGTGACTAGGCACGATATAATTGGCAGAACAGTGATTGGTCTTTGGGGGATGAGGTGACAAGGACCTCCCTTGTCTGTAAGTGTCAAGGGTTGGTCTGTCTTGCGGAATGTGTCTACATCTACATGCCCTGGACCTTCCCCACCCTCAGGTGGTCCCTTCCCTGTGGTCTGAGGAATGTTAATCAACCTCTCCCTTCTTCCTCTGAATGTCAATCCTACAGGGGAAATCCAGCAGGGGTCCTCCCGGGATGTGTCCTGGGGCAGTTAATTTTTAAGTTTAATGGAATTGCTACAGAAGATTGTGAATTTGAGACCAGCTTGGAAGATTTAGTGAGTTCCAAGCCAGCCTGTGCTATACAATGATACACTGTCAAAACAAAAACAAAACAAAGAGCTAACTGACTAAAAAAAAGAAAAGAAACGAATGCCTCCACTTTCTTATTGCTGGGGATACATTCTGATGAGATCAGCTCAGGGACTTTGGAACACTTGTCCCCCTGGAAGGGAGAGGCTAACTAACATTCCTGGTCAGCTCAGGAACTTTGGAAAGGTCATGGGATACTTTCAGATGGGGGAGACTGATTAACATTCCTTAACCACAGGGGAGGGAACCCACCTGCAGGCTGGTAGGGAAGGCCCAGAGCACACAGACACATTCTACAGGACTGACCAACCCTTGTCACCTGCAGACAAGGGAAGTCCCTGCCACCTCATTCCCTAAAGACCAATCAGTTTAAAAGTCACACTATTCTGCCAATCATATTGTGCCTAGTGGTTGTTTCTCTAGTCCACCCCTTAAACTGTATAAAAAGTGACCAAATGGGCTGCCTGGGATCGCCACTCCACCTTTGGTGAAGGATGACCCCAATGCATTGGATCATTAAAAATCCTCTTGCTTTTTGCATTGATTCACATCTCCACGTGGTTCTCTCAGAGGGTCTCCGGTAAGCTAAGGCTTACAAGAGTCTTACAAGCCTAGCATGTGCAAGTCCTGAGAGATCCTGAGGAAGACAATGTTTCCGTATTTTCCTGACTGTATCTCTGCTGTCAGCATATACTTCTGGGGATTACAGCCTTAAATGAAAGAACTATGATAACATCACAATGCCCCTGCCCTCGGGGAATTCAGTGAGGACCTAGAGAGAGTGGGGCAAAAGAATGAAGGGACAAGAGACGCAAAGAAGGAGAGCAAGTCGAGGGTTCTAATCAAGCTCTCAAATTTTATTTTCAGACGGCAGGTTATAAAGGCATAGCAAAACAGGAAGTTTAGGTAAGGACCATTGCTTAAGGCCACCCCACTATCATATCCTCATTGCCCAAGACCATCTCACTATTGTAACCGGCTTCTGGGAAATACTGTAGAGTGAAAAAATTATAAAGACCATTTTATAAAATATATACAGGCTCATTAGTTCCAGGAAGGCGGAACTGAATGTAGGATTTCGGGCCTTCACTGCCCCATACATTCCTCAAGCCTCAGGGAAGAAAATCCACCTGTGGGTGGGGTAGGCCCAAAGCAGGAAGACACATTCCTGGCCACAAAGAAAAGTAAAAAGGCATGCCCAGACAAGTCCTAACTAGCCATCCTGCCGCCTCTGCAAGTTGCTGATATTTGAAATAACCAATCATGTGTAACCGCGCGAAAATTCCTTCCTTTCCCTACCCCCTACTATAAAAGGTTCCTTAGCCTACCACATGGGGTCAAACTGTACTCTTGCACGAGTATACAGTTTGAACGCTGGCTGCCAGCTCTCTTCCCTAATAAACCTCTGCTAATTGCATCCAGGTACGGTCTTGGAGTTTGTGGGTGTTCGCGACTTCCTGAGACTTGAGTAAGGGTCTCCCGAATTTGGGAGTCTTCAATACCAGACTTTCTTTCAATTCCTGGAACCTGAGACTTTCTTGATCTTGTACTTTAACTGACTAGTCTTTCCAGAGCAACGAGTAATTTCATGGGTTTGGCTCCTGGCATCACAAGGAAGAAAACTTTACTGCTCTCTAAGTGTAACTGAACAGACAATTGACTACTGTGGGATATTGTGGGTCCTCAGGGAAGGGGGTACATGACTGCAGGGATTTGGGGAGACCACTGGAAGTGCTTACTTTTAAGAAAGGCAGTGGGAGTGTTTTGTGAGAACTGTGCGGGAATGTACAGGTGAACATTACTGTGCTCTTTTTGCCTCAGTCTTGAAGTGTAATTGTTTTGGAGACACCCCTGAGTGAGACACCAAAATGCAGATTGGCGCAAAAGCAAGAGGTTTATTTTCTGGCACATTTGAGTCAACCCTCAATCAGCTCCTTGAAGAGAATAATGAGAAGGCTGCCCCGAATGGCTACTACAAGCAATTTTTATACGTTTTAGGGGCACAGATTACATCAGCAAGGTTACAGTTCAAACTTATTGGCTAAACATATTGACCTTTAAATCTATTGGCTAGCAAGCATGACACACATTTGAACTCTACCTGGGACTTTCCAGAGGGTCAGGTGACTATCAGTCAGTACATTCTGAGAATGTTTTACTCAAGATTGATCCTGTGGATGTAGAATGAAATTTGGCCTAGCCTTGACCCAAGGCGGGTGGGCATAAGGCTAGCCCCTAGGGCCCTTCACCTTCTGCCATGTGAGCAGCTTTGCTTCTCCACACTCTTCTGTCATGCTATTCTGCCCATGGACCATGGGTGTCGATCTTTGAAACTTTGGGCCCAAATAAAAGTTTTCTTCCATTAAAATGTTTCATTCATGTGTTTGTCATGGCATTAAAAAAACTGAGTAATGTAACAATCTTATCTGATGCAACTACAGTCACACGTGTGTTTGTCCTGATGTAGAGTGAAAAATTATAAAGACCATTTTATAAAATATTTACAGGCTTTTTCTTTACCCCTAAACCTGAGAAAAAAGAATGTAGGTTCCAGAAAGCAGAACTGAATTATGATTTCAGGCCTTCACTGCCCCGGGATACATTCCGGGAAGAGTACATTATTCCTGAGTCAGAGGACACTTGCTAACATTCCTCAAGCCTCAGGGAAGAGAACACACCTGTGGATGGGGAAGGCCCAAAGCAGGAAGATACATTCCTGACCACAAAAAAGATTCAAGTCATCTAGGTGGGGCTGGGAAGGTAGTAGCCACGATGACAGGGCAAGTGACAGGGTAACAACTGAGAAATAGTTGAACAAGTGACATGGCAAGACCACATTTTTGTGAGGAATGGGTGTGCAGAGTGCTTTCCACATGATCCTGAATCATTTAGGTTTGGGTTCCTCTGGAATGTTCCACTATTTTTATGTTATATTTCCTTAGCAACCTTTCATCCCCTCCCCACTCTCCAGGTTTGTAGTTTCCCCCTATAAAAACCCTTCTCAGACTGGCTTTGTCAATTCAACTCCTGCGTGAGTGAATCGAATTGACCTTGGCTAGCCAACTCTCCTTAATAAACCTCTGCTGATCCAGGTATGTTGTCTTGCGAGTTTGTGGGTGGCTGTGACTTCCCAAGACTTGAGTAAGGGTCTCCCGCATTTGGGGGTCTTCATTGTGTCTGTTAATTTCCCATTTATTGTAGCATGTTACTATATACTTTGTGACTTAAAACAATACAGATAGTCCCTTACATTTTTGTCATTCAAAATCTGAAATAAATGTCACTATTGCTAAAATCAAGATTTTGGCAGGGCTGTGTATACCCTCATGGAAGTCTATTGAGAGGCTCTGTTTCCTTTTCTCTTCTTCCTTCTCCTCTTTCTCCTCTTTCTCCTCTTCCTCCTCCTCTTCTTCCTTCTCTTCTTTCTCCTCCTCCTCCTCTTCCTCCTCCTCTTTTGAACACAGAGTCTCCTGGACAGGTTGGTCTCAAACTTATTATATAGCTAAAGATTACCTTGAATACCTGATCCCTTGCCTCTACATCCCAAATGCTCAGGTTACAGACTTTTGCCACATGCCTATTTTGTTTGTTTGCTTTTATATGGTACTGGAAATGTATTTCTTGTATGCTACCCAATGACACATATCCCTAACCCTGAGAATCTATTTTATTTTTTATTTTTTGCTTTTCTAAGATTCTAGGGCCTGGTCAATATTCTTTGTTTTGTGACACCTTCTATCTTCAAAATCAGTTAGGAATAGTGAGGTGTTTTACACAGGATCACAGCAACCTGATACCAACTTATGTCTCCATTTCCACCTCTAGAATCCTGTGATTTTATTGAGCCCATGCGCTATATCATCATCATCATCATCATCATCATCATCATCATCATCTACATACTGTAAATTTCTTTTGTATCATCTTTCTCTGTATTTCTCACAGCAGCAGGAGTATATAAAAGCACATCATTTTAGTTGATTTTTTTTTTTTTTTTTGGTTTTTCGAGATAGGGTTTCTCTGTGTAGTCCTGGCTGTTCTGGTTTAGTTGATTCTTAATAGAACTGAAGTTCAGGGCTGTCAGAAGTGTTCTGGTGATTGCTGACTTTCAGACAATATTTCAAGTTTCAGTAAAAGTCACGACATGGTAGTCATGGTAGTACACACTTATAATTTCAGCATTCGAGAACAGTCAGGAGAATTGTGAATTCAAGGCCAGCCTGGGCAACCTAGAGAGACTCTGTCTCAAAAAAACAAAAAATAAAAAACAAAAAACAAAACTCAAAACAAAAAAACAAGTTTAAATCAGTAAAGTATGTTTCTGAAACAAACACAACAAGCAATATGCCATACATTGTTCACATTTATAATATTGAAAAGCAAAAAGAGTATTGATGGCATTGTTTTGGGAAAATAAGACATAAGCCAAGAAAGAAGACATAGAGACAAGGCCAGAGAAGAGAGGAAGTCCTAGCTGGAAGAAGGCCTGCACAACACAGCCAGATGGAGTCTGAGAGGTCAATGAGAAAGTCACAGGAACAATATCATCAGAGCTTGTAGAGAACCCAGTGCTGAGTGTGTGTGCACACTTCTCGAAGAGATGCTGGAGATGAACAGAAAATCAAGCAAGCAGAAATCTGTGACAATTATTGCCGAGGAGGAATACTACATCCAAAGAAAAGGTATCAGCAGTGTGCTATGTAGCTGTGTGAGCAAAATAATAAGAGAGACAGTGCAGATTTGTGAATCATGGGTGTGTTGGTGTTCTTTCTGTTGCTGTGACAGAAGGCTATGACAAAAGGGTTTGTTTTGGCTTACAGTTCCCAAGGGATAGATTCCCTTATGGTAAGGAAGCAGGGATCACATTGTGTCTGCACATGGGACGCAGAGAGAGGACTAGAAATGGTTCCATAGCCTTCCCAAGCATCATCATCCTCTGGGGACCAGACATCCAAATACATGAGCCTATAAGGGACATTCTTCATTTAGCCCAAGACAAAGGGTAGAAAAAAATACTCATGTTGCATAGGAGGAAGTCATAAAATTGCAAAAAGTCAAGAAATAGCAGCCCAAATAGTTCTTTGAAATGAGAAGGTATTAGAAGAAATAGCCAAAGTACAAATTTACTCGTGGAGACCTCAGGATCCAGGCTTTTGTATCGTTATTTATTTTACTGTTTATGTATGTACATTATTCAGGCAATAATTATGCTTAAGACAAGAAAACACATATTTATTTTGAAAATAAGAATGTAGACATGCTTACAAGGGTGAAATCTCTATAAATGTCTTTTCTGTATGTGTGAGGTGCATGTATGTGCAAACATGTGAGGAGATCAGAGGACAACCTCAGGTGTCATTCCTCAGGCACTAACCATCCACTTATTTTTCATTTATGTATTTATGTTCAAGATTAGGTATTGGTACCTAGTGGGTTAGACTGGCTGAGCAGTGAGTCCCAGGGAGTTCCTATCTATGTCTCCAGAGCTACAGGATTACCAGCACACATGACCATGCCTGGCACTGATTTCCAACATGGGTACTGCTACAGGAGCTCAGGTTCTCATACTTACACAGCAAGCATGCTACCAACTGAACTGTCTACCCCCTCCCCCACCTTTGTAAACCATAGTCTACAAAATAGTATTCTAATCTGGGAGTTATTCATTAAGTTTTGGTACTTGAAAGATTTTAGCATGACTTAATCTATTAGTAAATATGCCAGTCTACCATGAGACAGGCCAGGTAGAAGTCCTTGGATAGTTGCTTAGACAACATAATCAGAAGACATATATTAAGACCACCAAGATGTTTCTGAAGAATGTTAACAGACATGATGCTTGATCTGAAAGGGAAACAACCTTGCTTGTGTTTTCATTAGCCAGCCACATACAGTTCCCCAAATGTGTTCTTTCCTTAGCTGTCATCCTTTCTATATGCTAACAAACCAGCCGTGATTATCTTCATCACGCATCATGTTTGAGAGGAGCTGGAGAAGCCTGATGAAAAATTCAGCCATCCATAGGAAGATATTTCCAAAGGGGACAGTTTAGTTCAGTTAGACTTGGGTAGAGGCTTTCTCCTACCTGCTGGTCTACTTAGCTCGAAGCCATGGTGAAACAAGGACCTTACTGATGATGAGAGAACCCTTTTAGACACCGAGCTTGGTGGTGCAGGCCTGCAAACCCAGCAATTCAAAGGTGGAGCCAGGAAGATCAGGCACTTAAAGTCATCCTGAGCTATTTTGTGAGTTCGAGGCTAGCCCTGGCTATATGAGACCCTGTCTCAAAACAACAAAAATAAACAATCGAAAAAATAGAATAGAACTAGGGATTTGGTCTATTTGGTTCTTTTAGAGTCTTAATTGTTTATTTGAAAGCAGGTTGTCAAAATTATGGATAGAAATGTCTCCTTCTACTTGCCTTTTGGGTTAAGGGACTTCCAGTTCTTACCATACATTTTTCCATGAAGTTGCTTGGCTAGCCGGTTCCAGCAGGACTCAGCATCTGAAGGCAGGAAGAGCTAATGCAAACAGCCCAAAGGTGTCAGTCAAGGACTGGGGAGAGAACCGGAAGTCAAGGGACATTTCTTTCCAAGGCTGAAACGTAGTAATGGTGCCTCTAACTCCAGTCACCCATTCAGTGGTACTGATGGAGACTCCTATGGCCCAGCATTTTCCTACACGCTGGGGACACAGCTGTGGATTCAGCGACACAGTTGTGCCTGACTGATATGCAACCATGCAATTAAGAAGAATGCAGTTGATTTTTCTTCTACTCTCTCGTCAAAACCCAGTCCAGAGTTCCGACTCGATGGTAGACGTTTTCCTATCCCGTGAAACCTGCTTTGTACTCAGAAATTCTGATTGTTCAAGAAAAACGAGTTTTATCTGTGCGGCAGTTTGCCCTGTCCGTAGGCTCCCCAAGCAGCCTCCTCCTGGATGAACTAAATTCCACGAAAAGGCACACCTTCCCTGGGGTCGAAATCAGGGCCTGGTGATATTAGGCTTGCACAAATTGAAATGGGGCTAAAAGCTCAGATGTGAATTCTCAGGTTTCTTGCTAAGCTGGAAGCTTTTATGGGGCTTGCTTTAAATTGAGAGGCAGAGTTTAGACCCTTTTGTTACTTAAGAGACTGAGCAAATTAGCAAGTCCGAAGAGGCAAATCTTTTTTGATTACTGAACTATTACAAATGCCCTCTGGCCAAAGGATAACCTCTCTCCAGAGGGAAGTGTTCAGCGGGACCTTCTGCTTACATTCATAAATTCTGTTAAAGCAAATCTCTCACATTTCCATTAAGTCGGTAAATTACTTCTGGGGTAGAGAATAAAACGCTGGTGGGAAAATGACTGGACCATATTAATGATGGGAGGTGGGGCTGTAGAGGTGGAAGAATGGATGTTGCCTTCACAAGGCAGAGATTTTCCAGCCTTTCTTAGGTGTTGGGCTAAATGTAAATGATGTCACCTTCTCCCCCTTAAGTGAGAGGCAAAGTTATCTGGCTATGGAGGCTTCACAGAGCGCCTTGCGTGGCTGACATTAAAATGACTACGGGGTTATTTCTTTTCCATATCTATTCTCCTGGAAATTTTTTCAAGATTTTATTGTAGATGGGGGAAATGCATAATGCTTCGGGAAACAAAGCCCTAGCTCGTTCTTGCTCCTGGATTATTGCCATTCTATCTCAGCTCTGATTGAAATCCGAGACTTTGTATCGAAGCCTTAATGAGATGCTGGCAAATATCTTTCTGCCCCACTGGAAATGTAATCTTTCTATTGAACATTTTGTCCTAGTGAATTTCATCTGCAAGAGCATTTTACATTTGAATCAGAGAGGTCACTGCTGGGGTGTAGAACACAAGGCTGGCTCTGTTCCATATTGGGTGAAATTGATCCCCAAAGGTGTGGAAAGTAGATCAATGGCTCATAAAAGCTAATTAGTTCATTGTTTCATCTAGAAGATTAAAGTCAGAATACCACTCTCCAATGTGCCTTTTCTAAATATCAGACTTTCCCACATATGTACAAACCTTGATAATCTCATATTCACAATGTCTCCCAAGAAAGCTGGCTTATTATGCTGGTTCTTAATGCATACTCCTATTACACTGACTTAAGGAAATGCAGGCATGTCATAAAAGTTGTTTCAAAATAGGCCATATTTTTCTATACCTTTTTCCTGTTTTGTGTGAATGTAATAGACCATGCTGTGAACTACTCTCTCCCTTGTCCAGCCATCAGTATTTTCTGAGCCTTTGAACATAGTTAATCATTAAGTAAACTACTAAATTGTACTTTCCTTTGCTCAGGTTGAGGCAGCAGAGAATGAAGCGTCTAGCTAGTGATCTTGTTCAGATAAACAATAGCCAAATGTATTTGTTCTGGTAGTTAAATAATTGATTTCATGTCTGTAAGCAATAAAGCATTATAGTAGAAAAAGGTATATACATATGTATGCGTACTGACATACGCCTGTTGCCAAGGGAAATGTATTCTCGCAAATATAAAAACTGTTGCTTTTCACGCTGTGCTAATATCAGAAGACTGAGCATTTAACTGCCATGTGGAATGGCATTTACATGTAGATTTGCAAATCAAAAAGACTTGGCACAGCCTCCTTTGAATTCACTTGAATACTGGACGCTTACTGCTCGATGCAATATGGTCAATCTAATCAAAAGATGAATAGAGCTGCTAGAGAGACTTACCTATATTAATAAACCAAAAGATTAGGCTACAAAACCAATTATTAGGACTCCAGGTGTGGAAGGCATTCAAGGAAGTGAGCAGCAAGGAGAAGATTGACGACGTCTTACTTTGGTTAAAATAAAATCCATTACATTCCAGAGTAGTAAATTTTCTGCCAGCCTTAGGTAAGCTGGCTATGATGATCACTTGGAGAGAGAAGGGGAAATTTTTCTATAAGCAAAATATATAACTTATAAAATGTTTTAAAGGACATATTGAAATTTGCACTATTTACTAAAACAGCATACTATAAATATTTTGAACCCTCAGTTCCACTGAGAAAGGAGTTTAGTGAAAAGATTTACAGGAATTGAGTCCCAAGTGTCACCTTTTTCTGTTTGTAGAAACAAAAATACTAAAGAAGTCTAAGAATCCCATGCTGGTTTGGCTGTGTGCATTGTTATTGTATAGGACATATTTGGTTTTGCTGCTGTTGCTAGCACAGAGTAGCCTCACTCTCTTGTGTCAGATATCTAAGGGTTGAAGTCACAGACATCAATCCCCATACCCAAACAAACATATAGAGTCTATAGAGTGGAAGAGTAGAAAGCTATTAAAAATTATGTTACAGGAAAATAACTGAAGAAATACACTTATTGAGATGTGGAAATGTTATACAAAACTAAAAGCACACTTTCTATGACAGTACATGCTTACTACCTTTAAAGAGATTAACATTTAGATTTTATTTTCAAACTTGTAAGAACAGAAGCTGGAAAGTGGCTCAGTTGGTAATATGCACGCATGGGGACTTGAATTTGGATCCCCATCACCCACGTAAAAGCCACACTCCTGTCATTCCAGTGCTGGAGAGGAAGAACCAGGCAGATTCCTAGAGCTTGCTGGCCAACCAGTCTAGTTCAGTTTTGAGCTTCAAAGTCTATGAAAGACACTTCCACATCACAGTCCATCACAGAGGGAAGCCAAGGCAGGAGTTGAGTCAAAGACCATAGGAAGAATGCTTACTGGCTTGCTGTTGCTGGAATTTCCAACCCCAATAAGCCATATAAAACCACACACAACCCAGTTATTATAATTATAAGCTATGTCCCTAGATTGAGCAGATCTAGGGCTATACTAATTTGTTTCCCAGCTATAAGACCCTTTGCTACTTGTGGTTTCTCCTGGCTACATGATTCTTCTCCATCATGGCTTCCTCCTCCTCTTCAGTCCTCTCTCTTCCCTTCTCCTTCTCCACTCTCTCCCTGCCCTCCTCTCAAAGACCTCCTGTCCCACCTTTCCCTTCCACTGCCCAGTCACAGACCTTTATTGACCAGTTAAAAAACGGGGAGAAGGTTCACAAGAGAGCCCCTAATCTGCTGTTCATGCAGAGCAGGAAGGGCATCCCCTACTGAGAAAGCAAACTGAACACCAGAATACAAACAGCATCAGGGCAGTCCACAACAGCTTGCTCCCCAGTAAACCTTGCTTTCTCAGCCTGCTTTCTTATATAACCCAGGACCACTTGTTCAGGAGTGGCAGCACCCAGAATGGGTTGAGATTTTCCCACGTCAGTCATGAATCATGAAAATGCCCCCACAGACCTGCCCACAGGCCAGTCTGATGGAGGCAATTCCTCAACTGAGACTTCCTCTCCTTATGTGACTCTAGTTTGTGTTAAGTCGACAAAAACTAACCATCCAAGTTAAAATAAACTGTGAGAACCATCTCAGCTTATTTGTGGAAAAGCTCCTGCTTCCGTGAACTTTTGATTTGTTTTTTCTTACCGTGTTAAATTGTTCCTCATCATTGCTGAGTGTCACCAGGCAGAAAGGTCTAGAATTACCACGTTACATATGTGACTGAATTGCTTTCAAAAATATTTCAAAACAGGGGGTTATGAGCAGAAGATTGAAATCATCACTTACAGTCAGTATTGTTTTGCAGGACTACCAGGCTCTCTTCCCTAGGCATCTAGCCAGCACTAATTAGTCATACCAAACACGGGGAATATTGTGTTTGTGATCATGAAAAACATCTATTAAAATAAGTATCCTACTAACTGGATTTCAACCAATTTTTTTTCTATTTTTTTTTCTGATGCCTTTAGATCAAAAGTACTCCTACTGATGGTGTAGAAGGAATAAGGTGAACGAAAAAGAAAAGGAGGGGGGAGGAGGAGGGGATCAAGTAGGAGAGGAAGGTGGAGAAAGGAACTGGCAGGTCAAAATTTAAAATACAGACCAATGGGACAAAATACAAGAAATGGGCTCTTCTTTTTAGATGGAGTTTAGAGTCTCCTAGAGAATAGAAAGGGAGAGAATAGGACCCAGCTATTTTGTGAACTAGGGTATCCTTGATACCAAACACAGACGAGAGCACACAGGAGAGAGCATCTTCAAGGCTATCCTGCTCCTAAGCATGGGTGTATGCATCACAGATAAGATACTGGCCACTAGATCCAGCAGTGTTTAAAGCAGTTAATGAAGCATAGTAAAGCTAGGCATCATGGGAAAGAAGAATTCACTCAACCCCCAGAAAGTCTTTTCCTCATACTATGTTAGCCCTCTATTCAATTAGCACAGAAAAGAGGCTTGGGATACAATGAGAAGATGTATTTGGCAATCACGAGCAACATCAAACAGTTGCTCATGATTTTAAACAATGTGTAACAGGAGTGTACAGGAACCTTTTAACTTGACAGAAGACACCAACCAATCAATATAAAACATGTTAGATGTTGTCTTAGTTACTTTCTATTTTGCTTTGAGGAGGCACCATGACAAGCATCTTACAAGTGATAATGTTTATTAAGCTCACAGTTCCAAAGGGTTAGAGTCATATGGTGAAGAGCATGATAGTGACCTGACAGTATCTGAGAGCTTACATCTGATCAACAAGTGTGTGTGTGTGTGTGTGTGTGTGTGTGAGAGAGAGAGAGACAGACAGACAGACAGACAGACAGATAGACAGACACAGAGAGAAAGAGAGAGACAGAGACAGAGAGAATGAGAGACAGAGACAGAGACAGAGAGACAGAGAGAGACAGAGAGAAAGAGAGAGACAGAGAGACAGAGAGACAGACAGAGAGAAAGAAAGAGAGAAGGAAGGAGAGAAAGAGAGAGAGAAGGAAGGAGAGAAAGAGAGAGAGACAGAGAGAAGGAGGAAGAGGGAGAAAAAGGGAGGGAGGAGGAGAGAGAGGGAGAAAGAGGGAGGGAGGGAGAGAAAGAGAGAGCACCAACTGGGAATGGCATGGGCTTTTGAAACCTCAAAGCCCACCTCAGTGACACACCTCCTCCAATTAAGCCACACCTCCTAATCCTTTCAAAACAACCAAGTATTCAAAATATGAGCCTATGGGGGGCATTCTCACTCAATCCACCACCGATATGAGCTGTAACAACTGTTATCTTGAAGCTCACTGGCTAGAGAGGGATAAGCACCATCACTGCTCCATGTAGTTCAACACTGTGGGAGAAAAAGGAAAGGCAAGAGTGAAACTTAATTATTTCAGAAGGTCTGGCTGACCATATAAGAAAGTCTGAAAGAACATACGGGTACTTTAATAGCATCTAGAAGCCAACATATTCCTAAAGTCTGGGGATATACAATTCTAAAGATATTTATTGAAGGATGTAAGAAAAGATAAGATTACTAGGCCCAAACCAAAGAGGAACTAGGTAAGCCCTACATAGAAAAACCTGACTGTTCAAACATCCAGAGACCGCTCATAGGTCAGACAGAGCGAAGCAGAAAAACATACCCACATATCGACAGAAGAAAAGGTATTAATAGAATTTTACATCCATTGTAAGTAAACAATGCTCTTAGCAAAGCTAAGAGCAGAAGGCAACTTCATTAACACATGGCAAACTTTTTCTCCATGGCACTCTCTGAACCAGAGGTTCTCAACCTTCCTAGCGCTGCGACCCTTCAACACCCTCATGCTGTGGTGAGCCCCAACCATACAATTGTTTTGTTGCTCCCTCATAACTATAATTTGCTACTATTATGAATCATAATGTAAATATCTGATATGCAGAGTATCTGACATGTGACCCCCCCCCAAGGGGTCATGACCCACGGGTTGAGAACTTCTGCAACTAATGACTAAGGACGAATAATGTCACCATTGTTGTCTGCAGTCGGGGAATCTACATAGTGCAATAAGACAAGACAATAGAGCAAGTCATAACCAATTTATTAGCTTTAGTAATGGTTTGTAGAGGTTGTTTTATACAAGGTAAGTGTTAAAGATGGTTAGACAGACGTCTTAGTGGTTAAGAGTGCTTGCTGGACTTTCAAAGGACTGGAGTCTGGTCCTCATATCAGATGACTCACAGCTGTCATCCATGAGCTCACCTTTACATACACCAATAAGTATTTTTTTTTCTTTCTTT
>JANHMN010000002.1:140764432-140777459 GCA_030674055.1 Rhabdomys pumilio | reverse complement strand
GAGAGAGAGAGAGAGAGAGAGAGAGAGAGAGAGAGAGAGAGAGAGAGAAAGAGAGACTACAATATGTGTGCTTGTTTCCACTGGAGCCAGAAGAAGGTGTTGAGTTCCCTGGAGGTGGAGTTGTGAACTACCAGTTTTCAGTACTTGGAATCAAACTGGGGTTTTATGAAAGAGCAGTAAGTACTCAACCACTGAGCCATCTCTCAAGCCCCTTTCAGCTAATCTTATTTGACTTTCATGAGATAATTTGACATGAAGTTGGCAATATTTCAAAATATATACATACGCACCCAACACACACACACACACACACACACACACACACACACACAATCTATCCTGGCTAGCAGAGGAGAAATAAGAGCCGATGTACCATAAAGTTATTAAAGAGTTGAGAACCAGTCCAACTTCCTTCCCTTGACACGTTTCAGAGAGTAGCCATGATGCAGTATGAATACTCTGACTAAGAAGCAAGTCCAATCTTCCACCCTGTTTTGGTTTAAGGAAATAAAATTTGCATTAGAAGGACATCCAATGGTTGTGATGTGGACTGCTGCATTGATGTTACAGTGAGAGTGGTGCAGTTGTCACTGAGACCACAAGGCCACAGAACCTAAAATGTCTATTCTCTTTCCCTTCACATAAAACTGTTTTGTGCCGGGAGCTGGAGAGATGGCTCAGTGGTTAAGAGCACTGACTCTTCCTGAGGTTCTGAGTCCAATTCCCAGCAACCACATGGTGGTTCACAACCATCTGTAATGGGATCTGATGCCCTCTTCTGGTGTGTCTGAAGACAGCTACAGTGTACTCACATACATACAATAAATAAAATCTTTTTTAAAAAATTTAAAAAAACAAAAAACTGTTTTGTGCCTATGGTATGCCTTCAGAGTCTGTCAGAGAGGAGAGTCTCGGGGAAGTAAGAGTGAAGCACAGGGACACAGAAGGTTCCAGATCAGAGGTTGTGAGGAGCAAAGGAGCCCTTGACGGAGTAAAGTCCTGGTTGAGTCTATGCTGTTGACATGGGCACGGCCATGTCAAAGACCATGGCCTCAGACCCCAGGGGAACTTTAAAACTCCATTAAATACTTCAGTGGTTTCCAGAGCACATCAATGGCTGGAGCCTTCTCCACCTCTTGTGTCTGCAGATCTGTCAGGCACACATTCGCTGCTGCCATCCAAGAAGTGTATTGCGAATCTATTTTTGGCATTGCCAGTTCCTTAAAATCGTCCCGTGCAGATATGAACAAGGTAAGGAGGAGCCCAAGGACCTCTCTCCGGGATTCCTCTTGCTGGCTTTCGTAAGTGTGTAGCCCCAGATCTCTCATTGAAGACAGTGAGTTTTGCTGCTGCTGTTATTTCGCTTCTGGGATCGTTTTGACACAGAGTGTAAAACATTTCAACAGAAGACGGGAAATGCCTTTGTCTCTGTTTTGTGACCCTAACAAACACAAAACGCAGAACGGAGCCATTTGGTATATCCATCTGCTGCTCAGACTCACACTTATGCAAAGCTGTTGCTCACACTGTTGCTGCCTTTATCCTTGTTTTCGGCAAACCAAGGGGAAGACAAGGAGGGAGCCCTGGCAGGAGTTAGGCATGCTGGGGTGGTCGCAGTACTGGGCTATTGTTCTAAGTGTCAGATTTACTAATTTGTATGAAAGATAAACCCAAACCAAGGCTAATTGAAAAAAAAATGCTTTCTGGAAGCTTCACTGCTTATCTAGTCCTCTTTGTGCTAGAAGGTTCTGTGAGGGCCAGCAGAGGAGCAAAGTAACCAACAGTCTTACCTAACTGTGACTCCTGTGAGCTACAACCATCACCAGTCCTGCAAGGCAGGCTCATAGGCACAGTGATGGCAAGAATATTACAGGAGTAACCAATCACTTTCTGAATGGATTGAAAGCCTGTTCCACAGACAGAACTCATACCTGATACTCTTAACTGGGCAAAACCCCATGTCTGGCTATGTTATAAGCACCAGGGAGACTCTAATTATTATTTTCCTAAATATGCATATAGTAACAAACTACCCTGTAAATTCTTATCATTATATCCATTATCAGGGCATCTCTCAACCCTTATCAGAGAAACTTTGTAAAAAGAAATAGATGGGCCCGGCACTGGTGCCACATGCCTTTAATTCAGGAAGCACTCAGAAAGTAGAGGCAGGCAGAACTCTGTGAGTTCAAGGCCAGCCTGGTTGTTGAGGTTTGGCCTGTTGCTATGTACTGTAATGCCAAGTGTGGGCCCCAAGACCTGGGTGCACCAGAGACGAGAGAGTCTGCACTAGACCCAAGTGACATCATGTGACCTTGCCCCCAAGTTATTTCTCATTGGTGGATAAAGATGCCTATAGCCTATAGCTGAGTAGAATTGAGATAGTCAGGATTTGATGTTCTTGGCCTTGGGGTTAGTGGAGACCATGAGGAGGGAGAGAAAAAGTGGACAGAGGAGAGGCCATCATGGGGTAAGAATCTTAAAATAATGGCCATGTGTATTGGCTAATTGGAGCTGAGAGCATCCCAGACAAAACATGGCAAATATATAATGGGATTATTGGCTGGGAAGTAGATATAATAGCATAGAGGACAGATGTCTGCCCAGTTCTTGTGTGTGTGTGTGTGTGTGTGTGTGTGTGTGAAAGAGAGAGAGAGAGAGAGAGAGAGAGAGAGAGAGAGAGAGAGAGAGAATGTATTTGACGGGGAATAGAACCTACGATCTTGAACTTATTAGGTGCTATGGTTTGAATGAAGATGATTTGCATGCTGGAACCTCAGTTGATGTACTGTTTCAGAAGTATTAGGAGGCGTGGCCTTGCTGGAGGAGGTGTGCCATTGAGAATAGGCCTAGGCCCCTGTCACTCTCTCTGCTTGCTGTGGGTGATCAGGATGTAAAGCTCTCAGCTGCTGACCCAGAACTATGCCTGTCAACATTGTTTCCATGGATCAGAGAAATCTTTAGAGGAGACCAAACTCAGAAAATGAACCGTTCTTCATCTTGGATATCTTGTTGTCAAAGTCAGGGTGATTGTGGAGCAGGTCAGTTCTTTGGGAGTGGGGGTGTGTGTGGGGTGTAGGACCCGTGAGAACTCCATCGTCTTGTCTTGGGTGCTGACTGCCCTGCCAGTACTCTAGGTAGGATCATTGTGTTTGTATCCCAAGAACAGTGCCTCGGTCTTACGTCTTCTTCCCTTCAGCAGAGCAAGTGGAACAAGCTGCAGCAGTGGCAGCAGCAGCAGCACCATGCAGCGGGCCAAGCAGCAGCACCGTCCTAGTGGGTGGCAACGGGGTAAGGCAGGCTGGCTGGTAGTGGCCAAACCAAGCCTCCATATACTCCTTCGTCCACTGTAGCTGGGCTCCCATACCAATTGCCTGCTTTTCTCTGCTGTGCACACCGCTCTATTCTGCTAATATATGGCAGTATTAAAATTACGTAAGATGAATGCAAGAGAGAAAGAGTCTGGTAAGTGGAGCCCAGTTAATTTTAATTTCTAGTATAATGGGAGTGTGATTTTTAAACTCTTAATTTTTAATTATTTTAATAGGTAAAAGAGGGGCTGGTGATGGAGAACAATAGTAGAGTGTTTATCCAGCATACAGGAGGCCGTGGGTTCAATCCTCAGCATCACTGGGAAAAAAGAAGGAGGAGCAGCAGCAGGAGGAGGAAGAAGAGCAGGAAGAGAAAGCAGGAGGAGGAGGAGCAGGAGGAGGAAGAAGAGCAGGAAGAGGAGCAGGAGGAGGAGGAGGAGAAGGAGAAGAGGAAGAGGAAGAAGAAGAGGAGGAGGAAGAAGAGGAGGAAAAATAAGAAGAGGAAGAAGAAGAAAGTGTAGAACAACTGTGAACTTTACAATAAACTAGACATGGTGTTTCAAGCCTGTGAACCTAGAAGGTGGAGACATGAGGTCCATGAGTACAGGACCATTCTAGGCTACATAACAAGTTTGAGGTTGAATGCCTGAGACCTCGGCTCAAACAAAGCACACAATAATTCGGACTTTGAATGAATGTTTTTATTTTAGTCACTGATTTGTTTACTTATTGTTTAGAGGCCCAGCTCATTAAGCATGTAGCTGGCCTTAAACTTGTGATTCCCCTGCCTCTCTCTCTCCAGTGCTTGAATTGAAGGCATGTGACCTGTAATTATTTTCGAAGTCTGAAGGAACACGAGGGAAAACAAAACCAGAGAGCTTAAGTGTCTTGAACTTTACATCATGTCTAGGTGATGAATTCTCTTTTGCTTGAGAAGAGATGGCAAGCAGTCTGATATTTTGAAATTGCATTAAAACTAAGTTTCAGTGCCTTACACTCGGCCCTTGGGTAATTCATTTTGTTAAATGGGTCTGTGGAGGAGACAGTTTCCTTCATACAGAATCACTTAGATGTCTAATTGGAGGGCAGATTCCTCTTTGGCCATTTTTGTGTGTTGAACACAGTCAAAACCAAGTCTCTCCGAGATTATTTACTTACTTTGGAGAATGAAAAGATGCTATGGTCTGTGAACCACGGGGCCTTATTCTTTCCCGGCATATCATGTTGATCTTTCTTCATCATTGTCTTCTTTTTCTTTTTAAAGAAAAATCACAAGAATATATAAAAGTTTTTGATGAATAGAACCTTACATTTTTAGGAGAAAATGGCTGGAGCAGTCTGGGGCTTGGGGCCGCCTGTTGCTCTTCAGTGAAAGCTTCCCACAGCCACGGTTTTATTCTGCTGTGTGCTCAGTGCTAGGATTTACATGACTACCATGGGGAGGACAGCTGGATTTAGCATAAAGAAGAATAACTGCCTTTTCCCTGGGGAGAGACAAAAAGGATAAGTGTGTAAGGTGCAGAGACAATATTATGGAGAATTATATTTCTACTCAGCTCTTTTATTCCCTCTGAATCCCGGATTCTGCTGCAAATAACAAAAGCAAGGAACTAGTTGGCCTAAAGCCAAGGTCTGGGATTGTTGAAGACTAGTCAGCCCTCACTGTCTGAACATTCTGCATCCACGAATCAATCAATCAATCAGAGGCTGAAAACATTTGTTAGAATTCATCTGTCCTGAACGTATAGATTTTTTTCTCTTGTATAATTCTCTAAATAATACTATATAACTACTAAGGTGCCATGCATATTTTATTTTATTTGGTACCATAAGCAATCAAGAAATGGCTTAAAAGATACAGGAGGGTGTGCACATCTTTAACAAGAGATTTGAGCATCTTTGGATTCTTGTGTCTGTGGGGAGGGCCTGGAATTTCCTATAGTTAATAATGAATTCATTATGAGAAGAAATGTGCTTATTCACGATAGTTCTATATTATTTGAGGTTTATTTGTTTATTGAGATTGGCAAGAAGCATAAATTAGTAACGATTTGAATTAGAGAGGAAAAGAAGAATTTCTGTGAGAGTTCTTCCTCAAAACACAGAAGGTACTTTGCTTGTTTGGCTTTATTGTTGTTTGGTTGTATCTTGTAGTTGTGTTTTTAAGATATCTGTTACTCAGATTATATATATAGCTTTGCATTTCTTATTATTTTACACTTATGTATATATTTTGCCTGTGTATCAGGCATGGGTTGGGGGGCAGGGTATATATGCATCCACACATGTGGAGGTCAGATATCAGCTTATAAGAGTCAGTTCTCCCCCTCTACCATGGGGTACCTGGGGTGTGAACTCAGGTAGGCAGGCTTGGCAGCAGGTGCCTTTACCTGCCTAGTCATCTTGTAGGCCCTAGTTTTGCTTAGTGACCTTATATTACTGGAGATGTGACAAACACAGGAGAAGCTAATGACCTCAATAAGTTCTTGAACCTGGAGGCAGGAACTGACCCAGAGGCCACGGAAGAATGCTGCTTATCAGCTGGCTTGCTCTGCATTGTTCTGGCTTGCTCAGCTACCTTTCTTATACATCCCAGGGCAACCTGCCCGGGGGTGGCACCATCTGGATCTGCTCCCATCAATTAGCGATTAAAAATCATCCTACAGACCTGCCCACAGGCTAATCTGCTGGAGGCAAATCTAGTTGAGACTCCCTCTTCCTAGGTGTGCCAATTTGACTACCAAGAGTAAACTCTACATCATCCCTGGAGCCTTTTATTCTTTTTCCTGGCTTAGGGGCTGGACCATCTAAATAGAAGTGGTGAGAAAGTTCACAAAATGTTACAAACATCTTAGGGTATTAGAAATGACAGCGTCTGGCTAGCTCCCGGCTTAGCTGCTATCTAAGTTCCCACTCTAATGCTTAACACTAACCGGAGCTCCAGAATCTCACCACCCAGATTGCTAAATTCCCACTGGTGGGTCACTACCATGCCATTTCCAGGCTTCATACCCCCACAGCCTTTGAGGGGCACATCATGCAAGTCCAGGCTTTGCCACTGTACCTCGAACTTGGTCGAGTCACCACGAGAAGAAAAACAACAACGAGTTTAGGAACAGTGGTAACTCAATCTCTGGGAGCAACAACTAAAACCTAACCTTGTAAGCCTTACTAAATCTAATCCTCCAGTGGTGGATCCACATGATACCAGGAAACTCTACCACTACATCTTGTCCGTGGCTCACCCCACCCCATTCAAAAGGACCCTCCCTCTCTCCTCCTCCTCTCTTCCTCTCTTAAACCCAGAAGTCTCTTCTACTCTCTCAGTGATTGGCTCCTATATTCATAGAGGATTGGTTCACAAGAAGTCACCTGAGTATGTGACTCTCTCCTTGTCTGCAGCTCCTCCCAGGAGAGCAGAAATTAACATCAAAATGCAGGCAGCACAGAGCCATCCACAACAAATGTTTGCCACTAGATTTTTTGGGGGGGAGGGTTTGAGGCAGGGTTTTTCTGTGTAGCCCTGGCTGTCCTGGAACTCACTCTGTAGACCAGGCTGGCCTCGAACTCAGAAATCCACCTGCCTCTGCCTCCCAAGTGCTGGGATTAAAGGTGTGCACAACCATTGCCTGACACCATTAGATTTTTATGGCTTCTCCTTATCAAGTCTTTTATCCTCAATTCACCAAGAATTTCTAACATAAAAATGATTATTGGGTTGGATCTGGTAGCTCAAGTCTATAATCTCAGTGCTTGGGAACTGAAGCCAGAATATTACCGAAAGTTCCAGGATAATCTTGGTTACAGACTGAAAGACTGTCTTTTTTAAACGGGGGTAGGAAAGACTATTGAACTTAATCAGTTGCTTTTTAAAAATCTGTTGAAGTCCCAAGTGTCATGACAAATATCATTGGTGTAGTGTTACTTTTGAAATTCACAATGATTGTCATTATAATTAGAAAAATTGAAGACACCTGTAGGATATTTGGCATAATCCTAACACCTCTCTGGTTGTGTTAACTTTGCATAGTGAAATTATGAATTTAAAGAATGCTGCTCTGTCGTGCTTTGATGCTGCAGATAATGCCGTTAAAATTATCCATGGCCTGAGGTCAGTATTTCCATTTTTGTCAAACCTCAGAAATGGCATATATAGCTTGATGAGGCTAGCCCTTCTAGTCCTGGGAATACTTTTATTCCTGTCCATTGTGTTAACACTTGTCTCTAACTACATCAACAGGCTGGCAGCCACAGTACATGACTTGAAACTGATAATGGACCTCCAGACAGAGTTATTAATTTAGCAGGCTGGCAAGCCAAGGACAGGTAAGATTCTATACAGATCCTTACCAACCTAAGACAGAAGTGCATTGCTTTTGATAATGCATATTCCATGACAGGTAAGGAAGGCATTCTTGTCAGAACAACCTAAGACAGGCTCAGTCTTGTTAGTGAAATAAAAAAGGGGAAGAGGTGGAGAGCTTTTAGAGCTGCTTGGCAAGAAGCTGGCATGGGGCAAGGACAAGGAAATGAGCTGCTCGGCAGGCATATGACACTTGCCAAGGACAAGGAAGTAGGCTTTAGGCAGGAATCTGACATTAGACTAGAACAAAGAAGTAATTTCAGGTAGAAATCTAAATCTTAGGCTACAACAAATAAGTAATCTCAGGCAGGAATCTAAATATTAGGCTAGAACAAAAAAGTACTTTCAGATAGGAATCTAAATTTTATGCTTGATCAAAAAAGTAGGCTTCAGACATGAAAATGACCCTGGGCTAGGACAGGGAAGTAGGCTCAGATACTTTGGTCATCCTGATAAGTCTTTAGAAACAGTGATGATGGGAATGTTCACGTAATTGGGTTTAATGCCTTGCTTTTTCTTTGACTATTTGTGTTTATTGTATTGCTTGTTCCTTGACTATTTGCATCTATTGTATTGCTAGACCCTCAATCTAGAACTGACCTTAATACATACATGCATGTAATCAAAATGATATAAAAGCATAAAGAAAGAAGGGGTATAGCATAGGGGGTTCTAGGGTAGGGGAAATGGGGAAAGGGGATGACATCTGTATTGTGAAAAAAATAAAATATCCAATTAAAAAAAAGATACAAAAAATCTGTTGGAGTAAAATGTTTTAATCAGTAATATACTGAATAATGGGCTTTGTAAGGTTGAATTAACTTTTATTTTAGAGAGGGTCTCCATATGTAGACCAGGACAACCTAAAACTCACAGACATCATTATGCTTCTGCCTTCTAGGTGCTAGGGTTAAAGGCATGCACACCATGCCCATCCTGGACTAACTTTATTGTGAAATAAACCTATCTTGGTTCCAATGAAGTAAGGTCATATATATTATATAATATACCAACATATGATTTAATAAGTTTATAATTTATACATAATACATGTAATATATTACTGGTTGGGTAATACTTTGTTTAAGACTGTGTGTGTGTGAGTATATAATATATTGCCCCAGCTCAAGGGGAATTCAATGAGTGACCTGTGGGGGCAAAAGAATGAAGGGACAAGAGACACAAAGAAGAAGCACAAGTTTTAAAAGTCCTGATCAAGTGCTTAAATTTTAATTTCAGGTGGCAGGTTATAAAGACATAGCAAAACAGAAAGTTTAGGCAAGGATCATTGCTTAAGGCCATCCCACTGTCATAACTGGCTTCCAGGAAATACCACACATGCTTAAAGTTCCTAGGAGCTGAGACCGCAAATATCCTTTCTTAACCTTGTACTTTAACTGACTAGGTTTTCCAGAACAGCAGTTAATTTCATGGGTTTAGCTCCTGGCAATATATTATATCTATATCCATATCCGTATCCGTATCCGTATCCGTATCTCTATCTCTATCTCTATCTCTATCTCTATCTCTATCTCTATCTCTATCTCTATCTCTATCTCTATCTCTATCTCTATCTCTATCTCTCTATATGAGAGAGAGAGAGAGAGAGAGAGAGAGAGAGAGAGAGAGAGAGAGAGAGAGAGAATGTACTCCATCTTGAATTCCTGGGCTCAAGAGATTCCCCTGCCTCAGATTCCTATGTTGGCTTAAGATTTTTAAACCAATTATATTTCCTTGGAATCATCTCCATCCTTATCTGTGGTAGCTCTGGAATCCACCAGCAGCAGGGGTGTGCCATGGCTGAGGTATGAAGTCCCTGTCTTGCTCTTAGTATCTGAAAGATGAGGGAACTGGCCATTGGCATCTGTCGGATGCTGCATTAATCACTAGTAAGGCCTAGTGTTTTCTTCATGGAAAAAATTAGAAGTGTGAAGCAAACTTCCCTCATGATGGGAGCAGAGTTTGTAGCCGATTTGATGTGGTCAGCAACTCCTGAGTTCTGAATAGACCTCATATGTTTGAAAACCCTCAGCTGTCAGAGGAGCCACCAACAAGGGACCACAGGAGCCCTCAGCCAAGTTGCCTCTGGTCACAAAGATCCTCAGCTCTTGACCCCACTGTGTCTTTGATATATCTTACTTAATTTTTATGATTTCACCATAAAAATCTTAGGTACATTTTAAGGAAACATTTCGAATATGCCTTAACCTCTGCTGCCACTGCAACGTGTGTCTTGTGACTGTATTTTTGCTACAGCATAGATCTGAAGTTATAGTTCACATAGTGTATAAGTAGTGGCAAACTTCCTCTCTTTCTAAGTCTATTCGTTTTCCTGTACAGTAGTTTTTCCTGAGCGTATCATGGTGCGAAGACAGTTGGCAGACTTGGCCATAGAGAAAGTCTGACCACAGCTTCTTCAGCTGCCAGACAAGATGAAAACTTCACCTGCTTACAAGCTCACTATGGGGCTCAAATATGACAAGAGAGCTGCTGTGTGGAGCACAGCCAGGGCTCCACAGGCTGTTTCAGTGTCCTCCATTTCCAATCCCCCTCTTCTGTTGCTTCAGAACTTGGATACCCTTTCTGTACACAAGGTTCTTGGTCTTTTTCCATCTTAGACTCACTTTAGATTTCCCAGAGAAGTTTACATCAGTGCTGCAGTCTGAATAGCTGTATTTTCGCAAAGTTCCTCTTGTGTGTGTACCTGTGTGTGCGTGTATGTGGAATCAGGAGGTTGCCAGTGAGTGTCTTCCTCAGTTGCTTTCCAGTTTTCTGAGACAGTCTCTCACAGTAACCTGGAGCTCACCAATTTGGATAAAAGTGCCAGCCAGTGAGCCCCAGGGTCCCTCTCCAGTGTTACTAGAACAAGTGTGTCTTGCAACGTGTGTCTAGCCTTTTAATGTGACCACTGGGGAATCGAACTCAGGTCCTGGTGTTTATGTGGCAAGCACTTTCCTGTCTGGGCCATCCTCCACTCTTCAGATTTGAGTTTTGAAGTTGAAGTTTTAGTTGTAGGTGGAGCTCTCACCTCCAAGATGGTGGTATTAGGAGTGAGGTCTATGGGAAGTGACTAGGTTTCATCAAAGACACAAGAGATGTTTCCCACTCCTGCCAATGTATGGATGAAGTGAAAAAGGTGCCACCTATGAAATGGGCAATGTTAGCCCTCCGACACCAAATCTGCCTGCACCTTGGTCTTTGATTCAGCGTCCTGGACCATAAGAAACAAATTTCCATTGTGTTTAAACTACACACTTCAGCTGGGAGCAGAAGCATATGCTTGTAATCCCAGCACAAAGGTAGCAGGATCACAAATTCAAGGCGATCTTCAAATTATATGGTGAGTTCAAGGCCAGCCTCTGCTACACAATGAGTTAGGAGGCTAGCCTGGGCTATAAGAGGCCCTATTTCAAAGGTACCAAAAATAAATAAACAAACAACCTACCCAGCCTATGATATTTTGTTTTAGAAATCCAAAGAGATGAAGATACCCAGAAAAAAAAAATGGGAGGACCTTATATATCCCTCATATATTATCTATGCATGGATGTTCCCCAGTCTTCAAAAGGCACAAAACAGGTTAAGAATCCTGCTGTAGAATAAAGCTTTTCTAGGGGCATACCTTGAGGATTTGGGGCTCATTCACTCTTGTTCTTGGTCTGGTTCCAATGTCTGGGAGACTGTCCTGAGCCTCTGCTCTGTAGAGCCCAATGTGTCACACCTAGAGTTTGTTTTTCTGTTGCTGTTTTTTAATTGGTGTATGTTTGCTTATGTAGTTGAGTTTCACTATTGTGGTTGAGATAGGATATTCCTATGCAGCCCGGGCTGCTCTTGAACTTGAGCCCTTGCCTCGGCTTTTCAAGTGTTGGTACTACAGCTAAGTGCTGTTTCTGATTATTAACCCTTCGTCTCAGGAGATGCTCTGGGTCCAGCCCTGTTACTATCAGTCACTCTAGCACAGGGTTTTACAGACTTAGTCCTATAGTCATTTGTGAATTGGAGCGGTCTTGTTCACAGAGGACACTCTTTAGCATTCCTGTTCATTAGATGCCAAAAAAGCTTCCCAGTCACAACAATGGATGTTCCGTAGGACGCCAAAATCACCTCCAGGTAACACCCACTACTCTAGAGTGAGTAATGTCCTGCAACTTGCTTCTGACACCGAGTCCCGCCCTCTGCTGACCGGCCTCCCAGAGGCACAAGCTACTATCGTAAACACAGCCTTTCCCAGTTGTTTCTATTGCTACATGCTCGCCCTCCTAGGAAGATGCAGCTGGAATCCTTGCAGCATCACCGGTATGCGAAGCTGTGCCTGGCTTGCTGAGCACTGGTTTTTCAAAGAGTAACCACAGCTTTCTTACAGGGGAAAGGGTGTGGCTTGTGTCGGTCTTTATATCGGTCCAAGTCCAGCTAGCTCCTCTAAGAGTGACTGTGTCATGAGAATATTTTTCTTAGGTTAGTAATCCCCCATGCCCAGTAGTTTTATTCGAGAAAGCCTGTCCTTTTCCTGAGTGGAGAAAGGTTTCTGCAGGGGATAATTTGAGAGGCAGAAACACCGAAATACAGCCAGAATAGTATCTGGCACAGAGGTGCAGAGCCTAATTAGAGAGCTTCAGGACAGCAGAGTGGTGGTTTGTTGACTGCCTGAGAGCTTGGTGGAGAGAGCGGAGCTCGGGAAAGAACATTCTGTGATGCTATTACAGAGAACACAGCAGAGAACTGCGGGTCTCAGGGAGCGGAGAGGGAAAGTACAGAACAAACTGTCCCTTGAACCTGAACCTGACCTGGTTAATTACAGTGGGGAAGAGGGCAGAGCCTGAGAGGGCCTCCAGGGAGCTGACCCAGACCGTGGCATTGGGAGAAAACCCACTCCTGCAGATAGGAAATGGAATCCAATGACTTCAACGCCAGCCAGACTGTTTTCTTTGATGGCTTTCTTTGGCATTATGGCTCAAGGGCTCAGGTTCTGCCTTCCTGTCAGACAGGCTCCCCTCATGTTTATCACAGATGGCTCACACCAATCCCCCTCCCCGTCCTCACCCCACCCCCAACCCCCACCCCTGCCTGCAGAAAGAGGCAAAGAAGGGACTCTCATTGGTTCCTAAAGATCCAACCCAGAAATTGGGCTATTATTTTCGTTTCCATTCCACTGTGACAACTTACCCATAGAACTATACCTTTTGGCCTTTCTGTGAAATGACTCAGACTTCTAAAATCTGAAGAGTTTCTTTTCCTCTGGCTGTTTTCTTCCAAATTCGGTTTTCCCAAGCCACTTAACCTACCTGGTAGATTCATGGCTGAAAAACAAAAAAAAAAAAAAAAAAAAAAAAAAAAAAAAAAAAAAAAAAAAAAA
>JANHMN010000002.1:140729790-140764422 GCA_030674055.1 Rhabdomys pumilio | reverse complement strand
AAAAAAAAAAAAAAAAAAAAAAAAAAAAAAAAAAAAAAAAAAAAAAACAAACAAACAAACAAAAAATTAAAATGAGCCAAGATGTAATCCCCACACTTAACTTTCATTATCTACCTAGAATAAAGAGGATTCTTCATGCTATTGAACAAGCAACGTGATTCGCTCTTATGCTGAGCTCCCTACCAGCCATTCAGTCACTGCTGTGAACCAAGAGGAAGATGCCAAGGCAGTGCCACACCCATGACTGAAGGATGAGTCCAGAGAGCATTTAAGAACCCCCAGTGTTCCCACCATCCCCAGGCAGACTCATATCTTGGGGTAAACTTGATCTGTGGGTGGAACAGAGAGGCTTAGAACTTCACTGGGAGAGTGGTCCTTTGGCCAGACTGGAAAAGTCTTTGCACTGAGGCTTTGCATGAATCAGGACTTGATTCTACAGGAGCTCAGCCCTGCTTACTCCACCCAAAGGATATGTATTTATTTATTTATTTATTGTAAGTACACTATAGCTGTCTTCAGACATGAAATCACAGGATTTTAAAAGCAGTGTAGACAGACATGGAAAGCAGAAAACAACTCCTGACAATATATATACATATATATATACATATATATGTATATATATATATACACACACACATATATAACTATATATATTTATATAATTTTATATTTGTATAATTATATGTTTATATATAATATATATAATTATTAGATATATAATTATATATAATATATATACATTACATATATATAATTTATTTTGTGTGTATTGTATGCTTATGTGTATTGTGTTCATGTGTGTGCACACATGTGCAGTGCACATGGAAGCCAGAGGTCAGTATCAGGTCTGTCTCTATCACTCTTCAGGTGTGCTGGTTAGTTTTTGTCACCCTGACACAAACTAGAGTCACCTAGGAAGAAGGAAACTCAATCAGGAATCACCTCTATCAGACTGGGTTGTGCACATGTCTGAGAGACATTTTCTTGACTAGCGGTCAATGTGGGAGGTCCAGTACACTGTAGGCAGTAGGCCGCCCTGGGCAGGCGGTCCAGGGTCCAGCAGGCTGAGCAAGTCAGTAATGCTTGCTCCTCCTCCATGGCCTGTGCCTCAACTCCATCCTCCAGGCTCCTGCCCTGGCTGTCCTTGAATCCTGAACAGTCACCACATAAGCGCTTTCCTCCCCCAAGCTGATGTTGGCCTGTGTCTTGTGACAGCAACAGAAACTAAACTTGGATATCACCTTACTTTTGAGACAAAGTCTCTGACTGAACCTGAGACTCTCCAGCTCAGCAAGACTAGCTGGTTAATGAACAGCAGGGTTCCCAGCTTGTGGGAAAAACACTTTTTGACTGAGCCATCTCCCCACCCCCACATAAAAGATATTTTAATATGATGACCGAATATAATTTTGTAAGACTACATGTCCTTTTTTTTTATACTTTAAATACATTTTTATTTAAATACATTTTTATTTTGCTAATACTTTTAGATTAATAAGGAATAGTTCAGCGTTCTTGTATGTATCTTCTTTCTTTTTTTTTTTTTTATTGGATATTTTATTTACATTTCAGATGCCAATCCCTTTCCCCATTTCCCTTCCCCAGAAAACCCCTATCCCGTGCCCCCTTTTTCATTTGGCTTTTATACAATTTTTTAAATGTTAATCAAGGGCTTTATAAGTATGGTAATGCTCAATCAGAAGTGTAACCTAATACCCAACCTAGACATATAAACTATCTTTGACTAGTGGAGACACGTGAACTTCTGCCTCCAAGCCCCCTCTCTTTCTCTCTCTCTTTTTCTCTCTCATTACCGAGCTTCTCATCTACTTCATCTTCTCCTCTCCTTACTCCATCTTTTCCTCTCGGTGCTCCTTTCCCCTTAGCTCCTCCTACATATTACCCTTCCTGTTAAAATAAAGCTTTTCTCTCAGAATACAATTAGAGCACAATTATTCCTATTTGTACTAGTGAGGTACAAGATAGTCTTAATACCCAGTCCATCCTTTTGTTGACTAGCCAGAACCTCTGCCGTCTCTCTTGACTAGAACACTTAGTTTTGAACCTGGCTTTTTCTTGGCTTTAGAATGAATGTCAGCTGAGAACCCTCCACTCAGATCTTTTCTCTCAAGGTAAATAGCCAGGATTGGCTATGAGTCTATAGGTCTTCAATGCCGTCAGAAATCCAGAATGACTAAATTAACTGAATTTATGGGAAGCAATAAGCATAGCTTCTAAAACTTAGCCAATTTATAGAGACCGCTGAACACCTGGACAACCCCTATACTACTGAACGTTGGAGCATCAAATCTTCAGCCTTCTGGCCCAAACTCATCTGACAGACTTTAGTGCTGCAGAATTATTAAGGGCTGGTTACTCTGTCTAGGCAGATATAATCAGTCGACTATTCTGCAAGTGTGTCCTTTTCTGTAGATGGAGAGAGGCAATTCTTGCCTGGTGGCTGTCTCACCACAACAGGAGTAACTCCAATGATGCTCAATTTCTTCTTAGAATCCAAGACAGGAAGCTGTCAGGAGCAGACAGGTCTCTAATCAAAATGAACATTAACATAGAAATATTTGTGACGTCAATTCTATGGATTTCTGACGTTTTGAAATCCAACTATCCATGTAAGGTAACCTGGACTGCTGTCTGTTATCTTCATGTATCTTCTTTCTTATTCTGAACAACTTAAAAGATTTTCTGCAAAATTTAGCCCATCCTAGAAATGTGTTTTTTTCCAAGACCACTATGAGCTCATGAGATATTTGGTAAAATCACTTCACAGCTTGGAACCTCAGTTCTAGAGAAACTGACATTTCAGACTTGCCAAGGAGACAGCACAATGGAGCAAATCTTAGCTGTCTATACGGACGGTAGTGATCTTCCCAGCACACTTCAGTACTGTAACCAGCTGAACACCGGGTCAGTTGATGTGAAGGGGTTAATCGTTTAATTATCGTGTCTTAGTGTGAGTCACAGACTAACTAATGAAGGGTTACTAGGTTGATGTTGGAAAGCAACAGAAATCATTAAACAATTAAATCTCAAGAACAAGTGGAATCATTTCCACAAGAAAACAAATACGGAGTCGGTGGGTCTGTCGCTTCTTCTATGTAGAACACTCGGTATGACTCAGCGAGGAAGGGAGACTCAGGGCTCTTAAGACAGTGTCACCTGCCATGGTTCATCTTGTCAGCTTGGCTGCAGCCGACCAACTGTCAGCAGCTGAACAGTCCTGTGACGGGTTTTCATGATTCTGTTAACTGAAGTGGAAGAGGCACGCTAAATGTGGATAGCACCTTGCCATGGCAACCCAGATAAAACAAAGTCCCAGGGAAAAGCTTTTTGCTCCATCTCCTTTGAGTCTCACTGGCGAGTTCATCTACCCTCTTGTTAATGCTGCTGTTGCTGCTGCAACACTCTTCACTAATGTCACTGAATCTTCAGGCCTCCGGGGTGAACTGAAGGTCGGTGGTTCTCCAGGAATCACCTAGGTCTTCAGAGCAGATTGTGAGTGCTGAGACCCCCAGTCTCTGAGACTGAGCAGTGACTGGTTCTCAGCCCTTGCCCTCCTGAAGATAGCCATGGCTGGACTACCCAGACCAGATGTAAGCCTATATAGCAAATCCTCCTTTGCTATAGATTTATTTTATCAGTTTTGTTCCACCAGAGAACCCTGATACTCCTGCTTCCTAGGTCAGGACTTGGCTGGAAATTAGAAGTAAGGTATGAGACTTTATGCAGGTGAAGGGAAGTAAGGCTTCCCCTGCTTGCTGAGTAGCTGAAGGTGTCTGCAGTAGATTATTAACGATGGTAATCTGGGGTGTCCGAGTACTTTTTAAATGTGTCTATATTTCCTGCAATGAACGCATTCTGAATGTTACCAAAATAGCAACATGACTGAGCCTCGAGGACATTATTTAGATGTCATAACCAAGCATGGAAAAAATCTGCATTATCTCACTCATATATGGAGTCTCAAAAAGTCACCAAGGGCTGATGGGGTGGATAGTGGGGTGAGCGGAAGTGAGGAAGTGATAGCGAAAGTTCACAGAATGTGGGGCATCAGGTCACAGCAACACACAACTGGAACCCCAGCTTTTCTATGTTGAGATGACAGGCGTAGACAGGAGAGTCGCTAGGACACTTGTAGGCCAGCCAGTCTGGAGTAGAGTGCATGGCAGCAGACACAAGGAGACCCTTCTTAACAAGGTAGAGAGCTCAAGCTCGAGCCGACACCCAAGACAGCTCTCTCTCCTCCCTACAGCACGCACAAAGGCAGCTACTCAGAAGTAAGTGCTGTTGTAGAACACTGGGTGACACCCTACTGCATCCTTGAAAACTGCTGAGCTGAGATGTCTACTTAAGCCTCTCACCTAGCTTGGTGTTGAATTCTAATCTCAAGTGTTTTCTCAAGTGTTTGGGAGGTGGAGGCAGGAGGATCCCAAGTTTGAGACCAGCCTGAGCTATTGTTAAGATCCGAATGAGGAGAGACAGCAAGACAGAGAGAGGGAGAGGAGAGAGGAGAGAGGAGAGAGGAGAGAGAGAGAGAGAGAGAGAGAGAGAGAGAGAGAGAGAAAGGAGGGGAAGGAATGGAGGAAGAGAGGGAGAGAGAGAGAGAATCTTTTTTTTCTGTTTTTTGTTTTTTGAGACAAGGTTTCTCTGTGTAAGCCTGGCTGGCCTCGAACTCAGAAATCCGCCTGCCTCTGCCTCCCAAGTGCTGGGTTTAAAGGCGTGTGCCACTACCGCCTGGCTGAGACAGAGAATTCTTACTTCCCCTTAAAAGTTAGTGGAGTACTATGTTAATTTCCTCAAGTTAGAAAATCTACTATGTATTATCCACATTTCAGAAATGTATTATGTAAGATGAACATATGTAATTTTAATGTTGCCTTTTTATTAAGAAGGTATTTAAATGTGACATTAGCATTCAAAGTGGATGATGGGTTATGTCACCTGTTGAAACATAAACAGAAATAACGATTTAGTTTATCTGGCCAATTTTTGTTTTAACGTTATGCTTTTCAAGAAACAACACAATTATGCTTCAGATTTCTAATCAGGCCACCAGGAAAGTAAAAAGATGATGGATGGGAATTCTTGCTCACTCTGGAATCAGTGGTATGGCACCAGTTTCAGCTGTAAAACCATGAGTAGGTGCAGCGTCAGATGGTAAACTCAACATTCATGAGGCTGATCAGGAGGATGAGCAAAGGAGCTTAAGACCAGCCTGGGCCACAACGTAAGACTAGATCTCAAAAAAACCAAAACCTACCACCATCACCCTCCTTGGATTTTTTTCATTACTAATCCGGAAGGGAAGCTGCCCACCGTGGTCACCCGGAAATCAGAGAGCAAGCTGAGAATGAAGAGCTAAACACTTTCTTCTAGAAGCCGCCCCCTCCATGCCACCCGCCCCCTCCTTGCCACCCGCTCCCCAATTGGTCTGAGTGAGCATCACAGAAAGCACATGCTCAGTTTATCCCTGTCCCTCATGGGTGGAAACTGTAGTGCTTGATACAATAAGGAAGTCAGTCAGAGATGGTTCACAGTCTGGTGGAAATTGATGCTGGTCCTTGCTGCTGTGTCCGTGATACCCAGTCTTGCTGGGGGTCCCTCTCTGTCTGTGATTACTGGGTCAAATTCAGTGTCCCATCAAATTCTACATGCTAAACGGCTTCATCAAATCCAAGTATAAAAATAGCCATCCTCCTGTGTCACATAAAACCACGAGTAAATAAATTTACATAGCATCCCCGAGACCCGCTTCTTGAGTTTATTAACTTTCCGCAGCAGTGCATAGAATGCAGAGACACTTACTGGCTTATAACAAAGACGTCATAAATAGGCAGAGGAAAAGGTTCTAAGCAGGGCACCTCTTCCTGGAGGAGGTTGGGATGTGCCACCCTCTCAGTACATGGATGTGTTCACCGATCAGAAGTTCTTTCTAACACTGTCTTCTGGGGGTTTGGATCATGGTTGATTAAAGTATTGGTCCTTGGTTATTGACCTCAGTTGCCTGCCCAGAGGCTTAGAATGGGTGGGCTTGCAAGTTTTAATTTTGGAGCCTATTAGGAATAACAAAAGTGGTTCCTCTCAACTCTTTTACAAAGGAAATCTCAAAGATTTTAAGAATTCTATGCTGTAGGGGGCTTTCCAGCCAGCACTTGGACCAAAACCAAGACCCCTTTCACGGCCCTACATGTATAGACACCAACTACTGAAGCTTCCTCCTGAGTGTTTCCTGCCTGAGAATGCTTACTTCAGGAACAGACCAAGGCTCCCAGTCTGAGGTGTAGCAGACCCCATCTGACCCCAGCTTTCCTATACCTGGGCCTCTGTGTGTGTTCTTTCTTTATCCCTACAAAGCCTCCAGTTGGGATTCCAGGACTCAAACCATTCAGTTCTGTGTTAGGAACTAGATACAGCCTTAAGACATAAGTTATAGAACCTTTAGTGATGTATTTTGGATTGTTCATAAAGCACAATTTAAAACTCCACAGTGATATTCTACAAACATATCTTGAGTATCAATTAGACTATCTTATCAGAGTCTCCTTGTGCCCTGGGAATTTAGCAGATGAGGTATCTTTCAGTCCATTACAGGAACAAGACAGCCAGGATCCTAAATCCTCTGGGAAGGCTCCAGCCAGAGCCTGAGTTCATGGGCTTCAAGCCAGGGCTTTCTGCTAACCACAGAGCCTTCCACGACTTGTGCTCTGCACATCCCAGGCCTGTTCAGAATTACACATGAGAATGCAAGCCTCCTTTACTTTGAAAATGAAGCAATATCAGCCCAGAAGTATCTGAAGCCTACTATCTTCTGAAGCTCACGCTCTTGAGGAGTCAGAGGCTGGCTGGGCTCTTCTCAGTTGCATGCATTTCAACCATAACAACCTACTAGAGGAACCACACACAACTGTTTGAGGCCTAATACCCTTTTGACATTAGTTTGTTTTTTTTTTAAATACACTATTTTTTTTTTAGAGTGTATATCCATAGTATCATTGCATGAAGGTGTCAAGAGTCCCTGTATCCTTGTCCCCATACATGCTACCTTGGTGGTGTACAGTTCATGGATTTGGAGTGTGTATGAGCATAGGCTTATGTGTGCATACATGTGATCATGTATGTTCATATATATGTGCATATATACACATAATAGATATGGACAGAGAGAGAGAGAGAGAGAGAGAGAGAGAGAGAGAGAGAGAGAGAGAGAGAGAGAGTATCTTTGCCCTAAAGCCCTTTGTGTTTTCTGTCACACTTTTAGACCCAGGACAGTCTTTTATATTTCTCATAGTTCTAACTGGTCATGTTTTCAAATAAAGTTTTAACATTGGATATACAAAGAGAAGAGAAGGTGGGGGCTTTTTTTATTATTCATCAAATGATTGCTGTATTTTAGTTGTGATTAGAGTCAATATTTTTCCAATGCCAGCTCTCAAAGAAACAATCAAACCTGGTTCTGAAGCTAAGCCTTCAGATTGGCTTAGAAGCCGGGCGAGTGTTAGGTGGCCTCTCCCACCACAGCAACTGCAATTGGCAGTCGTGGGGTTGCTGCCACCTGGTGGATATTGCTTGTAGTGCAGCCAGCGAGGCCGTCCTAGCCAGTGTGAGCAGCCACAGAAAAAGGACCTCCAGTCAGTCACATTGATAATGCTTCAGCTGAGCTCCCTTATTACCTGGGAAGACCAAGAGCCTGCGCGGTTTATTATGGGTTTGTGCTGTTTATTAATCCACAACTGTATTGTTTTTGATAGACAACCTAAGATTAAGGCTAATAAAGGACTCTGGAATGTGGACTCGATAATTTTGTTGGCTTGAGAACAAAGAAGAAAGTCAGTAAATAGTACCTGGATCCTCCAGTAATTACTCCATCTTATAAATTACTGTTTTCTCCTATTCCAGCCCACAGTCTGTCATTCTTGAAAGTATGATATATTAATTTTGAGCTAAGCAATATCCACAGGGAGTAATCAGAGTTGGCACCGTACAGGTGTTTCCCAATGGAAAAGGTTACTATTGAAATTATTTATAAACGCATCAGAAAGCTGAATGTTAACCGAATGATTTTTCATCTGCTCATCAAATTCATGAGTTATATATGCACCAAATCACTCCCTCTGTCTGACATTCCAAAGGTCATGCTTATCTCCTTCAGGGTGAAAACACCCTTCCTTGTTATCTTTCTAATTTCTCATTTTCAAAGTTAGTTTTAATTTGCTTATTATAGGATAGTTAACTCCCCTGAATTTCATGTTTATCATTCTTATTAATTTCTTTTCATATATATATATATATGTATACATATATATATATACATATATATATATGAAAAGAAATTCCATATACTGTGAATGGAATATATATATTCCATATATTCCAATGGAATATATATATATATATTCCATTCACAGTATAAAACAACATCAGGTATTTTTTTTAAAAAAACAACAAACGAGTATTGTTCCTTGACAGTGTCATACATGTACATAACATACTCTGGTCACATGCCCCTCCATCTTATTTCTCTCTTACTCCCACCAACCTCTCCTTCTGTCACCCAGTCCCCATCTCATTTTTGTAAGTCAAGAACAATGAGGCTGGAGATGCCACTTACATTAAGAGTGCAGTTGCTCTTCTAGAGGACCAAGTTCAGTTCTCAGCATCCACAGCAAACAGTTCATAGTAGCCCTGGAACAGCAGTTCCAGGGAATCTGACTCCCTCTTCTGGCTTCTGAGGGTACTGCACACATGCAGTGCATATACTCAGGCACACACACACAAACACACATGAAAGTAATAATAATAATAATAATAATAATAATAATAGGCAATGAAGCTTTCAGTAACATTTACTTGTACCTCCCACCCAGTCCTGAAGCCACTGCCACATCTTCAGTTTTTGTTAGGGTTAAAATAACTCAACACAACTACATCTATCTGCTTATGAATCTATAGGCCAGGAAGAATGTAAAGAGACTCCTTTCTGTTCTCTCCTTAGCTGAAGTTGTCAGAGATAGGACAATGTGAAAAGGCACACATATCAGTGACAATGCCAGCAGAGATTTGGGGACTCATCTGGAACTGCTGTCACACGCCAGCTGTGACTGTTCCATGCAGCTCCTGTTCAACTTGGCTTCACCAAATGATAAAGTGGTGAATTCGCACAGTATTTCTGGGTTTGGTGGTGGGTACCTGTAATCCTAGCCCTTGTGAGGCTCAGGCCAGAGGATTGCCTTGTGTTTGACAGTTTGACTTATGTAGAGAGAGACCCTGTCTCACAGAATGGAAACAGTATCAGCACAAAGAAGTTACATAGTATCTTTACTTAGTTTGATGTTGCTATAATAAAATACCCTGACAAAAGCAAATTAAGGGATAAAGTTTATTTTAGCTCATATTTCCAAGTTGTTGTCCATCCACCAAAGTCACAGCAGCAGGAGCTTGAGGGAGTGGGTTACATCCACAGTCAAGAACAACCAGCATTGCATGCCTGCCGGTGCTCAGCCGGCAATGCATGCCTGCTAGACCTGAATGCCCATGATGTGGTATCATACTCGGGTGTGCCTACCCGCCTCTGTTAACCCAATTAAGAAAACCCTTAACATGCCACAGCCACAGATTAACTTAATCGAGATAATTCATTGAGACTCCCTTTCCAGGGAATTCTAGGTTCTAGACTATGTCAAATTGAAAGTTAAAGCTAACCAGCACACACAGTAATCGATCTGTGCCCCTCATTCTTTACAAGTGAATTGCTAAGTTTGACCCACCTTTAAGGGGCAAGGAATTACTTCATCTTAAATGTTTTATTATCTTTTTAATTCATTTATTCTTTCATATATTACATCCAGACCACAGTGTCCCTCCAACCCCCATCATGCCTCCCCTCTTCCCATTCACTCAACAATTTCCCTTCAGAAGAGGGCAGACCTCCCGGGAATATTGACCAAACATGGCATATCAAGTTGCAATAAGATTAGGCACCTCCCCTCTCATATTAAGGCTGGATGAGGTAACCCAGTAGGAGTTCAAAGGTCCCCAAAGCAGGCAAAAGAGTCAGGGATAGCACCAGCTCCCTTTGTTAGGAGTCCCACCAAAACACCAAGGTATACAACTATAACATATATACAGAGAGCCTAGGTTAGACCCATGCAAGCTCCCTGTTTGGCAGTCTCTATAAGTCCCCATGAGTTCTAGTTAATTGATTTTTTAGATGTTCTTTTTGTGTCCTTGACATCTCTTGGCTCCTACAATTCTTCCTCCCCTCTTCCATGGGACTCCCCGAACTCTGTCTGTTTGGCTGTGGGTCTCTGCATCTGTTTCCATCAGTTGCTAATGAAGCCTCTCTGATGACAGTTGGACTAGGCACTGATCCATGAGTATAGCAGAATGTCAGTATGCATCACTCCATTGACTCCCCCATTTACTCCCCCGTCCCCCTGCGGCCCCCTGGGTTGTGTTTGCTTCTATCCTAGGTCTCTGGATCACCCGGCCTCTGGTTTCTGGTCCTCCAGGCAGTGTCAGGTGGACTCCCTATCATGGCGTGTAATTTCTACTTCTTGATGGGAGAAACAGCAAAGGATTTGAAGGTCCATTTTAAAAATAATAAGATTGTTAGCTATTTATTAAGAACTATATGTTAGTTTATTCATAGCGATGCCATTAAATAAATAACATCATAATAGAGTAATTGTGATTTAATAAGGTTTTTTGCTTGCTTTCGGTTTTTTAAGACAGGGTTTCTCTGTGTAGCCCTGGCCATCCTAAAACTTTCTCTATAGACCAGGCTGGCCTTGAACTCAAAGATCCACCTGACTCTGTCTTCCAGGTGCTAGTATTGAAGGCATTTACCACTACTGCCTAGCTTAATATAGTTTTAAACAAAAGAAAAAAATGAAAAAAATTCTGGTTATAAAGTCCCTTCCCCAAAACAAATTAATTTTTTTAAAAATCATTTTTTCTAGCCGGGCGGTGGTGGCACACGCCTTTAATCCCAGCACTTGGGAGGCAGAGGCAGGCGGATTTCTGAGTTCAAGGCCAGCCTGGTCTACAGAGTGAGTTCCAGGACAGCCAGGACTACACAGAAACCCTGTCTCGAAAAATCCAAAATAATAATAATAATAATAATAAAATAAAAATAAAAATAAAAATCATTTTTTCTAAATGAGTCATGTGACAAATGTTTTCAGTGGGTAGTTGTGTATAATTTATAATGCATGATGGTCAATGGAATTAAGAAAGAAAAGCCAACTTTCAAAATCACTGTCTCAAAGGAATAACATGTTAGATTTTTGTTGTTGTTATTGCTTTTTGACATAGCATTTCTATATAGCCTTGGCTATCCTAGAGTTCGCTCTGTAGACCAGGAGGGCCTTGAACCCACAGAGAAACCTCCCCCCACCCCTACTTCTGCCTCCTGAGTGCTGAGATTAAAGGCATGTACCACCACTGCCCATCTTAGATTCTTTTTTAATTTTAAAAACCATTTATTTATTCTATTCTATGTGTGTGAGCATTTTGCCTGGATGTATATAAGCCATATCCAGCATGGTTTCAGGGACAGAACTGACTAGGGCAAAGAGAGGATGAAGGAAAGGCAGACAGACAGACAGACAGACAGGAAAGTTGGGATAGGATGGGCTGGAATCTTTGATGGAGAGACCACAACACTGCAGAAGTTCAACATGTTTACTATTACACAGATGACTAGGGAGGCAGGATTACTGCATACAGCTCAACAGGGAGTCAAGGTTACTGCGTACAGATAAGCAGGGAGGCAGGGTTTATGGTGTACAGCTGGATTAAGGAGACAAATTTAGCTAATCTTGGTAGGAGCAATCTCTATAGGAAACTGTCTTCAGGCCATAAATATCTGGGGAACGTAAGCTATGTCGGACACTTCTGCACATACCGTCAATAGCCACATGGTGGACCAGATAGGACGGCTTTGCCTTGTTCCTCTGGGCCTGAGGCTAGGTCCCTGGCATGACCACACTCACGTCAGCAGCATACATTCCCTCAGGACCTCACTTCCTCTTTTCCTTACATGAAAATGTGTACCACATGCCTGTCTGGTGTCTGAGGGGGTCAGAAGAAGGCCTGGATCCCCTGGGATTGGAGGTATAGATGGTTGTAAGCTATTGTGTGATACTGGGAATCAAACCTGGGTCCTTTGCAACAGCAACAAATATTCTTAATTGCTGAGCCATCTCTTCAGCCTCAACCATGGTAGATTCTCCTAAAAATGTAAAAATCGTTCCTGCTACTTTAGTGCTCAAAACAACGGAGAATAATGGAGTTGAAACTAGAAAAAGCCAGCTTTACAGATTCTTTCACGGCTTATGTGTCCTTTCCCCTACGATCCCTCCTTCCCTCTCATCTACTCCAACGTCTTTCTAAATTTCATACTATGTCCACAATCACACCTGTTTACACATACACATGTACACATCTTAAGCTAAGATCAGTATATAAAGGAGAGCATGAAGGTTTTCTCTCTTTATGAGTTTGTGTCACCTCGTTTGATATATATTTCAAGTCCATCAATTTCCTATCAATGTCATAATTTCATTTTCTTTATACGTGAATAATATTCATTTTCCATATGAGTTACAGTTCCATTGTCCCATTATCTGTAGGTGGCATTTGGGATGGCTTCATTTCATAAGGTAGGCTTGTAACGAGACTCTTGGGATTACAATTTTTTTTCCAGGAAATTCTCTGTTGTGGGAGAGGACAGACTAGCCCTGGGGCTCATGGAGACAGAGGAGGCCAGGACTTAGCTTCACCCTGATGTTGGCCAGGGTCCTGGCTAACTTGCATTTGCACATCTCCTGTCTTTGTTTCATCTGTTCTGCAAATTATGACGTGGCCTTGGGCAAAGCAGAGACAGAATTTCTTTCTTTCTCTTTAGATTTGGCTCAAACTGTAAACAAACCCATTTCCCTTGCCAATCCCTAGGTTTTGAGGCTCCAGTTACCTCAGTTCCACTGAAGTTGCCCCTCAGAGAGATTCTTGAAGTTTCTACATCAGTCATAAAATCAGGCTTGGGACCATAAAGTGATTGATTGCGCTGTAAATATTTAACTGTAGAATATGTAATGTACAATCTCGAAGGCACTGAAATATTATGATATATTATTTATGATCCCAGTTGAGCATTCCTCTTTTGATACATGACGAGAAGACATCAGGCATTTTATTTTTACATAGCCAACTATGAATTTACTTTGCTGTATTTGTGTAATAAATCAAACTGTCATAATGGCCAGGAGTACGTGACTTTGGATTGCCATGAAAATCTGTATATTCCCGTCTACACGCAGTGACTTTTTCACCTGACTAGCCCCAGGACATCAGGGTGTCTCTGACATGTGACGACATTGAGTTCTTGGGTCTCTCACAAAAAGAAAGTGCTCAACAAGTTTTGCACAAAGATGTTGGGGGGGTTGTCATCAGGATTTTTAGATACCCCTCATCTGTACCGCACACATACGTGTTCACATGAGTGATGAGGTCATGACCTTATGTGAGCGTGTGTTCTACATGTTGCTGGCAGTCCTTGAATCACCCTGTCGAGTAGTTTGTCATACAACGAGGGACAGTGATTTCATTCACAAAACTGTCATTGTGCAATCAGGAAACATAATCAAATGAGAATATTCCAGAGACAGAACACAGCAAACCATTGTGCCTAACAAAATATAGAAAAATCTTTTCTTCTGAGAAGCATGAAAATAGCTACCCCTGACACTACTGTATCCTTTATGTCTGCTTTTAACTTGTGTGGCTTTTTGCAGGGAGCCAAACAGCAGCCTCTATTGATCCTGGCTCACAGTCCCCACCTTTGTCAGAGTCTGTGCACAGTGCCAAATCTTCAGGAATAAAGTCACTCAGTTCGCTCTCTCCCTGGGTAGCAGGGATTGCAGACTCATAACTGTTACTTCGTTTCAAGGGAAGAATGAGGAATTGCACTTCAGAGGACAGTGTTTCCACAGCCCTGAACTGTGATTATCTCGAGTACTTTTGCTCGGAGTTCATTCATCTCCTTCCTCCGAGCTGTTCAAGGCCAAGTGCTGTCTTTTCTGGTTGTCTTTTCTTTCTTTATAAAAGAAATGTATAAATGTATTTGCATTATCTCTAGTGGTGTGTGTGCATGCATGTCTGGGTGGCAGTAAGTGCACTGCTTGTCTGGAGGTGTGTGTGTGACGGGGTATGTGCACATGCTTGCAGGTGCCTTAGAAGCTGGAGGTGTCAGATGCCCTGGAGCTGGAGTCACAGGCAGCTGTGAGCTGTCTGACAAGGATGCAAGAATTGAACTCAGGTCATGTACTTGCTTTTGTCAGCTGGGCTTTTTCTCCATCCCCTGTTCTGATCTGTCTTTAAGGAACTACTTTGTTTCTTACTCTTTGGAGGAGTAAAGGTCTCACTCTGTTGCCCAGGTTGATCTCAAACTAGTGGCAATCTTCTTGCTTCCGAGACCCCAAGCATGCACACACCTGACAAAAACTTATCCTTTATTCTGTTATTGCTTCTTTTGTCGACCTTCATAAGACCCACCGATCTCCTTCCTGAGGACTCTGAAGACCACAATTACCACTGCACTCAGAAGCTATGAGAACTCTGGATTCTGGATTTAAGGAAGAAAATGGTAGGGAATAAATTGGAGCCATAGAGTGTGACATTAGTATTCTAGCATGAGCCTAGTTGAGTGACTGTAAGCCGACCTGTGCACTCGGGAATCCTCAAGAACTCACTGCTAAGTGGATAATGACGGGCCTGGTTTTGAAGAGGTCAGAGCAATTGAGTGGCTTGTTCTCAGTTCCACTTCTAGACCATTCTAAACCATCGCATCCTACAAAAGTTCTGATCTTTCTGCTCTACCCATTCTCACGATGCTGTGCTTCTAGGTTTCAGTATTTGACATCAGCTTTGGGAGATTATGACTGTTTATGCCCCTGAGTACCTGGCAACTTACCTGTCTGTCTGCATGAAAGCCATCCCCAGGGCTAGACTCGTGTCTGACCAAGTCAGGGGCTTTTGGTTCTTTTTTTCCTGATCTTAAGAAAGCATTGCTTTCACTTGAAAAAATATTCTCTTCTATTTCTTGTAAAACTAGACTAGACAAAGATTGAGATCACGTCAACTAGGCAGATAAGTACTTGACAGTATCTACTGTAAAGTGCTTGTGAATTTATTTTTGTAGCATAGAAGTAATTAATGAATTACGATGTTGTAGTGTGTACCTGTAAACCCAGCATTTAGAAAGCTGAGGTATGGGGGTCACAAGTCTGAGGCCAGCTTAGGTTACACAATGAGACTCTATCTCAAAATAAAACAGGAATAAGTGCTAATATAGAAAAATAGAGATAATAGGGGCATTTAAAACGTCTATTATCTAACTCTGCTCCAAAGTTAACAGTTGTTCATTAACTGTTATATTATACTGCTAATTATGTATGTGTGTATATGAGAGAGAGAGAGAGATCTTAGTGTTGAGGTAGTTTCACCAGCTCCCATTTTGCTTCGCATACACCTTAAAAAGAATGACCTTCAGTAGGGGAAACAATAGGGCTGAGACACAGAAACAGGAGAGGGCCAAGAGACTAGGCAAAGACAGGCAGAGAGGAGTTAGTTAACCTTAGGGCCACTCCCAGAGCTCACTCTCCACTCCAGAGCCAGCTCTAGCCACCCCACACTAGCTTCTCTCCCTCACCTACTCCCTGGCTCTCTTGCAATGTGAATCTGATTATCATGGTTAATCGTTCATGAACACTCAACAAACATCTAGCTGGCCATTCTGTAAGTCTGCTGAGGACCCAAGTTCGATTCCCAGCACCCATGTTAGGCAGTTCACAATTCTCTGGTACTTCAAGTCTAGGGGATCTAATGCTTCTGGCCTTCTGCATTCATGTGCACAAACCTATCCACACACACACATATGGATGTGCAATTGAAAACAATAAAGATGGATATAAGAAAAAACTCTGTTCAAATAAATAAAAAAAAATATTTTCCATCTTGGAGACCTCAATTATATGCTGGCAACTAAAAGTGCCAGATAGTTCTGGCTTTTCATAATGAAGGCATGGCTTCTACTGAAACAACTGTCCCACAGAACAACCCAAAACTATGAATATTAAAGAGTATTACATCTATGTGAATTGGAGGGAGGAGTGCATATACCCTCTTGCATGTGGGTGACCAGAGGGCAACTTCCTGGAGTTGGTTGATTCCTTCCACCATGTTGATCCTGGTCTAAAAGCTTGTCTGGACAGCGTTGTTCAAGATGACCCTCTTACTTTTAACTGGGCTACAGACCTGGTTTATTACCCAGGTAAGTTTATTTCTCATCCAACTAGATGCTGTAGAAAACATGCCTGCCTTAAAAATCCTGCAGAATCAGGTGAGAGTCTGACCTTCATTGTAAGGTAGAAACAGACAGGGGAACCAAACAGCTGTTGTTTAGAGGACATTTGTGGGACTGGCTGACACAACCAGGAGCTCAGTTGTCCCTCCTTGGGACAGGAGAGCTGAAGGGACCAATAGCTGCTCAGTCCAAAAATGAGGGAGCCTCAGAACAAGAGAGAGCAAACTCAGGTCATCAGCAAGTGCCTTTGCCCACTGTGACATCACTCCAGCCTCCAATACATCCATACACACACATACATATGCACATATACATATTCATTCACATACACATAAACACACACATATATATGTGATACACACACACACACACACACACACACACACACACACACACACACATCCATGCTGTAATCCCAGCACTTGGAAGGTTGAGATAGAAGAATTGTAAGTTGCATCTGGGCTACACACAAAGGCTCTCTTAAACAGTAATAATGAAAACTAGACAAAATAAGGGGGGAAAACCCTCTGTGAAGTCTAGAACATAATGGGAAGCGGTCGTGGGAGTTAACTACCATAGAAACTGCTTCTATGGGCTTTGAAAACCAGAGGTTAAAATCCCACTTGATGACAGCAGTTTGAAAGTGATGTGAGAATCAGGAAGGACAGTGTCTGAGGGGACACTTGGGGAGGGTCACTGAATGTACATTTAATTTAGAGGGCATTTATGAAACTGGCTGACACATCCAGGAGCTTGGTTGTCCCTCCTTGGGACAGGAGAGCTGAAGGGACGCTGCTCAGTCCAAAAATGGGGGAGCCTCAGAATAAGAGAGAACGATGTCATAGTGGGACCTGAAGCTGAGGACCTGGATGCTCAGGGTGAGGGCGGGGGGAGGGTGTTGGTGAATTGTCTGAGTCTGGTGTTTCTGCTGTGCTGACAGTGAGTCACACCTGCTCCAGGATGGTCACCTGTGTTCTCATGAGCAACCATTCTCTGTCATCCACTTTCTGTTCCATCCAGGGTTCTGGCCTACTGAAGTGCGCCAGTCATGTTCAGAATGAGCCTTCCCCACTCAGTTCACTGACCCACAAGGCAATCATTTTTGATAACGTCCTTGTAGACATACCCAGAGATGTGTTTGCCAGCTTACTAGATATCACTCAATCCAGTCAAACTGGTAAATCAAGATTGACATTACAAGAATAGCTTTAATTTTTTCACATAAACTCTGCTGGACTCTTCTACAACATACATGCAAGGCAGACTCCAAACAACCCATTCAAAAGTAAGAATAAGAGAGTCCCGCCACTGCCTGCTAACTGCCTACTAAAGCAGTTAAGACTTTACAGAAGAACCTGGAATCTTTTCAAGGTCCTGTTCACAAAATGTTCAAAATGCAAGCTAAGCTGGTAGATAGAGCAAGAAATAGCTATATGAGGTCCATTACCAAGTAAAATGGCAGCCAATAGGAATCCATTTTGAAATGATCCAGGCACTAATGGAACTGGAGGAGTGGCTCAGCCACTGAGCATGCATACAGCTCTTGAAGAAGACTGCCGGGAAATAAATAATTAACATGTAGTCTCTAGTCAGAATGGAAATGACATGAGACCTTGGAACATTAAGAAGGAGCAAGACCTAACACAAGAGTAAAGATACGGGATAAAGTGCAACAGATTTTTCTTCTAATCTTGTGCTTTCTAAATTTTGTTCAATAGCTCCAAGAATTATAAGGGCTCACACCCCCACCCAGATTACCCCAAAGAAATCCACTGGTATTAGGAACCACACAAAGGCACACATAATTAAACATAAACATGTTTTTAAAATTACCATTAGAAGTTACTTAACAGGCAGTGCTTTGGATAGACTTGTCTGTGACTTCTACCTGCAGCACACTTCCACACCACGGTGGGCTCCAACTCAGAGCCTGTGTGGAAGGGAACACCGCGGGGTTTGACAGTCTCAGTACTTCTAACACCGTAGAAAGACTAGCGCTCAGAGTACATAGGAAAAGCTCATAGTGTTTTCAGTAAGAGAAAACAAGAACAACAACCAAAAAAAAAATTGAAAAACAACTAAAAAGTAGAATATAGGAAAGAAAATTAGAAAAGAATGATTATACCCGCTACTCCAAGACAAACAGAAAACACACACACTCATACACATACACACACACACACACACACACACACACACACACACACACACACACAGCTTAGAAGTAGCTTTTTATTGCAATATTAAAAAGTCAAGAAAAACAGATGCACATCTTGCCTACAAAACTATAAAACAGGCAAGACAATACATTTCCATCAATGTACTGAGATAAAGAGACAAATTTACAGATAGATTTATTTCCCACTTAACATGCTCAAGCAGCTCTCGAGTGAAGAACAATCACCTTCTTTTCTGTATCTCCACTAGACGTAGAAGTTACAGCTTTCTGTCGGGGTTATCTAAAAAGTGCACATTTATAACTAAACATCTCGTCACATCACTGGAGTCCATGTAAGCTGTGGCTTCCTTCTTTCTATTTCCCAAGTGCAGTCACGGTCAGTGTGTGTGCCCTGGGTCTTCCAGCTTGGCGGGGAAGAAAGCCCAATTAAAATGAGACATACAATTTACATCACCATCTTTTAGAAAACAGAAACTACTTGTCATCAGTCCTTAAGAAACTACTTGTCACCAGTCCTTAAAAGGTATGCTTTCTTAATCTATCATTTCATCGGAAGGTTCCGGTTGCTGTTTCTAAGTGCACAGATTAAACAAAAACCACACTCCTTAAGGGAGGAAAGTACCATGAAGGGTGGGCATTGTTTGACACAGCACGGGAAAGCTGTACACTTTTGATGGCATTAATTCCATAAAGTATATTCATTTTGATTTCTTGCTAAGACCCGGGAAAGGGAAGGCTTTCATGTTGACGTAGATCATTGTTGAAATAAAGCTTTCTTTCCTGAAATTAGATTATGGGGTAAGCCACGCCAGATAATCTCTGCTAAAGATACAAGCTATAATTATTTTGGGAGGTTTCAATCACTGTTTGGAATTGATACCTAAGCCTTTCTTCTCCCCTATTCTTTGCAGACTTTTTAATGTGATATTTGGGGGGGGGGATGCTTTAGGTAGGAAACATCGGCTTTTGAAAGATAAAGGTATAATTATCATTAGAATAAGGAGCCCATTAAAAGAAGAGTCTCAAATAGAAAGATCTTTTCGATATATTGTGCTATGCATCCTTTCATAAAAGCTGGAAAAGAAAGAAAGGGAACGCCTATAATATTACCCTCCCATTAGCCCACTTGGGAGAAAAGGAAGGGCTGAGATGAGGAGTACTCAAATACCGTGCAACGGAGCTATTCTAGTGCCACATAATTAGTGTCGTACTGATAGCCTCTGTGGGCCTATGTGGAAAGGAAAGGCAGCCATGACTCTTGGGGCTCAGTTGCTAGCCTCCTACTCTCCCTCTGCTCCACCCCCAAGTTCCCCTACAACTCCCCAAAACCCTGGGATTTGACCCAACTCTTTATAGTCAGTCATCAATTCCCAAACTGTTTGGTGTAAAACTCTTACTTCGAATACATCTGAGTTTTATTTATTTATTTGACTTCTGAGATAGATAGGGTATCATGTATCTCAGGCTGGTCTTAAACTCTCTAGCTAAAGAATGATCTTGGGTCACTCATTCATAGTGCCTCTGATGCTATTACTGATTTTGGAAATAGAATTAATCAATGGAAAGAAAGCAATGAAGCATTGAAGTGATTCCGAGCTGTTATGGAGTTTGGGAGCTCAGTTAGATTGAAGGTTGTATTTGGTCTTTGGAAACAGTCATGATATTTAAAAGGAAGTTCACTACATACCAAACATGTTCAGTGCATTTAGTTGTAAACTGTAAGTTTTTCTCACCCTTAAAATTCTAGTGTTTAGTTTGGCTTTATTTTTTATTCAAAAGACAGAGCTGTGCTAAGACATGGTGGCTGGTGACACATTCCTGTAATCCAGCATTTGGGAAGTGAAGGCAAGGATAACCATATGTGTTCAAGGTCACCCTTAATTATACAAAGAGTGAGGCCAATTTGGGTTATTAGAGAAACCAAAATCCCAAGAGAGAGTTTCACTATGTTGCCCAGGCCGGCCTTGAGCTGTGTCTCAGATATCAGCCTCTCAAGCAGCTGGAACTGTAGGCTCATACTTTATTTTTCAATCAGAAAATGCAGTCGGGGATCTGTATTTACTGACGCTGAAGGTCTTTGCTCCCAATTGGTTTTTAATCTATCAATAAAGATGCCAGTGGCCAATGGCTGGGCAGAAAGAAAGAGACGGGACTTCCAGGTTCCTTGTAGGCTAGGAGAGAGGAGAGGGCAGAAAAGGGAGAATCAAGATACTTGGGGGAGAGAGAGAACAGGCTCAGAGCTGCAGGGGAGAGCTTCCAAAATGTAGGCGGAAAAGGGAAAGCGGCCCACGGAAGGGCAGCTTGGAAACGTCTTGGGCAGCAAGACCAATGGGCTTCACAAAAGGTAACCAGGCAACTACGTTGAGGGTAGATTTAGAGACGTTGAGCTCGGAGTAAAGGGAAGGGCTCGCTACCATGGAAGGCTTAGAGCTTAGAAGAGCCCAGCCACAGAGCCAGTAAGGCAATTTAAAAATGAGCGTGTGTGTGTGTGTGTGTGTGTGTGTGTGTGTGTGTGTGTGTCTTTCATCTGTGGATCTGAGCTACTCCTGGGCAGGTATGTGCCTGCGACTTGCTAGGAGCTCGAGGCGAGGCGGAGTAGCCAAAACTACCCTTTACAGGCATCATTTCAGCACAGTTATTACTACAAGTTTCCATCAGAGCTGAGCGATAAGTCTGGCCATGTGAATGATGGTCACTTCTAAACCTCAGCTCCCTGCTAAGACCTCCAAATTCCACAGAAATTAGGAAGGAACCTGCCTATGGTCCCAGGGAAGGGCAGGCCAGGATATATGTGTCTCCGAATGAAAATGTGTTCAGCAGCTAAGATCCTGAGGAACCAACACGGTAATGACTTCATCTTGAAGGCTGTGAGTATCCTCATCCAGGTCTCCTTGTCAGCAAGACAGATGCCCTGTTAAGATTAAAAGGGCATCAAGGCAGGCTCTGACTTGTTGGCAGTGGCTGAGGCCCCAAGATCTCCGTCCAAGTCTTTATGGCATCTTTCCCATCATCTAAGGGGTCCCCTTGGAAGAGGACCAAAGGTAAGGCAGCATCCTGTAACAATTCCATTAGCCTTCATCTGCAACTTTATTCATAGGTGGACCATAGTGCTGCCAACTAGAATAAATAGGGAAGGAGTACGGTGAAATATGGGATCTTGGGCAGAGGAGCCAGACTGCCAGGGTTTGAATGTCAGTTCCATCAATTAAAGAGTTGTGTGATGTTGGTCCAAGTTACTAACCTTTCCAAGCTTCAGATCTTTCACCTAAAAATGGGGATGGTAACAATACCTGTCTCACAGGGTCTGTCTGGAGACTGAAGGAGCTAATATTTGTAAAGCACATAGTAAGAGCTAGGGAAGCACTTTGGGAAATACAAGCAGAGATGTGAGGGCATCCTTCCCAGTGTGCAGATGCAAGGCAGGTTTATGGGGATTGAGCGTGGGCGTGTTTGCATTGCAAGAGGTTCAGAAGCTGAACCGTGAAGTACACCAACTCCTGGGAGTCTAGGCACTGGACTGAGTGTTACAAAATCTTCTAGGTCTAACCAAAGATCTCCTTAGCAGTCTGCAACTAAGCAAGTGCTCCAAAATACCCTCATATATACTCTCACGTCCAAGGCCTACATGAGCCCAAATTAGCTGAAGAGGGAGCTAGATACTTTCCTAAAGCAACCCCCCCACACACACCATGTTTTCCTTACAACATCTATGTGGCACAATGATTCAAATCCTGCTCCAGGTATTTGTGATCTTATTTTAAAAGTGAAGAGAGGTTCTACCTAGTTCTGAAATCACTGAGCTCCCAGAATATACTCCCTCTGGGCATAGCAAGAGGCCAAGGATGCTACCAGTTCAGCAGACAAACCCACTGGTAGGTATATCCAATGCCTGGGTCCTCAAGAGGAAAGGAGAAACAATCACAATTTATATTGATCATGTCCTTTTTACATTTGGTAAGTTCACAGGCCTCAGTCAACACAATTATTCTCGGGAAATCCTCCTTGGTGACCATAATATACATTGGCCTATGACCCCAAGTCACCTATGGCTAGGTAGGACAAGCTAAATTGTAGGGCTGACTTAGGAAGAGAAGTTACGAGGCTGCATCAACATTTCACATGGTGGACCTCTGGCCATTGTCAGCAAGGCTGAGGGTTCTTTTCCGGGCTGCTCCCTCACTGCTTAACTCTGCATCTGCTGCATCCATATTGTGGGCGGAGCTTATTGCTATGGCGCCTTCCATTCCGTCTGCGTTGCCTCCATTTTGCTGAAGAGGGATAGAGCCTGGTTCCCTAGGGCGTTTCCACTGTGGCCTGGTGACAATCCAAAAGATAAGTGCTCCAAATACCAAAATCAGAAGGCCCAGGGTATTTGTAAAAACACCTTCTGGTGGGAATGAGTGGTATGAAGGATTTTTCCTAGGAAGAAAGTAAAAGAGGACCCAGTTACAAGCACACAGCATACACGGAATCCACCTGCTCAGGGTGAACCCTGGGACAGCTTCCAGGTGAGTGTCCTTAAAGTGAGGCATTAAAGAGACAGAGAGGTTATACTATGATTCACACTGTAGGATGTTATAAAATTATTAAAAGTTTCAAGTAAGAAAAGAATATAGCACGTGAAATACCTCATATCACTTTTTTAAAAAAGGATACAGAAATGTATACAGACTATCATTACCATTATAATTACAATTAGCATAAAATACACACCCCCCAAAAATGAATGCACAACTCATAACCCCAATAATTCTGCCACACTTTTAGTAATATTATACTACATGTATGGGATGAGAAATTATCTTAAAAATAGTTAAACCTTGCAGATTATTATTATTATTATTATTATTAAAAAGACTATTTATAGACCTAGAGAGATGGCTCAACAGTTAAGAGCACTGCTGCTCTTCTAGAGAACCTAAGTTTGGTTCCCTGGCGCCCACTAGGCAGCTCAGAACTGCCTGTAACTCCAGTTCCAGGGGGATCTAACACCCTCTTCTGGCCTCTAAGGCACAGCATGTATAGGTTACACAGACATGAAAGTAAAACCACTCATACACACAAAATAAAAATACATCTTTTAAAATGGCTATCTATGTGATGTTTCCCTTGTGAATATATATTTTACATTTTCTAGCTTACATGTTAAGAGAGAGAAAAGGCTACAAACTTACAGGGCAAAGAACAGCTTTTCCGTCACTCCCATGAGGACCGTTGCAATCACCGTTCCAAAGAGGAGGAGTCCGGAATACACATGTATGGGCATGACGATTGCCCGGAGAGACGGTGGAGCCCATGGAAGCAGAAAGATGAAAAAGCCTAAAACAAGCTGAACACCAGATGAACAATGGTTATCATTTTACTTCAGTTTTAAATTATTATTCTAGCTGGATTTGACAGCACATGCCTTCAGTCCCAGCACCTGGAGGCAGAGGCAGTCAAATCTCTATAAGTTCAAGGCTAGCCTGGTTCCAGGACAATCAGGGCTACACAGAGAGACCGTGTCTCAAAAACCAAAGACAGAAAGAAAGAAACTGACAATGTGCTTCACAAGAAAGGAACAGATGCTGTCTGAGTTAGTTTCCGCAGTGACTAAGTCTGTGGTGGGATACTTCCTTACAGCAGGATTTCTACATAAGCTGAAGTCTGTTCCACCTTACAATTCTGTTATTTTGGCCTCTGGCTCCTGTCCAGGAAGTATCCTCTCTTTGAGAAAATGTAGCTGCTATCAGATTATTGAATTTATTGAATTTACTGGAATTTTTTTTCTTCAAGTACTGATTTAGGATTTACATATTTAGTCAAATTTAAAAAAATAAAAATAGAGAAGACGGAGATATAACTATTGTACCTGTTCCTTCTTCCTCCTGCACAGCATGGAAGGAGCAAGGAGTGGGGAGCCAGAACAGAGGCCCAAGGGGTTCAGATCCCTGAGACCTTAGAATCCCTGCAGCTTGCCTTGGCAATGAAAGCTTTTGATTGGCTGTGGCGTATCTCACTGCTCATGGGCTGTGGGCGTATCTCATTATGGGTGTATCTCATTGTGGGCGAATCTCACTGTTCACCTAATATTCCGATAACTGAAGATGTTGCCCAGGGATTCACTCTTGGTCTTTGAAAATATTCCCACAATTTCATCCCATGATTCCTTGAGTGATTCCATCAGTATCAAAAGGTGCACTTCCCGTTGCCTATGGTGTGCTTTCTGTGTGGAAATATAGCTCAGCTCAATGAAAGCCAAAGATTTTGTATAGATGGTTTCCTGAAATGCACCATTGTGTCTTTTATTGAGGCCTCCCAGTGGAATACATAGTTCTTATATTTTTTTTGACCATTTTCACTCCAAGATCCTTATTCTTATCTCATTTTTTGTGACTTATCATGTGTGTCTGCTTTTTTATTTTTGTTAGTTTTTTTTTTCCTCCTCTACTGAGTCAGGGTATCATTATATAGCCCTGAATGTCCTGGAATTTGCTATGTAGACCAGGCTGGCCTTGAACTCACAGGGATCTGCCTGCCTCTGCCTCCCAAGTGCTGAGAGTAAAGGCCTGCACCACAATACCAATCAGTAATGTATCTTGTAATCCTGGGGAGTGCAGTGAGTTCAGTAGACATTTCAGTCAGACATTTGCTTACACAATCTTTCAGCAATTTAAATCTTATTTTTGCTTTTAAAGAAGTTAATCAACAAAAGAAAATTAGTCTTCAAAGGAAAGGGGAAGCATTAGAGAACGTTTGACTTTGTTGAAAGTGTTTCTGAATGTAGTGATGCAGACAATTTGTGATAATTTATGACAGTCTTTATTTCCTGTAAACCGTCTCAGTCTCACCACCGTACGAATGAAGAGAGAAACGTATAACGTAGTGGGCTCAGAAGCTCGAGACATTCTTTCATTGTGCCTATGTATATAAGGAAATAGGTGTTAATTTTTAAAGTGAGATTTATTTATTTTATGTGTATGAGTGTTTTGCCTGTATTTATGGAACTATTTGGGAAGGATTAGGAGGTGTGGCCTTATTGGAGGAGGTATGTAATTAGGGTCAGGCTTTGAGGTTTCAAAAGGCTATCACCATTCCCAGTGCCTCCTTCCCTCCCTTCCTTCCTTCTTCCCTCCCTCCCTCCCTCCCTCCTTCCCTTCCCCCCTCCCTTCCTCCCTCCCTCCCTTCCTCTCACTTTCAGGTCAAGATGTGAGCTCTCTGTGTTCCTGCCATCATGTCTTGTTCTGCCAGTATAGACTCTAACTCTCTGAAACTACAGCTCGAACTAAACACTTTCTTTTGTAAGTTGTCTTGATAACGGTGTCTTATCGAAATAGAGAACTAAGGCCCTGCTGTAATTAGATAATAAAAATTTACTTTTGTAGCATCTGCTCTAAACAGTTAAGCTTTTCTTAGTTATTATTCTCTTTAAATACATGGGTATCTTCTACTGTGCTACTTTATCTCACTTTAATAAATATATATGTTAGCCTAGGCTGACCTGGAAATTCACTAAGCAGCTGAGAATGACCTTGAATTTTGAATTTCTGATCTTCCTGGTTTCACCTCTCAAATGTCAGGACTACAGGCTTGTGCCACCGTGCCCTGCTGGGTTTTTTTTTGTTGTTGTTGTTGTTGTTTTGTTTTTTTTAAAGCTTTTATTGCAAAAATTACTCATGAGAGCAGGATTCATCTGTATGGCTAGCTTTCATACCAGACATTGTTTGGGGTTAGGAGGTAGATTTGATGGCTCAGTTTAATTATAGAATTACATGGAAGCATTCCCACCTCCCCTTCATCTTTCTGTGTATTACATATGCACTCATTTCTTCATTTTTCCATATATTTTAAAATCTTTGTTATGAACCGGAAGTTGTCTTGAGTGCTTGGTCTACTACACAAGGTGATTCAGCTTCCTGTGGTCCTGGTACTTCTTCATTTGCATAAGGCTCATTATACTATAGCCAGATGTGGTGGTACATGCCTGGAATCCCAGCATTTGGGAAGCTGAGACAGGAGAATTGCAGCAAGTTCATCGCCAGGCTGGGCTCCATTGTCGGGTGTGGAAAAGTATCCTGGTTCTTGGGTGTGGGTGTTTGGCCACGCTCCCAGAACCCAAGCCCCTGACTGGAGGTTTTAGGTCTGATCTCCATTTAACCTGTGCCCTTCAGTCACGTAGAGGGCGTGATTGGCAGAGATTAAAATATTAATGAGTTATCTAAAGGCTGGGAGGCATAGCTAATTAAGTTATTCCTGCCCCTTTTCCACCTCTCTATAAAAGGCCAGACCCCCTGACTTTTGGCGGGGTGGGGGGGTGGGGGAGTGGGGGTGAGGGGGTGGGGGGGGAAGCACATACCATCTACACCCATTCATCACACCATGAACAATAAAAGCTTTGGAAAACTTCACGTGTCGCCTGGGCCTTTCTGGGCCTGCCTCCAGATTGCCAGTCTTTGGAATCCTGGAACCTTGCCGATGCAGCCGCTGGCCGGCCCGCAGTGACTGCATGAATGTGGGATCCACCAATGCCGGCGGTGTGGAAAGCCCTCCGGGACCCCGCTGCCAGACCACCGTGGGACCCCGCCGCAGGACTCCTCCTCTCGAGTTTTTTTCCACACTCCATAATAAGACTTCATCTTTCAAACAGGCAAAGAGTGGGCAGTGTATGTGTGTGTGTATGTGTGCATGCGTGCATGTGTGCGTGCGTGCGTGCCAGTGAGTATGCGTGTGCTAAAGAGATGGCTCAGTGGTTAAGAGCATTTGGCGCTTTTGTAAAGGATCCAGGTTAGTTTCTTAGCACTTACATGGCAGCTCATAAATTCCTGTAATTCCAGTTACAAGGGATCTGAATACCTCTTCTGGCTCCAAGAACAACAGGCACGCATGTGGTACACAAACATACATGCAGGCAAACGCTCATATACATAAACTAAAAATAAATTGTTTTTTAAAAAAATCTTAGCCGGGCAGTGGTGGTGCACGCCTTTAATCCCAGCACTTGGGAGGTAGAGGCAGGTGGATTTCTGAGTTCGAGGCCAGCCTGGTCTACAGAGTGAGTTCCAGGACAGCCAGGGCTACACAGAGAAACCCTGTCTCAAAAAAAACAAAAAAACAAAAAAAACAAAAAACCCCACCACCAACAACAAAAAATCTTACGGCAGTAGCCAACCTTTTGTTACAGCCTTTCCTTTACATCAGTTGTTTGCAAGCATGAGCTTACACTCAGTGGCCTGGCAGAGTTATTAGAATAGCAGATTTTGGTATCCAATCCCAGTCTCTGGTTGAGTTGATCTTGGTGGAAGCTGAGACACTGTACTCCTCATTTCTTTTTGCTTTAGAGGTTAAAAAATTCTAACCAGCGTCAGAAGAACATGTCCATAGATGTGGATAAACAGATTGTGGTCACCACAATGGCGGCTCAGCCTCCGGCTGACATCTGACATCTCCCTGCTATGTCCCCCTGTCATCACCTGTACCTGGCAACATCCCAGCCTGGCTCTGCTCAGGTCATGAGTGACCCTGGCTTCTAGGCCCAGTGGAGCGATGGCATCCAGGGAGACTGCACCAACGGAAGCTCCTGGTTGAGAGAAGCTCAGCCCTGCAGTCAGCATCACCATCAGCCCTCCATTCATGTCATGCTCCCCAGGGACCACTAACGAGATCCTGCCAGCACACCAAGCAAACCTCAAAGCATCCCCTCCCTCTCTTCAGTGACAGTGGGGTTGGTGTTGCATCTGATTTTCTAGCTGTCTCTACAACCAGCTTCCTGCAGAGCTGCTTTTAGATGACTTTTGTCTTCCAGTCCCCACGTACCCTCCTTTTCTGATGCCATCTCATTGATGTTTTTACATGCCCAAACTTCTCTGTGATATAAAGCAGAAGCCAAAAACCAAACAAAACCTCACTAAATGTTCCCCAAGTCTCCAAACACCAACTTCAGCTTGTAGCTGTTCTCAGTGGCTGCCCATACTGCCCACGGACTCCCACTTCGTTCACCCAGAGCCGCTGGCGGAGCCTTCCTGCTTCCTCTTCAATCCACTACAACCTTGTTTCTGCCCCGCCAAGGTCGTCACTAACTTCCCATCACCGATACTGACAATGTCCAAATTGTGTCTGCAGATCTTCCCAGGGGCATGAGACATTGCTCACATCTGGGCCTCCAGGGTTCCCCTTCTTATCTGCCCACTGGCTCTTATTCTTTCTATCACTTTCTTCTCAAATGTACTTTTACATCCTATATACCATCAGTGTCTAGCCACTGGCTTTCACCGTTACTACCCCTCTCTGTGCCGACATGTCTCTCTGAAACCCAGCAAACACCTCCCATTAGTCTTCCTACAGTGATGCATTGAAATCTGCCAGCCATGCCCCATACCCGCTGGCAGCCTCGCCTCCCCCCTGTTATTCCTCCACAGCAAACTCTTCTCACAGGCTACTCCATTTACTTAGAAGATGCTCCGAGCTTCCAACCTGAGGACTGTGGCTCAGGTCCCAGTGCAATCTCCTCTGTCTCTCCATTATCATCAGATCACTCTCCCAGAGTGATCAAAACTCACCCTGTCTACCAAATACTCAGCTACGTGTCTCCCCCTGTACACGTAACAAAGACAGAAAACGTGTCTCTCAGATGCCATGTTTGTCTTGTGGGATGATGTATGTCCCTGCCTAAGAAGGTATGTCACCGGAACACCTATGTTTTACTTTGCTGAGTAAATTAATTTTATGGACGTAAACTACATGTTCTTGACCACGAAGATACCATGACCCTTAGTAAAAATGAAAGCCAGCACTTTGAGATCACATAGGAGCCGACCACAAGCATTTGCACTACAGGGACAACAGCTGAGGAAACACCTCAGTGTGCCTGGCCCAGGGCTGGGCCTTTTCAGGCATGATTTGGTTTTGTGATGGATCATAAGCATTACTACTGCAGGTGAGAAGCTAAAGCAATGCATTTAAACTCGCCACCTACGCAATGGAGGGACTGCTTCAAACAGGTCTTGCCTGTGTGGTGGTGTTTGCATTTAGTCCCAGCGTTTGAGAGGCAGAGGTAGAGATAGACCTCTATGAGGTAGCCCAGTCTGCATAGGGAGTTCCAGGCTAGCCAGGGCTATACAGTGAGACCCTGTCTTAAAACAAAGCAAAAACAAGCAGAAAACCCAAAACTCAAATAAACAACAACAAAACAAACAAGAAAGCAAAAAAAAAAAAAAAAAAAAAAAACCAACCAAATAAGGTCTCCTTGATTGCAAACCCTGTGTTTGTAAACACAGCATGTCCTTCCCACTCAAGCAAGAGAGAAGCTACCAGCCAAGGTTCCTTTCTCTAAACAAAAACCAAAAAGTGCTGTGAAACCAAATTTCTGAGAAGTCCAGTGAACCAGAGGAAGTAAGGATCCAGATACTTCAGAGAACAGAGAATGTCCAGCTGATCAAATATGTTTTTATTTCACTGCTTAAAATTAGAACCTACCAATGCCATCAATTATATTAACAGATTAAAGGAGAGAAATACTATTTACCTCAGCAGAGAGAAGCATGCAACAAAAGTGCAGATTTCCTCCTGACTACAGAGAGTAACAGAGTCTCCTGACTACAGAGAGTAACGGAGTCTCCTGACTACAGAGAGTAACGGAGTCTTCTTTGAATCAGACATGGGAGGTGGAAAGCAAATGTGCTTCACAGAGAGCTCTCAGAAACACCCAAACACACATGGCCATCTCTCATTTCATACTTTCTACACACTTCCAGAACCTTCCCCAGCTCCTCTGCATGATCTAGAATGCAGAGAAAAGAACACGACAACGCTGCCATTGCAGACAGATAGCAGGAGCAGGGATAAGTCAGGGGAAGGTGCTGTGGGGATATGGGGATAAAGGAAGGGAGTGAAGGGAGGACTTCCCAATAAAGGCACGGGAAGAAAACAAGATTGAAAAACTAACTCCATATGAAAAACGATTCACTTGGTTGCATTACAACCAAGAATCTCTACTTTCGGGAGTGGGGGAAGGGAAGAAAAATGCAAGATTCAAATGGGAATAAAATATAGTAACACATCTCGATTCAAAGGAATCCGATTTAGAATTCCTGCAAATTACTTAGAAAAGAAATCCAAGTCTATTTTATGAATGGACAAAAGAAGCAGATGGTTATTAGAAAATGAAGGGAGTATTAGAGCCAAAAAAAAAGTCTTTTATTCATTCATTTAAAGTCACACACTAGTCTATGGACTCTGGAAGAGCAGCTGGTGCCCGTAACTACTGAGCCATCTCTCCAGCCCCACAGGAAATTTCTTTATAGACAGCTCCAACATCCAGAGTTAACATTTATAATAATCCCTGGCTCTAGAAAGTTCTTAATGCCCACACAAGCATATGTATGTATGTGCATATAACATAAACCAAATGCACACTGTGTGTGTGTGTGTGTCTGTGTGTGTCTGTGTGTCTGTGTGTCTCTGTGTGTGTGTGTGTGTGTGTGTGTGTACGTACATGTGCCATGGTGTAAGGTGTCAGAGAACAACTTGTGAGAGCCAGTTCTCCCCTTTCACCTTGTGGGTCCTTGGAACTCACGTCTTCAGGCTTTTAGAAAGCACCTTTGCCCACTAAGCCATCTCACCAGCCTGAAGAAATCTTTTTAGACTCGTTAGCTTGTTGGAAATTAAAGTTTGAACAGGCTTATTTGACAGTGTTGTGCCACATGGGAACACACACATCCTGCTGGTGGGAAGGTGACTGGGAGCAGCCATTGTTGGGGGATGCTTTTGTGCACTGTGCATTCACGCGCTGATTTCGGTACCAGGAGATCTGGTTGCAGTGCAGACCCATCACTTCCTGCTTGGTCAAACAAAGAGCTGAATAGCCTGTAGCTGAGCAGGAGAGGATAAGGTGGAACTTCTGTGCTCAGAGAGTGGAGAGGGTCTCCGGTGGGAACCAGGAGAGTCGCCATCAGGACACCAATCAAAAAGGAGATGCCAGAGTGAGACCGAGATGTCAGGTGATCATCCACGTGAATGGGAAATAGTCTAAGGCCAGCATTGTCTGGTTACTACGCTACCTCAGAATCTGCCCAGCTACCATGCTGAAGCTTATAAATGAATATTAAGGTCTCCATGTCATTGTTTCAAAGCAGGGACAGACATGATAAAGCTCTGTACCTTTTACAAACCACTTTGTTGGTGTTTGTTTGTTTGTCTGTTTGTTTAGGTTTTTCAGGGTTTCTCTGTGTAGTGCTGGCTGTCCTGGAACTCACTCTGTAGACCAGGCTGACCTCGAACTCAGAAATCCACCTGCCTCAGCCTCCCAAGTGCTGGGATTAAAGGCGTGCGCCACCACTGCCCGGCACAAACCACTTTGAAAAGAAATCTCACATTATCGTTTTTTGGTTGAATATGTAATTCCACTTGTGAGTGTGTGCTCAGAGACTCACCCCACCTCACACAAGAATGAGACATGGTTCTGAATGTGGACTATAGTGACATTGGTTACAGAAAGCAATTCAAAGTAGCATGAATGTCTAACAGCAGAAACAAGGGTAAATAACTTTGTGGTGCATTTGTATAGTGGTTATTCAAAGCAGAAGTTCATGGCTACATGTTGTCCTAAATATCTGTAATCTGGGAACAGGAGAGGCTGAGACAGGAGACTTGTGAGTTTAAGACCAGCCTGAATTACATAGTGAGAGCCTGTCTTCAAAAAAAATAGGAGGTTAGGGGCTGGAGATATAGCTCAATTGGAGAGTGTTTGTCTAGTGTATTGGTTAGTTTTTCACTTGAGACAAAGTAGAATCATCTGGAAAGAGGAAACCTCACTTGAGGACTTGCCTCTATCAGATTGCCTATAGGCAAGTATGTGGGGGCATTTTCTTGATTAATGACTGATATAGGAAGGCCCAGCCCACTGTATTTATGCCACTCCTGGGTAGGAGTTTGGGGTGATATAAGAAGCAAGCTGAGTAAGTCAAGAAGAGAAAAGCAGTAAGCAGTGTCACATGATGGTCTCTGCTTCAGTTCCTGCCTCAAAGTTTCTGTTTTGAGGTCCCACCCTAGCTTCCCTCGATAAGAAACAGACTCTAATCTGTAAAGTGTAATAAATTCTTTCTTCCCCAACTTGGTTGTGCTCAGTTTATCACAGCAACAGACAGTCAGGCTAGGATACCTAGCATGCATAAAGCCTTGGGTTCAATCCCCAGTACCACATGAATTAGATATGGTGGTACATACATATCTGTAATTCCAGCCCTTGGGAGATGGAGGCAGTAGAATCAGGAGTTAGATCATTCTCGGCCACGTGGGGAGTTGGAGATCAGCGTGGCCTCATGAGATAATAAAAAATATTAATAACCAAACAAAAAGTCTAGGTGATAGCTAAAGGAGTCAACAACGTTGAGTTGCCCTAGAAGAAGTTGTGAGATGAAAGGATGGCTCACGGGTTAAGAGCACTTGTTGCTCTTCCAGAGAACCTGTGCTTGGTCCCCAGCACCCACATGGTGACTCACAGTCATCCATAACTCCAGTCCAGGACATCTGATGCCCTCTTCTGACCTTGACGGCACCAGGCATGCACGTGGTACACATACATACATGTAGGCCAAACATACACATAAAAATAACATTTTTTTCTTTGTTTTTTCACAACAGGCTTTCTCTGTGTAGCCCTGGCTGTCCTGGAACTCTCTCTGTAGAGCAGGCTGGCCTTGAACTCACAGAGATCTGCCTGCCTCTGTCTCCTGAGTGGTGGGATTAAAGCTGTGCTCCAGTACAGCCCAGCTTAAAATTAAAAATTTTAAAATGAAACTAAAAGTTACAATTGAATTCAGAATATAGCATAAAACATTTTTAAAATTCAGTTAAGGGGCTGGAGAGACGGCTCAGTGGTTAAGAGCACTGACTGCTCTTCCAGAGGTCCCGAGTTCAATTCCCAGCAACCACATGGTAGCTCACAACCATCTGCAATGGGGTCTGATGCCCTCTTCTGGTGTCTCCGAAGAGTGCAATGATGAATACGTAAAATTAAATAAATAAATCTTTATAAAAAATTTCAGTTAGAAAGGTAACATGAAGGTAGCACTTGCTTTTCTGTTGCTGCGATAGGATACAATGAACGAGGAAACTCATATAGTCAGCGGGAGTTAATTTTGGCTAGGTGTTCTGAAGGATAAGAGAGTCTATTCCATCATGGTGGGCAGGCAAGACAGGTAGTGACAGGAACCGTGGCAGGAACAGGAAGCTGAAAGCTCACCCCTTTCAAACAAGCAAGAAGCAGACAGCTGTGAACTAGAAGTTCAGGGAGGCCTTTAATCTTAAAGCCTGGTCCCAGTGACAGACTTCCTCCAGCACCTAAACCTCCCCAAACAGTGGCACCAGATGGGGACCAAGTGCCCCTCCTCCCCAGACTGTGGAGGACACTTCTCTTTCAAGTTACCACAGTGAGCAACACATTTACTATTTTAGTGTTTAATATATTAATTCACAGTTTGTGGTAGAGGTATAAAGCAGAATCAGAAAGCGAGGAAAAGATAACCTGACAAGCCTGGTTACTTCTGTGAGCAGGAGAAATGTACCCTAGACTGTGTGAGTCAAGGGCGAAGGGCCTTGTTTTTTTGTTTTGTTTTGTTTTGTTTTTTTTAATTAAACCTAGATTGGTCATGAAATCATAGAAGTTCCTATGATTACAGTGATTCAAAACTTCTATATACGCATGTGTATGTGTGTGAACTTGAGCGTGTTTGCTTTGAATGTCCCTGGAGGCTAACTCTCACAGGAAGAAAAGAATTCAGGCCTTGAAATGCTCACGGACCACTGGGCTGTCGTAGATATTACAGTTTGCTGCCTTTTTCTAGTTTGTTAATCTAACGACCCAGACACCAACTGTTTGGCAGGCGAACCCGGACTTTACAGAGGTGAACTCAAGCCCCAGCAGAATATCTAATCTTGACATCGCTTCCTCTTCATCCTCTGAGCTGGCTTTTTGTTCCTTGGCTTGATCTGGAGCAGCACAAACTGACCTCATAAACTAAGATAACATTGTGCCAGAGGGGGAGCTGGTGTGTGTGTGTGTGTGTGTGTGTGTGTGTGTGTGTGTGTGTGTGTG
>JANHMN010000002.1:140718961-140729780 GCA_030674055.1 Rhabdomys pumilio | reverse complement strand
TGTGTGTGTGTGTGTGTGTGTGTGTGTGTGTGTGTGTGTGTGTGTGTCTTGGGGGAGACTGAGACTAAAGCGGTGGCTCTTGGGGAGGGAGGCATCCTGTCCTCAACAAGTGAGGTTCCCAAGGACAAGCATTCTCTGTGACTCTGTCTTTGCTGGGAAATTAAAACTGCTCCCCTATACTGAGGATTCCCTGTACTGAGGATTTACCTAGGTCCCTCCCACATACAAGGCTAACAATCTACACTAAGCTGTATCCCCGGCCCCTCTGTTTTACTACATTTTGAGACATTGACTCACTAAGTTACCAGGACTGGCTTTGAATTTGTGGTCCTTCTGCCTCCTGAGTGTGTGGGATTTACAGACCAACGTTCCATTTTCTTTGTTGTTATTTAATTTGCTTTGCTTCCTACTGAATTGGCCTCCTTTACTCTTTTAGTAAGCTCTTCCCACAACACCCTGCTGTGATGAAATGTGTAAGGTCCTGATACAGACACCTACTGCCCAGAGCACAGTCCTTTCCCTTCGATGCAACGCAGAACACAACTTGACTCTCCACACTCAGGTCTCAGAAGTGCTTTCCGCTGCACCAGTTATCTGAAGAGTCTTAGCTCTCTAGTGGCTCTTAACTCAGGCTCCATTATTTTTTCAGAAATACAACAGAATGGGTCAGTTTAATCATGATAAACCAAGCTGCATTCTCCCAAGCAAGCTCAAGTACTCCAGCAAGCATGTGCCTACAATGCACACGAGGAAGTCTGACCCACAGGAGCCAGCTCTCCCTAAGTAGAGGGACCAAAGGATCCAGCTCAGCTTGTTGTGGTTGGCAGTGGTTGGCAGCACTTGGCAGCGAGCATCCCCATCTGCTGAGCTCTCTAAACCCAAGTTGTTTTTTTGTTTTTTTAATTTGGTTTGACTTTTTAATTATTGTTTTTTCTTTATTAATTTTTGTCATATGAATGTTTTGCCTGCATATATGTCTTTTGATATATGTGTGCCTGGTTCCTGTGGAGGTCAGATGAGGGCCTCAGATCCCCTGGAACAGGAGTTACAGGTGGCTGTGAGCCACTGTACAGTGCTGGGAATCGAACCTAGGTTCTCTGCAAGAGCAACCAGTGTTCTTAACCACTGAGCCATGTCCCCAGCCCCAACTTTTTATTATTAATGTTTAGAGTTGCTTGCCCACTGACACATGAGTATTTCCACAGTTCTTGTGTCATTTCTGTTTACTTTGATGCTTTATGTCACATGCATTTTAAAAAAATTGTGTAGTAAATATGCATTTTTTTCTCTCTATGGCTTTTGGATTTCTTACCAACCTTCTGGCCTCCTCTGTTTCATACCATACAGGTTATACACACTCGCCCCCCTCTTCCTCGGCTTTGGTTTTTATATTTAGATCCTTAATCTAGATTTTTTTCCTCTTATGTAATATGGTATGTACGGTTTACCTAAATGCACAGACTCTGTTAAATAAATGTTATTATAAAATAAAAAATTTCTTGTACACGCTTGGACGTTTCCAGCCTCTCGGGTCCTTCTATCTGTGTTCGATCATGTGCTGATGACTCAAGGTGTCCTTTCATTTCTGTCTCAAAAGTTTCTTGGTTATTTTTTTTTTTTTGGATATTTATTCTCTTCATAACAATTTTTATGATTCCCAATGGGTTTAAACTGAAAATTATTTTAAACATAGTTATTAATTGAAGAGGAAAAGATAATTCTATATTATTTTTTCTCTTTCATTATCATGGTATCTTTAGCATATGTTTGTGGTGGTTTGAATGGGAACTGTCCCCATAGGTTCAAAGAGACTAGTGCTACTGAGAGGTGTGGTCTTGTTGGAGGGGGTGTGAGGTGGGATTTGAGGTTTCAGAAGCTCAAGCCAGGCCATGTCTCTCTCTCTCTCTCTCTTCCTTCTGCCCGCTGATTCAGATATAGAACTCTCAACTACTTCTCCAGTACCATGTCTGCCTGCATGCCTCCATGACAATAATGGACTAAACCTCTGAACCTGTAAGTCAGCCCCTTGGTAAGAGTCAGTCCTTTGTAAGAATTGCCTTGGCCATGGTGTCTCTTGACGGTAATGGAACACTAAGACAGTGTTCTATTTTCTATGATACTTTATAGTACCTTATATATTCTACTTGTAGATATTATGTTTTTTACTATTCAGTTTATTCTTGGGTATAATTTTTCTTGCCCTTTAATAAATGGGGTCTACTGTGTGTGTGTGTTGTGTGTGTACATGTATGCACATGTGAATATGCAGAAGATATGGTCTCACTATGTAGTCCTGGCTGTCCTGGAACTAGCTATGTGGGTTAGGCTGGCCTTGAACTCAGAGATGCTCCTGCCTCTGCCTCCAAAGTACTGAGATTAACCATCACAGTAGGTTCTTTGTTGTTGTTGTTTATTGTTGTTAACTTTTAAATTCTCTGTAACTTACATATTAAGATACAGAGAAAAGTCGGGCAGTGATGGCGCACGCCTTTAATCCCAGCACTTGGGAGGCAGAGGCAGGCAGATTTCTGAGTTCGAAGCCAGCCTGGTCTACAGAGTGAGTTCCAGGACAGCCAGGACTACACAGAGAAACCCTCGAAAAAACAAAACAAAACAAAACAAAACAAAAAAAATACAGAGGGGGAAAAAAAGGCTTTGTGGTGTGTGTGCATGTATGTGTATGTGTGTGTGAGAGTTTTAGAGAAACTAGACTAAAAGCCATATCTAATAGAGGGAATCTTTATTTATCTATGTGTTCATTGTGCTACTGATTCACTTAGCCCGTTGTTATGCAAAAATAGGTGTGCTAAAGAAATTATTATAAGATACAAGAAGTAAAGGAAAACCAATGAATGGCAGCCACTGAAGAAACCCACTTCTGCCATTTCACAAAACCCAGGGGTACTGACTGAGCAAGTAACTCAGAAAAGGCATCTCATTCTATTTAGCCACTGCACTCAGAAACAGAGCCAGCATACTTAATCTACAAGGCAGAGCCTGTTGCCATCTATGTGACTAGATCAATAGTAAAGTAAGAGTGTGTATGTCTGGAGAACTTTACGAAAAACAAAATACGAACTTGGGTGTTTTCATCTTTACCCTCAGTGGGTTAAATGGTCCTCTACCGAGAGTGGTCACACGCAAGCTAGGCTATCATCAGTCTGGGAGTTGTGGAAACAGTGAAACTCTTTGGAAGGATGAAGGGAAATGCTCGGCATGGTACAGCCTCTATATTCTGAGCTGAATACAGAGCTGAACAAAGCCCTACAGGAGGTGCTATTATGACAGGTAGGTTCCCCAAGCAACCTATGGATTCCAGTGACTCCTGCCATCCTTACTCCTAAGGGGAGAAGTCTAACTAGTTGGTGACAATGGAGAAAGGGTCTCTCCGATCCACAAGAAAACTCCAAGGGAAATTACCCCAAGGACACACACGGTCTGAGCAAGGCTCAGCTATCCAACTCAAGCTATTTGCCTTACTCATTGGGCAGATCACAGTGGATACAGGATTTTTTTTTCCTGCATCTTCTTCCTTCCTGGCTCCTTTCCATTCCAAACCCATAACTCCAGAATGGCTAAAAGATTTAAATAATGGAGAATGTCCAAAGAGATTAATCATTATTTAATGAGAATATATCATGATTCAAGGTTTTAAAAAAATATATTGACTTAGAAGAAAAAACAATCGATGTCTAGTAAGAGGGCCTGCTTTTTAAAGGGGCCATTTATTTTAAGATAAGCTTTGGGGTTCTATGTACCCAACCCAGTGTCTTACTCTGCAGCTATAGAAAAGTAAAGTTCTCAGTGATCTCAACCAGGAAGTTGAATACACACTGTGCTAACAAGGAAGGACACTGCATCAAAACCATTTACAAAGATTTTTTGACAACGTGCTGAAGAGCCTAAAAGACTCAGAACGTTGATTTTTACTGTTATGACATCAAACTGCTGAATAATTATCACACACCGTTAAATTTCATTTCAGTACAATTTTTGCAGAATGCATCCCTTTACCAATGCACGCAAAGAATAAATAAAGTAATCACCATGCCTTCAACATCTCACGCAAGGTTAGAAAAAGAAAATCAGCATTATCATTTAGAACAGGTTAATGTAAAGATCCGGCTGAGAAGGTAGAAACAGCTCCTGCCGGGCGGTGGTGGCTCATGCCTTTAATCCCAGCACTTGGGAGGCAGAGGCAGGCGGATTTCTGAGTTCAAGACCAGCCTGGTCTACAGAGTGAGTTCCAGGACAGCCAGAACTACACAGAGAAACCCTGTCTCAAAAAACCAAAAAAAAAAAAGAAAGAAAGAAAAGAAAAGAAACAGCTCCTGGCAAGCTTAGTTGATTCAGAACACGGGACTGAAGTCTGGATGAAGCTAGTCTGAATGTTATGAGATAGCAACTTCCCTACTGACAGATATCAAAATGATAAACCATACATCTGAGTTCCTAAGCTGTGAATTCTGAGGTTCATTGTCTCCTTACTTAGGATAAGAGTTGTTCTGGACACAAATGGAAGAGCAAATTTAGAAAAGATCTGTAGTGAGCGAGGCACTGACCTGTAGAATATAGAGTATGAGGGCTGGCAGTCCAACCCAGCTGTGCAGACTGTACATGTGGGGGATTTTTCGGACATCGTGGTACTCAAACACCGCCACCACAGAGATGATGGCGAGGATGGCAGCCACAGTGTTTAACCCAGCGTGGATGGATTTCATCAAGAGCTTGCTGCACTTCCAGGTCCATGGCAGTCTGTATACGATGATGGCTAAGGAAACAAAGTATTTTAAAAATAGACACAAATAGACATTTGACCCACTGGACAGTTTTGTTCTGAGGAATGCTCCCCGCTTGGCTTCTGCTTCTCTCAGCCTCCCCCTCTTTCTGTACGTCTTCTCAGTCTCCCATGCTGTCACCTCATCCCTGGGTGTAGGCCCCAAAGAAATAGATACATGCATTCACCAGCAGACACGACTGTTAGCACCAACATTTACTGAAATGGCTCAGAAGGACAAAGCACTTGCCACCAAGCCTGATGACCTGAGTTCAATCCCCAGGATCCACATAGTGGAAAAAGACGAGTTGTACTCTCATCTGGACAGTTGTGCCCTGCACCACATTCCCCAAACACACCCATGGAGAGAGGGAGGGAGAAGGGATGGAGGGAGAGAGGGAGGGAGGAGGAAAAGGAGGAGGAGGAAGAGGAGGGGGAGGAGGGAGAGACACAGGGATAAGAGAAGGAGGGAGATTACACATCCATTCCCTGGTTTAACATCATTTTACACACACACACACACACACACACACACACACACACACACACACATTCAAAAACAATTGTACTTCTAGTGAAGCATTTGATTCTTCCCAGTACTACGGATAACAGAGGAATGTGCCAAAACTTCACATAAAACTGAAACCTACATCTCATTAATTGTTAAAACTTGCTTCTTTCTCCCTTTTTCCATTATTTCTCTCAAAACTTGACTTTTGAACCATCCGTGTTCATGCAAAAGTGTGTTTCTTTTGTAGGTTGCTATTTTGTCGAGAGCCAGAATCTGACTATTATTACGCAGGCTGCTCTTGAACTCCTGACCTCAAGAAATACTCTTGCCTGAGGTTTCAGGTGGCAAGTAGTTTTAAACTGGTTGCATACTAACTTTCCTTCTCTGATTCTTGTCCGATAATGGCAGCAGTCGAGCACACCTAACCCCTACTGATGACTGTGGTCTTCAACACAGTTCCTATTATTTACCCAAGGGAAAACCATGAGGCAATTCTGAAGTGGATACATGCTTGCCACTGGCCAAAATGAAAGTAGACGATGGTAAGTGTAGAGTCTTTGTGGTTCTTACCACTTTTTTGTTTCCACTAAGGTTAGGGTGCCTCTGACCTTCCCCCTCCATCTATCCGCCTGCCTTATGCTCGATTCTCACCAGCTATAAGTTCTAGCTTAATGTTATTTTCTTATGTTGTCCCAGTCTTAACATGCATTACCTGGGTGGTAAGAGCAGAGGGAGTGTGTGTGTGTGTGTGTGTGTGTGTGTGTGTGTGTTATGTTATGTGTGGTTGAAAGGATTCTTTATAGTTTTAATGTTAAAAGATTTTTTTTTTTTAGCTTGCAAACCCAGTAGCTAGTTATGCTCAACTAGTCTTCATGGCCAGCTGTGGTGCAAACCACAGAAGGGGTTTCCACATCTGCCCTGGCTTCCCACATCTGTCCAGGCTTCCCAGAGGCTCTGCTGCACAGCTGAGTGTGTTCAAAAGGCGCTCTGAACAAGTGAAGGGTGGCTAGGAATGCTGTATTTTCGAATGCTGTTTATACATTTTTCAAAAATATACAAATATCCAAAATACCATGAATTTAAAGACTAATGAGTGAGCTTAATAAATCAGACCACATTTGTTAAACAGGAAGTTCCCCCAGTCCCCAACAGCTGTAAGACTGCGTAGAGTGGATTGTAGCTGCTTTTGCTCTTTGTGTGAACCTAGACTCCAGTCCAGAGCTTCAGTGAGAAGGCAGGAGAGGGGGCAGGAGTGGTGTGAAGAAAACTAGGGTTGGGCCGGGGCTCTGACCACTCTCTTCAGGCATCAAGGAGAATGTGAGCACGCCTGAGACAGACACTTCAAGTGCCTTCAGAGGAAAAGCAATGGATGGCAGAACAGGCTACCCTAAAAAAGTTAAAAAGACGAAAGGAAGAAGGAACTCATAACTGCGTGTAATTTTTCTCAAGTCTAAGAAGATGAAAAGACAGTCATTTGTGTTTAGTCATTACAAAATTTATTAGATCCTAGTTGTATAATCAAAACTCAGGGATATAAGACAATATACACTCTCTAGGAGATGGTCTCTGATTTGACACCAACGTTCTTCCCATACACCGTTATTTAACACACACACACACACACACGTGTATTTATGTATGTTTGTGTGTGTGTGTTTGTCACATGTAAAGTCTGAGCCTGTCAAACTGAGATCACGTGAGGTATAGAGTGAGGACTTAGGGGCAGATAGGCCCTCAGAGAAAATACATGATCATAGTTTTTCTCTACCTGACCCTTGTGACTCATGAAGGAAGAAACATGTCTATCAGATATTAGCTTGAACCTGTCACAGATTGGGAAGTCACAAAGTGTGGAAAAATTTAATAAAGAAGCAGTTATTTCTGTAGTCTCGGCACATAAACAGATTTTTGTGTTTGTTTTGTTTTTCAATTTTATTTTCAAAAAGTAAGATAGAGCTGAGTAGTATGGTTCCCACCTGTAATCCCAGCACTGAGAGGTCGAGGCAAGAAGATTGCTGGGAGTTCTAGGCTAGTCTGGGTTACAAAGTGAGTTCCAGGCCTGAAATGGTTAGGTTAATCATTTATGGTTTGTGACAAGCTGACATACCAGTTTTGTTGTGGCAGGTCCTCTTCTAATATTTATTTATGTGTGTGCATGTGTTTGTGTGTACTACTGTACTTGTGTGGAAGCTATAGGACAAGTCTCAAAAGTCAGTTCAGTTCCTGCCACTTTATGGGATTTGGGAATCGACTCATCTGGGGATCGACTCATCAAGCCTGGCCTTAAGCAACTCCACTCACTGAGCTGCATCACCGGCCACAATCCTCTTTTTAAAAGGAGAGCTGGCGAAATAGCTCAGAGGGTAAAAGTCCTCCCTGTGCAACCATGGGGACTTAACTTTGGGAACTGGGGTTGAAGCAAGTCCCAGGACTTGTCCCCAGGGTCCTGCCCATCTATACTAATTAGCGAGTTCCAAGTTCAGCAAGAGACCCCTTCTCAAAACTAAAAGGAAGATACTTAGAGCTGACCTCCAGCTGTTCGCGCGCACGTGCGCGTGTACACACACTCACTCACACACACACACACACACACACACACACACACACACACACACACGTAAGTGCTCCAACACATACCTGTGCATATATAGAGCACACACACATAAATAACATGCACCAGTCAAAAATCTCAGGACAAAATTCAATGCAGACACAAACGCTAGTTTACGTAAGATCTAATGTAGCTTTCAAATAAATAAAACGCATTCTGCTCTTGGGCCCACTTCAGCACGAAGAGAACTTAAAATTAAGAGTAAGCCATTGAGTCTGAAGTACACTGGAGTTTTCAATCACTTGTGCGAGGTCTCCTTAAGCACTGTGGGCCATTACACTCTCCTTCCCTCTTAAAGTATCATTTTCCCTTCCGACAGAATGTTCAGAGCGGCACCCACACCTTACCAGATCCTATTTAAACGGAGCAAAGAGCCCTCTTTAAAATCCTGCAGTGGCTGAAGCAAAATGGGGGAGTTTGCCACGCACACGAATACTGGGAAACTGAAATGAAGACAGTGATGTGAGCAAGTGCTATTTGGCTCAGCATCTGGCCCCGATGTGACTGAAATTGCAAAGGCAGATGTTTAGTAGCAAATTTATATATGAAAAGGATCGGGAAAGGATTAGACAGTCGGATAGACATTTTTAAATATTGAGGAGCAATTTTTTCTTTTTATCCTTATTTTTATTTTATGTGCTTGGGTATTTTTCTTGCACCTGTGTCTCTGCACTTGTGGAGGAAGTGCTTAAGGAGACCAGAGGAAGGTATTGGGTCTTCTGGAACTGGAGTTACAGACAGCTGTTAGCTACTGTATGGGTGCTGAAAACGGAACCCCAGTCCTCTGGAAGAACAAACTGTGCTCTTAAACACCGAGCCATTTCTTCAGCTCCTATCCAGGAGTTTTATGTCATTAGAAAAACTGGCTGTATTTTCTTGGCACCTCATACCAATATTATCACACATTAGAAAGAGCTGGGCCTGGTCTAACCCAGTTGCTTGGCCATAGCCAGGTTTATGATTGGTCAAGTGAGGAGTTGAATGTATTATCCCAGCCAGTTCTAAGCATTAAGGAATCACTGTAACCCTACAGTTAACTGGCCGAGAACTTGGTTTGTAGACCAGGCTGACCTTGAACTCACAGAGATCTTCCTGCCTCTGCCCTTTTGAGTGCTGAGATTTAAAAGGTATGTATCACCATACCAGCTAAAACCTAAATTCTTTAAAAAAAAAAAAAAAAAAGTCATTACTCATCTCTAACAAAATAAAATGTGAACTTATAGAAAAGACACACCTTCCTTCCTTCTTTCCTCCCTTCCTTCCTCCCTTCCTTCCTTCTTTCCTTCATTCCTTCTTCCCTTCCTATACTAAGGATACAACCCAAGATACGCTGAGCAAGGACTCTACTGATGATGCCCATTCCCAGCCCACTGCTCATGTTTTATACAACATTTGGCATGCAGCAGATGCATACACACACACACACACACACGCACACACGCACACGCACACGCACACGCACACGCACACGCACACACACAATTCAGGCATGGTGGCACACTACAGTTGTCCCAGCACCCAGGACACAGAGGTAGGAAGATCACTGCAAGCTTGAGGCTAGCTTGGTCTGCAAAGACAGTTGAAGGAAGCCAGGGTTACATAGGGAAACCCTGTCTCAGAAACAAAGAAATGCCAGTCAACTGACTGGGATAATACATGAGACACTGAGTTAAAAAAAGAGTAAACTCTGGAAAGAACAGTCAAAGGCTGTCATCATTTCAGCCTTTTTATAATTTCAAGAAATTTACCAAGTGCCAGAAAACTATGAAGAGAAAGATTTCTAGTCTGTCATTGTTAAAAGGGAATGGCTGAAGCTGATGTAAGAACATTTTAAAGAGGCCTTGAAGACCCAGACAGGAACTCAGATGTTTTATTCCTCGGCACACGGATGAGTTTGTCATTTCCTTGATTTGTTTACTTTTAGTTTGAGCAAATTTTCCCCCCTTTAAAACATTTTAATTTTATTTTTTATTTATTTTTATTTCATGTGTGTGTATGTCAGTGTAAGGGTATCCAATCCCCTAGAACTAGAATTACAGGCAGCTATGAACTGCCATGTGGGTACTGGGAATTGAACTCAGGTCCTCTTGAACAACAGCAGCCAGTGCTCTTAACTGTGGAGCTATCTCTCCAGAATCTATTATTTTTAATTATGTGTAGGCATGTGCAGGTGAGTGTGGGTGCCCACAAAGCCAGACGAGCTGGGTCCACCAGGAGCTGGAGGTATAGACACTTATGAGCCATCAAATGAGATTTCTGGGAATGACACTTGGGTCCTCTTAACTTCCAGACTCTCTTGGACCACTTTTAAAATATCTGGACTGTCTTGGCAAAATGGGAGAACCTGGCAGCTATGGACGGGCATCCCCACATCTCCACACTCCCCTGTTGCTAGGGAAGAGTTCCTGTTCTGCTAGGCCTCTGCACTTCAGTCCCCACCTCTCCATTCATCCCTATATTTGACTGCATGAGGATGCGACCTGGGTCACTTGTCTTCATAAGAGTCGCTTGTTACCAGTGGTATTAGGCAACGCCACTTCCAATAAAACCTCCTGGCTGTAATCCAGGGCTATACTTTAAGAACAAAAAAATCCCCATAAAGTCTTGATGAGAATGGCAATACTTTGGGTTTCCCAGAGAGCAGCAGTAGCTGCTATATCTTGTGTTTGTTTCCTAAGGTTACTGTGACAAATTACCACAAACTTAGTAGTTTAAAAGAACCAAAATTTGGGGCTTTAGAGATGGCTTAGTGATTAAGAGCACTTGGTGCTCTAATTACAGTTTCAAGGGATGTAATATCCTTCTGACCTCCTCAGGTACCAGGTTTGTCTGTGGAATACATACATGTGTGCATGCAAAAGTCTCACACACATTAGATAGATAGATAGATAGATAGATAGATAGATAGATAGATAGATAG
>JANHMN010000002.1:140660460-140713692 GCA_030674055.1 Rhabdomys pumilio | reverse complement strand
GGGAGAGAGGGAGAGAGGGAGAGAGGGAGAGAGGGAGAGAGGGAGAGGGAGAAGGAGAGAGGGAGAGAGGGAGAGACAGAGAGAGACAGAGAGAGACAGAGAGACAGAGAGAGAGAGGGATAGAGGGAGAGAGACAGAGAGACAGAGAGACAGAGAGACAGAGAGACAGAGAGCTGGAGACCGGCGGTTCCATACTGCAGCTCGGCAGCCAGCAAACCGGACACGGGGGGGGGGGGGGGGGGGGGCGTCCAGCCGTCCCTCGGGGCCACGCTCTGCCCGCATCTCCTTGTCAGATTCAAGATCGCAAAACTCCACTAAGAAACTTTCCCCACATCAACAAGTGGAGCGCAGCCAGGCTGCAGCCAGTGACCAATAAAGGTGCCCGGTGCTCGGGAGGAAAGGACAGGAGAGAGGATGGAGATACGCCAGATCACGATGCTGCTCGGAGACTTGGGCTCCCCGCTTTCCTCCCTGCCTAGGAGATCTGAAGCAAGTTCAAAGGCAGGCCTCACCGAAGCTGGGGTTTCAGGATTCTGACTGCGCAGGCCCTGCCCACAAGAGTAACCTTCCCTAGTTTTGTGGATTCCTTGGAATCCATGACTGCGTCCGGGTCCCCATCGCGCAGTGACCCCGCCACTCCCCTCGAGGGCCCCCATACCGATGCCTTGGATGAAGACGAAGCCGGTCACCGCCAGCACCGGGTGCCAATTAAACTCGAGTGCGCCGCCGTCCCAGCCAAGCCCCTCTCGGAAGTGCAGGACCCAGATGAGCACGAAGAGCACCGACAGGAAGCCCACGAGCAGCGCGGACACCAGCAGCCCCAGGAAGCCCCGGTAGCCCTCCATGGCCATCAGCACCCCATGCTCCACGACAGCCTGCTGGAGAACTTAGGGTTGCGGCCGTGGCCTCGGGGTACTGGCGGAGCAGTGGGGCCGGGGCGGAGACTCCTAGGCGCTGTCTCCGCCCGTGGGGAGGGGCTTTCTCGGGGTAACAGGCTGTGGGGCCTCCCGGGGTTGGCGCCGCGGGCCCAAACTCGAGACGGTCCCACCCCCTACCCCCCATCCCCCACCCCTGATCACGCGGCCGCCCCGAGAGCTCTGGCTGAGTGCTGGCCACCACCTAATGAAGCATCCAACCTCCTAGAGTGTGAGTCAGTTCCTCACCAAGACTGCGCCCAGGAGTTCAAATCCACCACTTTCCTTGAACTCTTCGCTCCATGCTTCCTTATTCATAGGGAGGGCCATGGTACACTCTCTTCTGTTACCTCAGAGAGATCATTGAAAGTAGTAATGCCTGCGGTTGTAGTTAATGAAGCTTCCTGACCCCTCCGCCCCTCCCCCGGGTCTGCTGGTGAAGGCAGCAGTGGACTTGTAAGGAAGCATCTTACAAGGGTTGAGACTGTAGTGGAGCTCACCTGTGATTCCAACATTCAGAAGGCTGAAGCAGGAGGATAGCTACAAGTGTAAAACCACTTTAGGCAACAGAGTGAGTTCCAGCCCAGCCCAGCTACAGAGAGCCTGCCTCAAAATCAAAACAGGGAAGAGAGAAAGAGAAGCCTGAGATGATACATGCTACCTGATCTCAATAATGATGATGATGACGACGATGATGGCCGGAAAAGAGAAACAACAGAATATAAGCCACCTGCAACTTGCTTTTTAGCAAGGTAAGGCAGGCAGCCGCTCCCTGGACTTGCCTGGAGTGTGGTAAGATGGGTTTAAAGATGTCTGACTGCTCAAACTAATGTGAGCCTAAACCTTAAACCTCCCTTGAGTGACGTATCTTGACAAAGAGAGACGCTTCCTGCCCTTTCCCGTTATCCTTGCCCTTTAGGCAGGACAAGAATATTGTCAGTGTTTTAAGCATTACCATCAGAAGAAACGGGTGCTGGACACCACCGCATTTGGAAATGCTCCCTCTTAGCCCCTGGAAAATATAATTAAAAAAATACAGGAATGGTAGTGTGTGTGTGTGTGTGTGTGTGTGTGTGTCTTTGTGTGTGCGCACATACACCTGTGTGTTCAACTGTGCATACGTGAGCACATGCATGTGCATGTGGCATGCTCATCAAGGAATGGTTTTTCCAAAGATAGGTTTTGAGGGCTAGCTCAGAGGTGAAGGCAGTTGTCACTAAGTGTAATAACCTGAGTGTGGTCCAAAGAACTTACAGGTAAAAAGAGAAAAACCTTCTGCAAGCTGTCCTCTGACCTCCACATTCATGCTGTGCTACACACAAACACACACACACACACACACACACACACACACACACAGGCACGCACCCCCACCACCGCCACCGCCACCACCACCAAGTAGATGTTTAAAATTAATTTTAAAATAAGAAACTATAAACAATGTTTTAAAGTTTTATTTATTTCGATTTATTTATTATAAGTCTGAGAATAAATTTTGTCTCCTTGTCTATGCACCACATGCAATGCTCACAGAGGCCAGAAGAGGGCAGTAGATCCCCTGAGACTGTAGTCACAGTCTATAATTATGAACCACCATGTGGGTGCTGGGAATTGAGCCCTGGTTTTCTGGAAAAGTAGCCAGTGTGCTTAACAGCTGGGCCAGCCCTCCTGCTGGCCCCTTCTAAAATACTGTGTGTTTTTTAAATTAAAGGTTTTAGACGGGGGAAGTGGAGTGTCAAGGCCCTGGTAGGTTGAGCTGAATTAACAAGTAAGAGTTATAAGTCTGGCCTGTAGCCATGTTGTTATTTTTCCTTTGGTAAGGAGATTAATCAAATGGAAGGAAGAACATTTTGTTGGGAGATTAATGTGTCTATCAGGGTCTCGACGGGGAATGGACAGCATATTCAAATTGGGTAATTCAGTCATGAACAGGACTTTTTACATTGGTGGGCAGGGTTTTAACACTATCCCAGGCCTACAGCAGAGAGGGTTCCTGTAGTCCAGAGAGAAAATTAGAGAGGGCAACCAGCTTGCAGGGGGTGGGGGTGGGGTGGCTCAAAGGAAAACACTGGGCAGGGGGTAACTGTTCCACTGCTACCATCCCTGCCCATCTCCTGCAGGGGTCTCCCAGAGGCTAGGCAGAAGCTAATCCGAAGCCAGGGGCTGTGATGTAGTTCTTGCAGGTCAGCTCCCCAGGGCGCAGAGCAGAGCGCAGGAGGGCCTAGCATGGTGGCACGTTTCTTCTAGTGTGTGAGAAGAATAGTAAGTCTATTATTCCCAACCAAAAGTATTAAACAAGGTGGTTTACTTTGGGAGTAAGTAGACCATATTTTTACACGTCCATCTGTCCGGCTGTATTGATTGGTATTCGTTTGCTCTCCCATTCTCCACCCTTGGCCTTGCCTGTGTCCAGGAGGCTTTAGTCTACAACAGTGGTCCTCAACCTTCCTAATGCTGTGACCCTTTTATACAGTTCCTCAAGTTATGGTGGTCCTCAACCCTAAAGTTATTTCCATCGCCACTTTGTAACTGTGATTTTGCTCCTATTATGAATTGTAATGTAAATATCCGTGGTTTTTGGATGGTTTTAGGGGACCCCTGAGAAAAGGTCAACCTGCAGGTTGAGAACCTCTGGCCTAAGAAGGCTGAAGATTTGATGCTCCAACGTTCGGTAGTATAGGGGTTGTCCAGGTGTTCAGCGGTCTCTATAAATTGGCTAAGTTTTAGAAGCTATGCTTAGTGCTTCCCATAACTTCAGTTAATTTAGTCATTCTGGATTTCTGACGGCATTGAAGACCTATAGACTCATAGCCAATCCAGGTTATTTACCTTGAGAGAAAAGATCTGAGTGGAGGGTTCTCAGCTGACATTCATTCTAAAGCCAAGAAAAAGCCAGGTTCAAAACTAAGTGTTTTAGCCAAGAGAGACGACAGAGGTTTTGGTTAGTTAACAAAAGGATGGACTGGGTATTAAGACTATCTTGTACCTCACTGGTACAAATAGGAATAATTATGCTCTAATTGTATTTTGAGAGAAAAGTTTTATTTTAACAGGAAGGGTAATATGTAGGAGGAGCTAAGGGGGAAGGAGCACCGAGAGGAAAAGATGGAGTAAGGAGAGGAGAAGATGAAGTAGATGAGAAGCTCGGTAATGAGAGAGAAAAAGAGAAAGAAAGAGAGAGGGGGCATGGAGGCAGAAGTTCACGTGTCTCCCAGTCAAAGATAGTTTACATAGCTAGGTTGGGTATTAGGTTACCCTTCTGCTTGAGCATTACCATACTTATAAAGCCTTTGATTAACATTTTAAAAAATTGTATAAAAGCAAAATGAAAAAGGGGGGGCACGGGATAGGGGTTTTCTAGGGAGGGGAAATGGGGAAAGGGGATGGCATCTGAGATGTAAATAAAATATCCAATAAAAAAAGAACCTCTGGCCTATAGCTTTCCTTGTCCCGTGGCCTCCAATTGTGTGTAGTGAATGGATGCTGCTGACAGGTTAAAGGTGGGAAAGAAGGCGGATGAGTTGATCTATATTCTCACTGCGTCTCCTTGCTGGGTCTGTTTTCTTCTTTCTCTCTTTGGTTGAGACTTTCCAGTAAGCCCTCTTTGGTAGCTGTGGTTCTCATGGGAGGTCTGCAGCACCACCATGCCCCCTTACTCCCTTGCCCCCACAGGCCTTCACTTCCTGCAGTTGCTTCTCCTTGGTTATCATCAGTCTTGCTGGGTTGCTTTAAAGTCTGTTTGCCCCTCTAAAAATATCCCATTTATTCAACCCTCTCAGGCTAAATCCTTTGTGTGAACCTAGTGTTTCCAGCTGGATCCTGAGAGACACAAATGGAAAAATACTGATCTGACAGAACTTCTACCCTAGCCCCAGTTCAGTCACCTTCAGTCCCTGAACCACTTGGTAGAAATAGAGAGCAGACTCCCTACAGTTGTTCTCTGACCTGCATGTGTGCGTGTGACGTGTGTGCGTGTGACGTGTGTGCACCCCCAGTCCCTATGCACACATGAAAAAAGTAAATAACGATGCAAAACAATACAAGAGGATCAATAACCGAGAGCCAAAGTCAGTCCTCCCTCCTTATGAGAAGATAAATAACCGAGAGCCAAAGTCAGTCCTCCCTCCTTATGAGAAGATCAATAACCGAGAGCCAAAGTCAGTCCTCCCTCCTTCACGTTGGTTTACTTAGTGTTTGACCAGTGATGGACAGCTCACATTTTGTCTTATTGTGAATGGAGGGATACATTCATTTGGACAAAAATCAAAGACAAAACCGCAGTGTCTTCCCTCCTTTTTCCTGGACAAGAGATTTGAGGATCAGAAAGTTGTCTTAGGTATGGCTCCTAAGTAGAGGACCTGCCTAGAACCCATGAGGTCCTGGGGGTCTGATCTCCAGTACCTAGAAAAGAAATGGCATCCCAGATGCCCAAGGTCAAGTGACTCACAGCAGAGACTGTGATCTGTGATGCCAGCCGAGCCCAAGAAGTGGGCAAAGGCTCCTCATGAAACACAAGGATTAGTGTTTTAAAAGCATGGAGTCGGAACCCTGCTAATGGGTAGAATACGCTTTCATCACGGAGGCATATCAAAGACAGGCAGGCAGGTTATCTCCAGGAATGAGTTTACACTGGGAGGGGTGACTCTCTGGGTTCACAAAGCACACCAAATACCAGAGATGAATAATACCGAAAACAAGAACATACAGCTAACGCAGCTTGCAGCAGTTGTTGACAGAGAGTATTTAAAAACACACTCATGCTGACAGATGGAGGAGGTTAGAGTCTGAGATAAAGCCAGGAGTCAGCAAGGGATGGAATGCCCTGGAACATGTTTCTTATAATCAAGCTCCCACGCACAAACCAAGTTTTATAAGTACATTGGGCTGCATGGATGGGACATTATACAGTGTAAGGAACCAGGCTATGCCATTAATGAGGATTCCAAACCATAGCTCTACCTTTGGAGATTTTTTATTGGGGCTTTTCCTTTGGGCTTTATAATAACAGAAGAAAGTATTTTAATGATAATCCTCCTGTCACTGGTGCATTTTTAAAAGGGTTTTCATAGGCAGCAGCAACTCGGAAATAGTTTTCCAGAATTTGGCCTTACAGACCTCAGGGCCTTACTGAAGTGTGGAAAGGATTGTGTAAGCATGAAAAAAGAACTCTGGCTATAGCCCAGAGTCAGTCAGTCAGTCTCTCTCTCTCTCTCTCTCTCTCTCTCTCTCTCTTTCTCTCTCTCTCCCTTCAAAAATGTATTGTGTGTAGTGTGTGTGTCTGTGTGTGTGTGTATGTGTGTGTAAAAGAGGGAGGGAGGGAGGGAGGGAGGGAGGGAGGGAGGGAGGGAGGGACGGAGGGACGGAGGAACAAAGAGAGAGAGAAATCAGAACAGAAATACAAGTGGACTGCTTGAGGGAATCCGTTCTTCCTTCCTTCCTGGAATTGAACTCACGTCATCAATCTTGGCTCCTTTACCACTGAGCCATCTTGCTGGCTCCAGAGAGATGTTAGATATTTTACTGAATAAAATTTACAGGCAAACAGTTTTAACATGTCTTACTGGAACATGGGAAGGCTAAACTGTATCTCTGCTAATAAGAGAACCTCTTTTGAAGAAAACACCAGGTGTTGTAAATCCAGCTTTCAGTTGTCCCTCAGAGCAGTCCCTGTTGTTTTGCTAAGACAGTCTCTCACTGGAACCCAGGGCTCATCGATTAGGCTGCCCTGTGAGGCCCAGGGATCTGCGTGTTTCTATCTCTCCAGTACTGGAATTACAAGCGTGTGCCAGCATGTTTGATTTTTATTTTTTTGAGACACGGTCTCTTTATGTAGCTGTGACTGTTCTGGAACTAGATATGCAGATCAGGCTGGCCTCGAACTCTGACTCTGTCTCCCAGATGCATTAAATCTGTGTGCTACCCAGGAGCCTGGTTGCTTTCAGCCTTTTTTCCTATGGGCGCTAGGTACTGAACTCAGGTCTCCAAGTTTGTGTGACAAGTGTTTTGCTGACACTGCTCTTCCAAACTTGACTTTTGTTCCAGAATAACTTGGCTCCCATCAGTTTTTAGAAAACTGTTTATTGATTCTTTGTGACTTCCACATCATGCACCCCAATTCTGCTCGTGCTCTGTCCCTCTATATCTGTCCTTCACCCTTGCAACCTCCCCCCCCCAAAAGAAAAGGAAAGATTAAAATTAAAAATTAAAAAAAAAAAAAAAAGAAAAGAAAAGCCGGGCAGTGGTGGCGCACGCCTTTAAGCCCAGCACTCGGGAGGCAGAGGCAGGTGGATTTCTGAGTTCGAGGCCAGCCTGGTCTACAGAGTGAGTTCCAGGACAGCTAGGACAGCCAGGGCTACACAGAGAAACCCTGTCTCGAAAAACCAAAATAAATAAATAAATAAATAAATAAATAAATAAATAAATAAAATAAAGTCGCCGTGGAAGCTGCGGTGTGTCATGGTGTGTCGCACAGTGTACCCCTCAGTCCACACTTCTTCGCTTGCAAATGTCCATTGCAGTGAGTCACTGGTCTACACACTATCAATACTGGATCTTCACCAGGACTCCTCTCAGAAATCCCATTGTCATCGTCCAGTGTCATGGAGGTCCTGCAGCTTTGGATATGCAGGACTGGCCTCTTGACACACTTCATAGATGGGGTGGATGTTAGGGTGGACAACTCAAAGCCCTGGATCTGGGCCTGGGTGGTAGATCAGTTGGTTATCCCACTGACTCTCCTGCACCCCCAGGCTAGCTCTCCCACTTGGTCCAGGCAAGGAGCAGGCTCCCATCATTTAAATGTTCTGTGTATGCAAGCCTAGGTCCTTGAGGTTCCAGGCAGACACTAGGAAGAGTCTGGAGCGAGGCACTCGAGCGTGCTGCTAGCCCACTGTGACATGCACAGGGACCAAAAACTGGGCAGTAATTTGTTAACCAGAGGTGGGATAATTTTAGTATTATTTCATGTCTTAACCTGGTGGATGTGAACAAAATGGAGAAGGAGAAAACATTTTATTTGTATTAACTTCTACATGTAATTGAGCAAGGTCTTTAATTTCGAGGGTTGGGGACACTTATATTTGCAATAGATAACACTATTATAACATTAATGGATTGCAATGATACTTTGATGTCATAGGGTTTTCACAGATAATATCTGAGCTCAGTCCTTTTTTTCAAATCAATACTAATTACTACTGAGAATAGTAATTAGATCTTACTACTGAAACAATGCCAACAGATACTTTATTACAACCAAATTTGTTTTTATCTTTAATATGTTAGTGACTTCTTTTCAGTGTGACTGGTTTCCGATAGCTTTGAATTTGGGACTTCGAATACACTTTAACATACTAGTCTGAGGGAAAGGCCTTATTAGCTTGGGAAGGAGTCCCTGTGGAGCAAATGGTTGAGAACCCCTGGGCAACACAAGTTCTAGGTTAATCTCTGCTTTTAAATCTATAAAGTGGACCTGTCAACCAAAGGGAACGCAATCACCTAAATCAGAGTCACGTCTTACAAAGTCACCATCCTAACATGGTAGGAATACAAAAATAAATACACAAACACTTGAATGATTTGACAGGTATCTTAGAAAACTAGCCTAGAAAAAAAGGTTGTATCTCCCTAAGGCTTCTTAATCCAGGCTGTGGACTCTGAGCTACCCTGATGCACAATCCCAAAGGAAGAAAACGTCTATTTCTCGATTGCTTGGTTTTTGTTTATGGACAGTGATTGGCATGCAGTCGGCCTACAGAGCCTGGCCAGGGCCTCAGCCGGGCTGTTGGTTGCTACAGCTTTCCTTCTTTTGGCCCTTTTCTTTTTTATACTTCCTTGCCCCAAAGACAAAGACTTGCCTTCTACCAAAACCCCAGTGAGGAATCACCCCTCTCTAGCCCTGTGTGGCTCTTATGTGGGGCATTGGTGATCATTGTTAACTTATGAAAATTGTGAATGCGTATTCACCACTTAGTATATATCAGATGCGTGTTTCCGTCAGTTTAATGCTTATAGCCATCCCATTTTATAGGTGAGGAAACCAGACGATAAGGCAGTTCTTAGAGCAAGAAAATGATGGGACAGTGATCCAAACTCAAGCAGTTTCGATAGAGGCCTCTCTTATAGACACTGCTCTCCTGGTGATTTATTTAATGCATTCCTTGTTTGTTGACATCAACATTTGTACTTGTAGATTTTTACTACTCGAAAAATGCCTTCGTAAATATCTTTATATATTTTTGAATGCTTTTGAGGCAAATTTCTAAATTGAAATTGCTAGATTAAAATGCTTTAATGAAATAGACAAGCTGCCTCACAAGAGATTGCTGCAGTTTTGCCATAACTATATCATGGTGCTCCCTCACACTAGGACCAGCACAGCGTGTCGCTGTTCTCTATTTTAAAGCTGTTTGCTAAGTTGATGGACATTGTAAACCGCTATGCTGCTTACTAGGCCAAGGTTACCTGTTATGGCCAGTGAGAAATTAAACCAGGCGAGGGTTGGAGGGGCCACACCAAGACAGAGGCTGTGACAAGTTTATTGAGAGAGCAATCAGACTTGTTATGCCCTTATCAGAAACAGAATATAGTGGCAACTGCCAGGATTAATACAGTTGTAGTTGGCAGGATAAAATGATGTTTGAAAGCTATACAGGGTATGCAAGAGCAATGTCTAAAACCAATTGTACATGCTTCCTGGACTTCCAAGAGAACATACAGAGAAATACAAAGCAGCCCTCACTACCTGAGTGAGTGCCTTGGTTTCTCAGGAACTAAGACACACAGTGGCCCCAGAAGTCACAGACTCAAATCTAGAAAACTTATGGTATATGGCTCCCAACACAGCTAGGTCAGGCCAACTCCATGTTTCCCATAACATGGCATCTCATTTCATGTGTTAATTAGCTTTTTGACACTATAACAAATATGTGTGTGTGGGGGGGAGGGGGCAGAAACCAATTTAAAAGGAGAAAGCGTTTACATTGGCTCACAGTTTCAGAGTTTTTCCTCTACAATTGGCTGACTCCACTTGGGGAGGGGGCGCTACGGTGAGGGGAGGGGGCATTACGGTGAGGCAGAACATTATGGTGGAGAAGAGTGCAGGAACAAAGCTGCTCATCTCGGGGTAGCCAGAGAGCAGAGGGTGGGGGGCACTAGGCATAAGGATATTTTTCTAGGGCATGTCACAAGTGACTGACCTCCTTTAAATAACTCCTACCTACTTCTTTCCACCACCTCCCAGTATGCCATCATATTATAAATCCATTAAGAGATTAAACCATTGAGTCAGAATCCTTATGAGCTAATCACCTCTCTATGATTAGATCAGCCAACGGGAGACCAGACCTTCAACACGAGCAAATTCAAAGCATAACATTCTACTTTGTGTTTCGTTGTGAACAGACATTTGTCAAATATATGAAATGAGCATTTGTGTTTACTCTTCTGTGATTGCTAGTCTTTGCTACAATGATTGATAATGGAAAGAATGGTCCCCCCCAAAAGGCCTGGTCCCCCGGACAGTGTTTTAAGGGGGTGTCATGAGTCTTAACAAGGTAAGGCCTAGTGAGATGTCCTAAATCCTTGAGGGCATGTTCAAAGGGATTGTGAGACACCCCTCCATACCAGCCCGGCTGTAATATTCTTTTCCCAATTACTATTAGCATCACAGTATTACATTATTAGCATAATGTTTTGGAAAGATTTAAAAGGGAAAAAAGTTAATTCTTCACTGATCATAAGGAGACAGTTTCCACAATGATTTTCTATGGTGAGATGCAGGGAATTAATCAGGATTCTTTAAGTCATCAAAATCATTGGTATGGATCCACTGTAGTGGTACACGCTGTAATCTCATTGCTTAAGAGAGGAAGGCAGGAAGGTCAGGAGTTCAAGTTTATCTTTAGCAATTTAGTGAGTTTGAGGTCACTTTGGAGTGCATGAAACTCTTGTCTCAAAAAAAAAAAACCAATAATAAAACAAATAAAGAAAAAGGAAAGGCAGGGGAAAGATGTCTGAGGGAAAAGTGCAAAGCCTGAGTGCAAAGAGTGTTGGAGAACCTAGGTCAGTTTCAGCATCCTCTCCTACCCAGAATGTTACTGAAACAATCTGTTTACTCATTCAACAAATGTTTATAAGCAGCAGCAAAGCTAGTATTAAAACCAGATGCTTGACTGTCAAGGCTTTTCCCCAGCATCTGTCGCAGGTCACGAAAGGAATGAGATGACGCCTGGGGAGATGACAGCTCATCGGTGAAGACTGCTGGCTCTTCCAGAGGACCTGGATTTGATTCCTAGCACACACATGATGGCTTACCACCATCTGTTAATTCCAGTTCCAAGGATCTGACCTTCCCTGGGGGCCTCCTTGGGAACCAGGCACACACACGGTCCACAGAAGTACATGCAGACAAAACATTCATACATATAAAATGAAAGTAATATATTTAAAAAGAAAATGAGATTTTGGCATAATAGCTTATACCTGCAATCCCTGCTCTTGGGAGACTGAAGCAGGAAGACTGACATGAGCTCCAGGCTACTCTCGGCTATACAGAATTCCAGGCTAGTGTTTAAAAATAAGACAAAAAGAAAAGGAGAGAAAAGTGGGAAAGTGGAAAGAGATAAAAAAAAAAGGGGGGGAGAAAAGAAAAAAGGGAAGCAGAAAAGGAAGGAAGGAAAGAAGTAAGGAAGGAAAGAAGGAAGGAAGGAAGGAAAGAAGGAAGGAAGGAAGGAAGGAAGGAAGGAAGGAAGGGAGGTAGGTAGATACCAGGAGCTAGAGATGTACCTTAGTTGGTTGAGTGCTTGGCTAGCGTGAATGAGGCCCTGGGTTTGACTCCCAGCACTTTATAAAACCCAGGGAGACACACCTACAGTCCCAGCACTCAGAAGGTAGAGATAGAAATCTAAGGTCATCCTGGGCTACACGTGAGTTACTGAGTTTGAGGACAGTTTGGGTTCCATGGTGCCATGTCTCCAAAACAAAACAAAACAAGGTAAAAACAAACAAACAAACACCACCACCAACAACAAAAGACCCCCATTACCAGGGCAATAGATAAAGTTGCAGTAGATTGAAGAGAATAAACAAGGAACGTCTTCTCTTCCTGCCTTGCATCCCCACATCCCCACACTCTACAATTCCCACATCAGAGAAGGAAGCTGAGAGTTTCTCTGTGCCGTGACAGCCACCAGTCTTTGTTCTAGAGGTCAGCTGCTGGAGGAGCCAAGCTGAAACTGCTCCTTCAATAGCTGTCATGTGAGGTCAAGAGGATGGGTGGGCCTCCCAGAGTGGAGCCAGCACATGTGGTCATCAACGGGCATCCTGCCTAGATTCTGTGTCTTTAACTGATTCGCTTACTATCGGACCTGAACAACACACAGGGAACAAAATAACTCATGGTTAAAAAAAAAAAAAAAACGAGGAGGAACCGCTATTGGTTAGAAGGTACTAAAAAAAAAAAACGGAACTACCACCTTCTGTGATGAGTCTTAAGAGGGGATTGTTGTTGCTGTTGCTGTTGTTATTGTGTTATGTGGGGTTGATGTTTGAGACTTGGTTTCCTATAGCCAAGGCTGCCCTTGAACTCCTGATCCTCCTGCCTTCACTTTCCAAGTGCTGGGGTTACAGATGTGTGTCCAGCTAGAGGGCTTTTTAAAGTCCTGAGATGACTGCTGAAGGCTGGTCAGTAGCTTTCTTCCGATTTTTCTTTACCCTGTCTGGGCCCCCTTCTGCCTCTCACCGCTCTGCCCTAGTCAGAGTTCCTTTAATTGTAGAAATACCAGCCTGAAGTGGAAACTTAAGGGTTCTTTGGGAAGTCAGTTGTGTCGGATGGTGTTCGCTGGGGCAAACACTTAATGGTGTGTTTTTATGAAGCAGACACCAGTGAAAGGATGTTTTGCTGAAACAGACACGTGAAGGAACGTTTCACCGAAGCAGACACAGGGGAGATGTTTCATTAAAGCAGGCATATGAAAGGACGTGTGATGAAGGATTCTTTGCTCACAACACGCATGTATTGGTTCACCTTACATGTGATGAGCTCCATTTGTCGTGACTCCATAGAGAGAAATGGATCAGAAAACTTCTGGTGGTGCACCAGCAGCTTCTAGCTGCTTCCTCAGACTCTGGCAATTGGCAGCATGATGTCAGCTGAGACAGACTCCTGTGAAGTTTTGCTAAGACAGACTCACATGCTGAGGCAAGACCATGGAGGACACGTGATGTTTGGAGGGAGTATAAATAAGATTCAATGGACAGTCGTGGGGGTTTGGCTTGCTGGCATAGTTAGCTTTGCAATGCTTCTTGGTCTCAAGTCTTTACTGATCTTCGCTTCATTGAGAGAGCCATAGCAAAGAACATCCGGAAAACAATCTGGCTGAGGCCTGACTGTTCCTCTGGTAGGTGCTGGGCTAGAGTGAAGATTTGGGTCAGATACTGAGAGAAGCTCCTCACCCCCCCCCCCTTTTTTTAAATTCTCTTTATTTTAATTTAAAATGATACATGAATCAGAAACAATGTTTCATTTTAGGTTACTCTGATTTTACATATAGCTGGGCCTTTTAAAATAATCAGCTATGGGCAGGCTTCAAGTGGGGAGGAAAGAGAGAGAAATACTGTAATTATATATATCAAAAATAAAATAAAAAATATTTTAAAAGATTGTTAGCTTGGAGCTTTTATCCACGGAGAGACTTAAACTGGGTCTCAAGGCTTTAACAACTCGGTGGTTCTACAACTTCAGCCCATTGGTTACTATCTCCACACTTCTAGCCAGGACTGATATAGTGTGTACGCTGATCTATCTGCTTTCTGAAACACTGCAAACCTCACTTCAGAGCATCTCAGAAGCGTTACATAAGACAGGCTCTAAGATATTTAACAACTACCACCCCCGAGTATGGGAAAAAGTAGAAGACAGTTATCAACGGTAGAGAAGAGCATTGGGTTTGCCTGTGGTTTCTAGAACAGGGCAGATGAAACAGAAAGCACACTATGAGTAAGCTGCAGTGCAGATTCTCACTGAACCAGCCCACAGAGTGCTGGAGCCTCATCACATGCATCGTCTAGGAGGAAAATCAGAAGTGTTCCATTAGGAGCTCCACAGTGTTGTTTATTAAATAAGCATCCTGGGAGCTGAGGGGTTGGTGAGCTCAAGAGCAGCGAGACGAGATGGAGAAGACAGAGTGAGGACAGCCGCCTTCACCAATGGAGCAGTTCCCTCAGTGGAGGGGAGTGAATGTGTTAAGGGAGCCATCAGTCACCACAGTGAGGATACTGGGGTCGGTACCTGTGCTTAGGGAGCAAGCAGCTTCCCTGGAGCCTTGAGCACAGGGACCTTCTCAACCACAGGCAGCTGGGTTGCCAGCAAGTACTATTGTTTGTCTTAAGGAGACGATAAGACAATATAAATTCAAGGGTCAATATTTTTATTGAACTGAAGTCAGAGTATAGAATTTATGCCACACTGGAACCAATAGTACTACTAACTCCTATGTTCCTTCCTTCCTCTCAGGCTGGCGTTGAACTTACATCAATCCTCCTGCCTCAACCTCGGAGTGCTAGAGTTATAAGCATATCATACAGAGTTATAAGCCACCGCATCTAGTTGTAGTAACTCTTTCCTTTTGAGGCAGTGCCTTGCTATATGTTCCTGGTTGGCCTGGAATTAAGTATTTCAATCAGGGTGGTCTGAAAATCATGGCAGTTTTCGTCTCTCCTTCCCTGGTTCTGGGATTACAAATGTGTGTCACCAAACCTAGCTGTTTTGTTTTGCTCTGATTTGTTCGGAATGCAGTCCCTCTGTGTAGTCCATTATTACTTTGAACTTATGTCTTGCCTCCACCTCCTATAACAGGCCCCTGGACCTTAGCACAACTGACGCCATGATGGAGGTTCCATTCAGACCTTGGAACCCGGCGTGTAGGCAGCAACACTTGCCACAACAAGATCAAAGACCTACTTCATCAACATCTATAGTTCTGGGAAAGTCCCTAAATGTACCAACCTTGCTTTTTGGCTTCTCTGGTTCTGCTTCTGGCTGAGTGTTCTTGCTAATCTAACTGTATCAATCCAGGATGTGGATTTTGTGATTAAAAGCTCATCCTGATGGAACTGCACACTGGCCCCAAACAGGCTTGAACTCATGTCTGAATGGTCTTCTCTTGGGGATACCTCATAAACTTCTGGGTCCTGGAATAACACACACCACTATGCCTGTTTATTTCTTTACGATGCTAATTTAGGAATAGTAAACCTGTCCTTTATGTTCAAGGTGTCATGTGATTTTTATCTCCACAACAATCCAGTGAGTTGAGCTGAATGCGTTTGATAAGTGGGAAAACTGAGGCACAGAGAGGCAAATGGCATGGCCACACTACCCTAGTTTTATAGAGCAGTTTGGACACTGGTACCTTGCTTGATCTTCTGACTTGAAACCGATTTCTATGTGATGGGTTCAGAATATGAGAACCTGATATAGCAGGACCACCCCCTCTTTCCTCAAGTTCTCTCTCTGAAACAGGCCATACATCCCAGGAAGAATTTCCTAATCTTCCCCAGATGACTTTTCTCAGGCCTCATCCAAGAGATCCCTCCCTACTTGATGAGAAAGAGCATCTTCTTTCTCTTTTTCTCACTACTGGGATGGAGTTCAGGTCTCACACACAGTATGTATCTTTCTAACACAGAGTCTCATCCTGGAGTCCACATCCTGATTTTTGAAAACATAGAGAAATGGGGGGAAATTATCCAATGGGCTTTGCAACGTTCTTCTAATTTATCTACCACTAATGCCTTCTAGTGATCAAACTTCCCCATGACTTGCTCAAATCTAAGCCTAAAGCCTGTGTGTTCCTATTTGCTTAAAAGTCTTTATTCTTGCATGAAAACTCCAGTGTCGTGTAAAAGTGCTATGGGATATATTTGACAGCTTTCTCTTGTTAATCTATCTTTTGTTTTAGGCCTCAGCCTTCAACCCAACAATGTGAGAGGTGTAAACTAAGCCTTCCCCCTGCTACATAGTGTCCATGATAACTGAAGTACAGCAGGATCAGGACTATGCACCCAGGGCGGCACCATACATCTCTTATCCATGGGTGCCTACATTACTGCAGAAGCATTCACATCTGTCTGTGGGGCTGCACATGCAGTGTCCCATGATGCCACAGTGCCCCCCGGTGCCACAGTGACTGCAGATGAGAAGGTTCCAACCACCAGTCTTTAACTGGTTTTGAGCTTCCTCATTCAGAAGGCAGTAGCAGCAGTGTCTCCATCCTGGATGCTTTTCTTCTAGTCAGCGAGTGGGCTCAGCCTTCAGTCCTTGTCTCTGCTCCTCTTCCTTAGGGAATATGCACCACACTAAGTCCTCTCTAGTGTGCAGGGCTTTGGATGAGCACAGAGAGTAGGGACAGCCTTGGTGATGGTATGGTCTGACCTTTGTCAGTCTCAGCCAGAGAAGTTGAAGGTTCCACAAGAGCAGAAATGTTGTCTGTTTCTGCTTAGCAATGTATTCCTAGCATCTGGCAGAGAATCCTGCCACAGAGTGGCAACCATTCAATAATTGCACAGTTGGGTGGATAGATAATGAATGAATACTTGGGGCTGAACACTTTTTTTTTTTTTTTGGCTTAGCATGTAGACGGTTTGACGTTCCTATTTTCAGTATTACCAATTCTTCTTCTTCTTCTTTTTTAAACATTAGAATGGCCATGTAAAATGGGAGATTTGCCCAATTTAAAGTAAACTTCAGAAAAGTATTTTTAGCATAAGTAGGCCTTACACATTTTGTATATACAGCTCATTGTTTACCTAAGGTTAAAATTCAGTTGCATTCTGTTTATTTTCCTTTGTTCTTGTCTGTGGCTAAATTTTATTTGTTTGTTTAGAGGAGGCTTTTAGGTTTTTTATTTTTCTAGATGAGGTGTCACTATGTAGCTCAGGCTGGTTTAGAACTCATGACCCAGTGTTGGGATTGCAACATAACTCACTATATCAAGGTATCTAGATTTTTATTTGCTAAATCTAAATGTCAAAGGTGTAAAGAACCTTGGAAGTTATAGTTCCAAGAGAAACCAAGAGCTAATTAGTTTAAAGGTCTTTGGTTTTTTTTGTTTGTTTGTTTGTTTGTTTTCGAGACAGGGTTTCTCTGTGTATCCCTTGCTGTCCTGGAACTCACTCTGTAGACCAGGCTGGCCTTGAACTCAGAAATCCGCCTGCCTCTGCCTCCCAAGTGCTGGGATTAAAGGAGTGCGCCAACACCACCCGGCTTTTTACTTTTTTTTTTTTTTCCCCATCAGACTCCACAACAGAGTCCTGACGGGATTCGAACCAGCACGGGAAGGGGAGCGCCCGCCCTCTAAAGGGCTTTGTTTTTGTTTTTCTTATTTTGTGATTGTAAGTGTGGCCTGAGAGTCATTAACTTATGGGCTGTGGATGTCCTGGCTAGGTCACCTGATCCCTGCAGAGGAAGGCGGAGGCTGGGCAAAGAGAGATGATGCTGAGGCTGGGATTCAGTGGTGTCTGAAGCAGTGTTTGAAGAAGAGCCAGTCAATTTGCTCACTACTTGAACTGGTTTCAATGGTATTTCTATCTCCTTTGCACAGTCTTAGTTAAGGTTCCTATCCCTACAAATAAAGGCAACTTACAAAGATACTTTATGGCTTGTAAGTCCATCATCCAGGGAAGTCAGGGCAGGAACCTGGAGGCAGGAACTGATGCAGAGGCCATGGAGGAATGATGCTTACTGGATGCTCCTTTGCTCAGCTGCTTTTATACACTCTTCAGGACCACCTGCCCAGGGGTGGTACCAGCCACAAGTGCTGCTTCCTCCCACATCCATCATCCATCAAGAAAACGTACCACAGGCTTACTCACAAATCAATCTAGTGGAGACATTTTCTCAACTTAGGCTCTTTTTTTCCCAAATTAGTCTAGCTGGTGTCAAGTTGACATAAGACAAGCCAGCACAGATTCCCAAGAGTGCACACTAAGATCCTAAGTGCTACCACGGTCTCTTATTTTCAGTTACTAGAGGGACCATCATAAAGCCACTGCTCAGAAGCTAAACAAACATTTATTAAGTAAGCCAGGTGTGGTGGTGTCTGCCCAAACACAACACTTGAGAGGCTGAGGAAGGAGGATCCTGAGTTGGAGGCCAGCCTAGGCTATAGAGTGAGATCCTGTGTCCAAAAACATAATAATAATAATAATAATAATAATAATAATCATAATCATAATCATAATAATAATAAAAGCCCAAACTCCAAACAAACAAACACAATTAAAAAAAAAAACCATTTATTAAATGAGTCACAGCTGGGTCCATTGACTTATCTTTCAATGTATTCAACTGATGAATTGCTGCCTAATATTTGTATTAAACCTAAAAGCAATATATCATACTTCATACTGAAACAGTAATAGGGACACTGGTGGAGACAAGAGACATAGATTCTTCCTGCCATGCGTCCACAGAAGCTGTTATACACTCATCTTGTTCCTTCTAACCATTCATGGGATGTCCCCCTTCTTATCCAACAGAGGAACCCAGATACATGGCAATGACAGGCTGTCTCCAAGGACAAACTGATACTTTGTATTTAACATGGAAAATCTAACTTAGATGTCTCTTCACAGCAACAGAAATCTTAACTATGACAACTTTTGTTTATTAGAAGCCTCTTTCTCATTGTTACTTTCTATTAATTTTGTCAGATCCTACCTGAGATATCTTGTGTTCATGTACAGTATTTTTCTTTGGACTTACACAGGAGGCTAAAGCTTCTCATCCATCCTCCTCTACTCCCAGGTATGGCTCAAGGGACCACTGGGAAGAGATTACTTTGGAGCATTCTAAGACACTTTAACTGGGCATCCCAGAGAACAGAAGAAAAATAAAGGGTTCTAAAACTTGGAACTTTCAACTTGACTATTCAAAATCATATGCATCCAAAAATGCTATAGTTAGTGAGAAAAAAATAAAGCCTGTTCAGTGCTGACAAACATAACCTGATATAGTATGAACTCATAACCTTTAAGACAATTACCATTTTCTGCTACTTGAAGATTCATGTATCTTATCTAGTGCCACTTGGTCCAGTGAGTAATTTGACATGTGACCTTGGACCCTGATTAGTACCTAATGCCGTTCTCTACTAATGAGTCAGGTGCCCAATATGTTCCGCGTCTGATAAAGAACAATTCAGTCTGTGTTTCGGGTTCTCGTAACTGTTATCACAAATAATGCTTCAGAGTTCCTGGGGTGGAGGTGGGATGTGAAAAAGGCTGAAGTGTGACCAGCTCGCCAAGAGGGCTGCTGGACACAATCTGGGTATCAGCCAGAAGTGGTTACATATTCACCATCAATGATAAAAGAAGACTGCTGAGCAAAATGTTGAGAAAATAAAGAACAACTGCAAATCTCATACGGCCATGACAGGCCTGTGAAGTGGAGCAAGACTATGGGAAAGTCTGGTGTGTCAAACACACACCTACTTGTAGACAGCAACATTCTATCTTATAGATAGAAACATATCCAAGATAAATAAAGACAAGTATATATATATATATATATATATATATATATATATATATATATGTATATGCATATGTATATATATACATATTATATATATATGTATGTATACACACACATAAGTGAGCACAGCAGCTTTATTCATAACAGTAAGGAAAAAAATAGCAGAAACAGCCCATCAATAGAGAGATAGACAAACAAACTGGTGTATTTATATAAAAGATTCAGGAATAAAAAGTAATAAACAAGCGATGTTCCAACATGGGTGACTTCCACGGTGGTTGTGCTGAGTAGTTCGGCCTGGAACAAGATGGAGTGACAGTGGGTGTTGGTGATGGCTACATGGGTTGGGAACAGATGACTCCAATGCTTTCAATTTTGAGATGGATTACACAATCATAAAAACTCAGCAAATTTATACAATGTCTGTGTGTTTCGCTACCTGTAAATATTAAATTTTTAAAATTTAAATAAGGTATTGGGTGACTTATTTTAAAATGCACTGAAAATTGGTAATTAAAGAATGAAACCTATGTAGTGTTTAGTTACACACAACACAATCATATAAAGTTTACTCTATGTTTAAAATATTCTCAACACATGGGGAAAGTTCTGCCTCACCTCCTATAGCCCTTGCTTGAAATACATTATTCTCCATGTGAGCAGAGATGCCACAGAACCACAGGGAGCAGACATTAACTCTGGGGCTTCTTCAGGTTCTGAAACGTTTAATGTTAACAAACATGGTAAGGAAGAGAAGAAACTGCCGACGTCTTCAATATCATCTTTTTTTTTTGATAGGATCTTGCTGGTCTGAAACTAAGTAGCCCAGGCTGGTCTTGCACTTGTGGCAATAATATGCCAACACTCAAAAATTATTTTATAAAAGTTAAATTGTAGTAAGAGTAGCTATTAATACTATCTACAAACTTCATTACAAACTTATCATTTCTGAACTACATTCAATTATTAAAGGAAGAGCCATCTTTCTGTCAATTTATGTATAAACTCTGCTTTATCCAAGTTTAGTCCAAAAATGGAAATTCAATTATCACACACACGACTTCCTAGGTGCTGGGATGTAGTAAAAGCATTGTTTAGTGTGCCCAGAGGCCCACGTTCAATACTCAGCACCAGCTGGAGTACAGACCACACAGAACAAAGACCACCTCACACTCAGTAACAGCTCCCTGGGTCCTCACTGTTCTAACTGTCACGTGCTATGCGAGTGTGCACAAGCCTCACTTCCCCAGGTGCACACGGGGAAAGACAATGGCAATTTATACCTGAAGTGGTTACTTTCAATAGGAATACTTTACATGTATCAAGGTCAGTAGCAGACAAAACCCACTCAGAGTCCCAGCTGGGCATGGAGGTCCATCACAGCCTGAACTACACAGAAAATTTCAGGGGTTCGGGGAGAGGGAGAGGGAGAAAGAGGGGGAGCAGAGAGAGAGAGAGAGGAAGGAGGAGGCGAGAGAGAGGGAGAGAGAACACGATCCCCCCTTTCAAAGTATACATAAGGAAGGTTTAATAAAATGCTCAAATGGTGGAAACCATGGAATATCTTTATTTAAACAAAATAAAACCATCTCCTCACTTGTTAGATCAATAGTAGTAGTGACAGGAGTTGTGACAAATACTGTAGAAGACTAAGCCTGCTGTGTCGCTCTGATAATACAGAAGCAACTCTACTTCTCAGTGAGCAGCTACAGACACTAGACAGGCTGTACCTTCAGGGCGCATGCGCTGTCTTTGTTGATGCTGCTGCTGTTATTCCAGCACTGGGAACTGAACCTAGGGCTTCAGGCACAACAGCCAAGCGTCTACCACTAAACTACATCTTCTTGGTATGAGCAGAATCTAAACTTTCCTCCATTTCTATCTTCAATATCTTTCAGTTTTTTTTTTTTTAATCAATCATGTGGTCTACATTCCCATAAATTGCCACAACTGGCCAAAAATAACAGCTGTAGCTCATCCTGTCATTAGGTACAGGTCTGTCTGTCTGTCTGTCTGTCTGTCTCTCTCTGTATTGTGCATATTTGTATGTATTTGTGTGAGCGTGTGAACATATGTATGGGTGTTTGTGGAGGCCATAAGTGGGTATCAGAGCTCTTGGAGCTGGGTTTACAAAGTGGTTGTGTAGCCCAGTATGGCCTGTAAGCCAGCAACCCAGGCTAGCCTCCAACTTGTGGCAACCCTCCTGCTTCAGCCTCTGAGTTGCTAGGATTTCAGATGTGAGTCATAAGGTTCAGCTCACACTAGGACTTTCTTAGTGCTCATATTACAGTTAGGCTAGAAGTAGCCCATTCTTTATTCTTACCATGTAACTAAGAAATGTCTCAACAGACTTTCTGAATATGAGTTTCTATTATCATACACGTATATACATACATAACAATGACAAAGGAGAAGAAACTCAATTACTACCTTTAAAAGATTCTTTGCCAAGACTGAAGTCTAAAGACACCCTGTTCCAAATGCTCTCAAAATACAGAGCAAATGGACTCCAAGCTAAACCCACACAGCATCGCCCTTTCTTCTCGCTGCTGCTCTTGGATTTGTTTTCCATTCAAGTTGTGAAAGCCTGTTTTTCAACAGGGTCAGGTATGATGTGCATTCCACCAATGAAAGGTAGAAGCAGGCAGATTTCTGTGACTTTGAGGCTTGCTGGTCTACATAGTGTAGCAAGGCAGCCAAGGCTACATTACATAGTAAGACCTTATCTAAACACACACGCACACGCACACGCACACACGCACCAGAAAACAAACTAATCAAACAAAAACCCACCCAAACAACAAAGCTAAAATAAATTCTAAGGTGTAAATGTCAGACAGGGCTGGGCTCTGTAACTATTAACTGCTCTGTAATTACAATGCTGTCTCTAAAATGCTCTCAGAGCTTCAGAGACACTAAATAGAGATGTTAAGTATCATAAAGCAAGACTGAATTCTTCAGTCTCTAGATCTGAGTATTAGATTTCAACATATTATTATCTTGCTCATGAGGTAATTATTTCTATGTTCCCAAATGACAATTCTAAACAGAATCAGCTTCAGAAGGATTTTTTAGCACACATACATACTGCCTTATTCTAAAACACCAATGCATATTTATATTCATAATCCAGAAATCAAAAATGCTCTAAAAACTGAAACTAGTGGTAACATGATGTCATGAGTATAAGATTCGACACCTGATCTAATGTGCTGGGACATAGTTAAAACATGAACAGGCACACTTCAAATACCGAATAAAAGCACCTTCAGGTTATGTACACAACAAATTTTATGCTTAGACCTTGGACCTCAAGTTTTTATAATGTACTTACAAATATCCTAAAATTAGGGAAAATTTGAATTACAAAACACTTTTGGTGCTAAGCATCTTAGAAAAGGAATATTCAACCTGTAACTTTTTTCTTTGCACAAAAAGATGATTTTAGGTTTCCTTTATTTCTTGACTGAATAGACAGACCAGTTACTGATGCTTTGATTTTTTTAAACCTGTTGATAATAATCACCTAGAAACATCTTTGTAGGTTCTCAAGGGCTGACTGGAGAATTCACACCATTCTCCAACCTTACCTGACCCCAGACAGGGTTTCTCTGTGTAGCCCTGGCTGTCCTGGAACTCTCTCTGTAGACCAGGCTGGCCTTGAACTCAGAGATCCACCTGTCTTTGTCTATCAAACGATGGGATTAAAGGTGTGTGCCACCACCTGCTGGCTTGGAATTCACACTGCTCTCAGCATGGGGCCAGGACAAAATGGAGAGACTTTTATACAAATCTTCCAAGTTAAAATTCCATATTTTAACCTTAAACTTGAGTCAAATATGGTTTGTTGCTCTTCTTTTATGTTTTACTAAGACAGAGCCTCATGTAGTCCAGGCTGGCTCTGAACTCATTACATGCCAAGCTGACACAGAATTCTTGATTGTCATGCCTCTGCCTTTGGGATCAAGGGTTTTGTTTTATTTAAAGCAAAGTTTTCCTACATAGTACAAGTTGACCTTAAATTTGCAGCAATCCTCCTGTTACAACTCCCTGAGTGCTTGGATTACAGTTGTGAATTACCTGTTCTGACTGTTTTTTCCTTGTTTTATAGTTACTCTTTGGAGGACAACTTGGAAAACTGAAATGACCATGTAGATTCTAAGCAACTGGGTTTCTCAGACAGGGACTCTAAGTAACAGTTTCTCCCTATACGTAGGTTGTTTTTATTTAACATTCTGAAAGTGATTACTGGAATTCAAATATCGTGTTTAAATCTGTTCTAACACAGAAGAAAAAATATTCCTTCCACGAACAATCAAAATTTTCCTCTGGTTAATGAGGTGACTCCCAGGCAGGAAAGAACTCCTCTTGGTTTCAATTGTGCTACAGAGAAGAGGCCACCAGGGGCCAGCAATGCTCAGAAGGGGCCTAACAGAGGCCCCTTTATGTTCTTGCACACACATGAAAATATCATTAAACAGACAGTCACTTAGTAAATAAAATAGAAAATAAGACAAACATCTTTAGCTGTATTAAACAGGGTACAAATGAGGAAAAGCTTTCATTTGAAATTTGCCTAAAATCTTTTATAACACATATACTAGGGAGATGGCTCAATTAGTAAAGTGCTTGCTATATAAGCATGAAAATCTGAGTTTGATGCCCAACCCCCATATACATATCTGGGCATGATGGTATGCCTTTAATCCCAGTGCTTAGAAAGAGACAGGAGCATTCCTGACTAGCCAACCAAGCTAGCAATATCAGTAAGCCGCAGGCTCTAGTGAGACCCTATCTGAAAACACGGTAGATGGCTCTTGAGAACACCATTGGCTGACTTCTGGCCTCCAAACGCACATGCACACATGCAGGCACACCTGCAAACATGAACACGTGTGCATACCTGCATCCACATGAACATGCAAATATGTCCTCAGAAACAAAGTCAAGTGCACTGGTATTTATACACACACAAACAGACTACAGTCAGTGAGAACATAAAGAGATGAGAATAAGACCACGTAAGAAATGATGATTTAAAAACTAAAATTGATATTGATATCTTTTTTTTTTTTTTTTTTTTTTTTTTTGGTTTTTGTTTACAAAGAAGCTATGGTGATTTTTGGCTCAAAAGAATGAGTTTACATTACAAATCCTACTTCTAATCCTTAAGCAAAATTTGGTATAGAGTATATAGGATTTCTTTATCTTTTTGTTGACATCTTTAGACCAGGTCTCATGGAGATTAAGCTGGCCTTGAATTTGCTATACAGCTAACTGGCTATACAGCACTGGTTTTGGACTCCTGATCTTTCTGCTCGACCTGCCATGCACTGAGATTACAGGTGTGTAAAGCCACCATACTTGGCTTCTATATTTAATATTTTTATTTCTCTCTCCTAGCCTTACTAATTAAAACTTCATAGTAGTCTTTAAGAATTATTTTAATTAACCCTGCATCAATGATGCCTCTTTGACACCTCGATTTAACTGTCCTCTGTTCCCTAGCATTTTATATTCACATTAGCACCTAATCGAAAAGTTCCAAAATGCTGGGTCTCTTGGGACAGCACCCTAGAGAGCATTTACATAAGATGGACTCCTTACCATCGTACGTGGTAAGAGTTCACCCTAGTCCTTTGAAGCTAGCACAAGACCTGTTCTGGAAAATACTGCAGAATGTTCCACGCAGATAATGAGGACTAGACACAGCTGACTGAGGTTTTACCAGTGTCTCAAGTTACAACGATTCCACTGTCTTAACCATTTCTGTTGACAGTTTCCTCTTCTTCACCAGGGTCACAGACCATCTGGTAAACATAGCAGCTGAAGACCCTGTTGGGTTTCTGTTCGATGTGCAGCACCAAATCTCTGTCAAAGTAGACTTCATGGCTATATGTCTGTAACAAAACACAATCACACGGGATCTGCTTTTCACACAATCATATTCACTGTGTGTCACCAAAATACCATAGTACCTATCGTATGCTCCTACTTACGTACACAGATGTGGAGGACTTGCCAAAAATGGATTGTTCATTATTTATGTGCATGTAGATGACTAATAGAAAATACAGAAAATGTAGAGAATTTCCTACATTCTCTACAGGAATGTAGGAAGAGCTCTGGGCTTAGCCTGGATATGCAGTTCACTGTCAGAAGAGCACTTCAGTCTGACTCATGAGCAAGCGTATGAACAAGCGTTCATATCTCTCAAGTTCTTACTGATAGGAAAAGACCGAGGCAGAAGGTATGCTAGTCCTTGTTTCACCTTTGCATGTGTGCTGTGGAACACGTGCGTGCTCACATGTGTGTGGACACCCGTGTGTGCATGTGTGTTGTGTGCAGACCTGAGGGTGGTGTCAGATGTCTTCCTCAATTACTCTCTGCTTTATGCTCTGGACTCAGAACCCAGGGACTTGGTTGGTCTAGTCATCTTGCCTCTGAGATCTTGTCTTCACCTCCATGTCTGGCTGACACACCTGCCAGCATTTACGTGGGTGCTGGAACCCAAACCCAAAGTTCTCATGTTTGCATGGCAGCTGAAGTATTCCCCAGTCCTCTTGAAACTTCTTCACTACCATCACCAACTAACTCACTTTAGGTGGTGCTAGGAATGGAACCTACAGTCTGATGGGCTCATATTCTACTCCCCTGAGCTATAGCCCCAGAACATTTATATTTTATAATATTTGGAAGAACAAATATTTCCAAGTGCTGGAACTCAACTTGCTTAAATATTGCTTGCCCCTTACCTAACTATGGGGGATAATGTCATTTTAAAAGATGTTACCAAACTCATAATTGGGAGGAACATAAAAGACTACGGTAAGGAAATAACATGTCTCAAGAATTATGATTTCTTTGTGTTTTCTCACCAGTATCTTCAAAGATATTGGTAAGATAGTATTCTTAATGCTAAGAGAAATAAGACTCAGAAGTGCTCACTTTGTCTTGTGTGTTGGACAATAGCTTCTTTCATGTGGTCATGGCACAGGTGAATCTGGACTGACATGAACAGGTTCTAATAAATGGCACCTATAAAGGAAACCCTTACAACTTATGTCCCAGTGGTTGTACATACCACATCCCATGACTCCACTAGCGGGATGCTTTTGAGTAAGGTCCCATACTCATTACAGTGGAAATCCAGGTGAGCTTTTCCTTCAGCATCTATTTGAGTGACAGCTACTACAGAAAGCAAGTCCAGCTCATCTTCATAGTCCACGATTTTGAAAGTCTTGGGGAACAGATGAAAGTAGAGTCAATTCCAGTGAATAAGCAAGAACTATTTCTACATTCTAAATTTAATTATTCTATCACTTATGAAAATACAACAGAAGAAACAACAAATACGTGAGAGAATCAGTAGAAATGTATCTCTGTGTATACACACAACACATGGGTCATTCTCCAGATTTCCACATGTTAAGTAAGCAGTATCCTACAGACTTGGCAAACAACTACAAAGCACACTGGATCCCTTGGGGTTGGAGTTACAGGCCTTTGCCTACATGGCCAGTTTGTTGTTATATAAGTGCTGGGACTCAAACTCTGCTCCTCAAACTCAAAGAACAAGTGCTCTTAACTGGCAAGCCACCTCTCCAGCCCAAAAACATTGCCAGTACAACCTCAACTTACGACTGCCAGTTTTTTGTTTAGCTTTGTTCTGTTTTCCTTTTGTTTCCATAGGGATTAGAATCAGGAGCTCATGCATGCTGTAGGCACTCATACTCAGGCTCAACTACATGCATTACTCACTGTGAAGAATTTGCTTCTTAAAAACGATTTATCTTTAAAAATAGTATGTATGTATATGTGTTTGTGTGTGCTTGCACGTGCTCTCAAATGCAGTGGTGGTGCACACCTTTAATCCAGCACTTGGGAAGCAGAGGCAGACGGATCTCTGTGAGTTCAAGTCTAGCCTGGTCTACAAACTGAGTTCCAGGATAGCCAGGACTCCATAAAGAAATCCTGTTTTAAAAAAACAAAAAACAAAAAACAAAAACAAAAAAACAAACAAACAAAAAAACAACAAACCAACCAAACAAAATGCATACCTTATAAAAACAATAAGCTAATCATGTTTTCAACTTATTTTGGCCCCATAAACTTTACTACAGATAAAACTGTGTGAAAGACTGCAGTAAGATAATAGGGGTGGGGTGGGGTGGGGGGGCGTGTGACACTGAGTGGGCCACACACACCCTTTCCCATCCTACCTGTAGGGGTCCCTGCCTCCATGTCTGCCCCAGAGCCGGGGAAACACTAACTGAGTGGAAATGGATTGTTGGATTATCTTTGGCTAAGGAATACCTCTTGTTCTGGGTCATCATCCAGAAGGCTGACATTTCTTTTCACCACACGTCCAGAAGCTGTAACCGTGATTAGGTTTTCCTTCTGATGGGGGTGGGGGGGAGAAGGAAAATCAGGACATGCTCCACTGCATGCACTCAAAGACAACAGTCCCCAGAATGCGGGTAAACCAGCTGGCTCTTCCCGGCACACACATTCCTCTAGCTGACTGAGAAAATTCCAAATTTAATTTAATCTAATTTTCAATCCTTCACTCAGTGAACAATAATTTATTTTAAATAAAAGTTTTAAGTGGACAAATGCTAGAATAGGCAAAAACTAATTAATTAAACATTACAGATTTGTTCTTTCTTCATCCTTCTCACTTTTGCCTTAACACAGTAAAGAAAACTAAAGGTGGATCTGAGTTCAGAAATTTCCCTCTTCAAGGACCTCAGCATACACACTAAAGGCAAAGTACCAGCTGCAGTTAAGGTATGGTATCTGGTTTTAAAACATTTATACCCCACCTTAACTTCACACAACTATTTAGAACCAAAGACTGACAAATCATCACTAAAAAATTTGAAGAGAAAAAAATAGAAATAAGCGAGATAAATTCAGTATAATTCACTCTCCTCAAATCTCATACGTAAGTGGGAATGAGACTAGCTCCTCATGCACAGAAAGTGAACAGACTCGTGAGAGTTATGTTTGCAGCTATCAGGAAAACATCATATTACAAGTTACAAAGACAGTGTTCTATAGAAAGGATATGATATTTTTGACTTACTCTGTCTTCTCTATTGGCCCAAATGACAAAGTCTTCAGAGATCTGATGCTGAGAACTATTATTTTCTACCTCACTTAGCTTCAAAACTCTGGAAAGGAAAAGGAATTCTAAAAACTCAAGATTGCAAAACACCACCAATCTGCCAAAGCTAAACTCAGATAAAGCCCAACAAAGGGAATCTGCAGCACCCCACTTCTCCTCCATTGACTTGTCTGTAACATTAATCTCATCATTAAAATCCATAACCTTCTTCACACTCACATTTCTGAAAGCGCAGCTATGAGGCGTGGTGCTTACATAAGTAAAGCAGCAGCTGGCTCAGTCCTAAACCATTTTCCAGCCAGTTAATGACACTACAGTGAAAACCTCACCTCTCCCTCTGTGCAGCAGAACCTGAGTGTCTCACCCCTCACACTAGAGCTGTTTGTTTCTGCAGAACACATAGCTAAGAATAGCACTTAGAGTTGACAGTGAGAGAAACAGGGCAGCAATTAATTGAAATACTGGACTCACAAGAGACCAAAGTCTGCCACCAACAATACCATTTTTTTTTTTTTTTAAGGATTATATTTTAAGATTTGGATTTGTGGAGTATAAATGATCTCATGGGTCAAGCTTATTAATCAAAAGAAAATAAAATAATGTGCTTTCCACCCACAGAAATCTGTTCACATCATTAAAATACTTTAAAAGTACAATGTTCTCAAAGCTCCAAGTCCCATAGGCAAAGAGAATAGCAAGAAGCCACTGTGGCAGGGACAACTAGATTCTTCACAGTAGCCAATGATAAAGTAATCAGATGTTTTAAACCCACAGATGAGTTATCTCAATTAGTGGCAATATAAAAAGGTGCTTATCTTTTAAAACCTGGGAAAAAGCCAGGGTCGATGGCACACGCCTTTATCCCAGCACTTGGGAGGCAGAGGCACATAGATCTCTGTGAGTCTGAGATCATCCTGGTCTACAAAGCAAATTCCAGGACAGCCAGGACCACAGAGATATCCTGACTCAAAAAAAAAAAAAAAAAAAAAAAGAAAAAGGAGAAAAAAAAGTGTGTGTGTGGCGGGGAAGCATAGATTATTTCCAGTTTTGAATCATGGTATAACTAGACTCAAACAGACAGAAAACTGTGTGAGAAGAAAAGACCTAAATACTGAGGATAAGCTGCAGTTAGTGGAAGTATGAGTAAAAAATAAAAAACTGAGACTACTTTGATGCCAGAGAGGCCAAATGAAGACCATTTTAAAGCAGTCAACAGCCAATAGTAAACAAACACTAGCCCATCCGTCAGAACAAACAAATAATCCTTCTGTCTGAAGGGGACCAGAGCTGAACCTGGGACCTCACACACTCTAGGCAAGTACTGTACTTCTGACCTACATCTCCAGCTCTTTTTTATTTAGGAACAAGGTCTCACAAAGTTGCCCAAGCTGGCCTTGAACTTGCAATTTTCCCACCTTGGCCTTTTGAACAGCTGAGATTTCAGGCACGTGCCACCTGGCTTAGCTATCTTCTTCTCATCAATCCTAAGAACATTCAGACTCAGGGTAGCACAGTCCTGAAACCCCAGTAGTCAGGGCACAGAAGCAGGATGTCAGTTCAAGGCCAGCCTGGGCTACACAACACTTGTAGCCAGTATGAACTACACAGCAAACCCCTAAGAACAAAACAAACGAAACAAAACTCAAAGAGGAAAGAATAATTAATAATTCCCATTCATTCATTCATTCATTCATTCATTCATTCATGTAGCATCTGTCAAGGAACTTATGTGTAAAACTTACAAACAGCAATGATAAAGCTAAAAAATAAAACCAGATTTTGTAGATGATAGTCTCTCAGGAAATTCTCCACACAAGTGAATTTTTCACAGAATTACAATGGTTCCAATCGAAAATAACAATGCCAATAAACATTACAAAAATTGCTTTTAATTTTAAAGTGCTAAAAAAATCGCTCACTTGACTTGATTTGGGCCAACATGTATTATTCTTCCAGAAGCATCAGGGTGGAAATAGATCCAGTCAGATTCTAGTGAACAACACTCCATTTCTTGGATTCCATTTTTTGCCTGAAGTTGGAAAAAATATCCAAGACAAAGATTAGAAGGGTAAATAATTTTCCAAATATAACCCTTAGGTAACTCACAGGTACAGGAGAAAAAAAAGCAGCTGACGTGGGATGTGTGTGAGGGCCAAATAAACCTGAGACCTTCCCAACCTTCACAGTCAGAGATGGCATAGCTGCCATGCAGTAGACCTTATGCTGCTCTATCTCACGCATGCACGTGTGGGGACTATGGGGATACTCTTGCATCACCGCTGCATTTGATTTTAATAACACCCACAGCAAACATCAACCCCATTTTGAGGCTTCTTAGCCACTGACTGACACACAAACAGAACAAACAGTAGCCCAATGTTTGGAGCCTATTAAACAGCAGATCTGACTCCAAAGTCCACGAACTTTCCATTATTATACACACTCAGCTCCCTACAACTTCCTCCTCCCAACCCTGTCCACAACTACCTGTCAATCAGAAGAGTAGGGAACACTCACATAAGCACGTAACCAAACCAAGAGTCTGACACAGGTCACATACTCTCCTTGACTAAGTCAAATATTAAACTCTCATATCTGAGAAAACAGTCTAATACTGATTAGCATTTAAGACAAGAAAAGAAGAGTCTTATTCCAAAACATGTAGGTATGCATTGACATTAAAATAAAGAAAAAAGCCAAGTGTGGTGGTGTACCCCCTTAATCCTAGCACTTGAGAGGCAGAAGCAGGCAGAGCTCTGTGAGTTCAAGGCAAGCCTGGTCAGGGCTACATAGTAATATCCTGTCTCAAGAAGGGGAGTGGGGAGAGAAAGAAAAAAGCACCATATATTATATGTTCCTATGGACTCATAGATTTCACCTTCTACACTGCAGACCAGGAACTGATACCAGCTTTGGCAATTACTTATAAATGTGACGAAATACTGGCCTAACCAAATGTTGTAATTGTTATTAGAGAGTATGTGATACCTATGATTAAAGACCACTTACTTATTTATGAGAGAACATACAGAATCAGCTCTAGTATAAGAAGAACATATGCTAAATGTACATAGGATATACAGTGCACAAGGCTTGACTGGATGCAAATGAGGTGGAATGAGAGTAAGAGGCACTGGTGACTGAAGAAAGCCCTAGAGGTGAACAGTCAAACCAGGGTTGTGACTGCGGGAACCAGCACCTAGAAAATCTTCTGTAAAATGTTATAAAAAAGGGTTTCACTGAGGGAAGCGGGATGGTGGGAACTGTTAGATGTGACCAAGTGAGAAATGGAGAGAAAAGTTTTCATACAAAAGTAAACTAGAAGACACTAGATGCAGTGGCCTATGACATCAGAAGATAACAGGACCCAAGAATACGCTGACCTTCAGCAAGGTGAAGGGTGCTGACCTGTGACTAAATGGAGCCCATAGTGACGGTGCAATGGCCTTGGAAGGCATGGGTGAGGGAACAACTAAATCTACTTCATATAAAGTAAATCTGATAGAACAAGATTAGATTTCAGAATAAACCACATTAACGCAGCAATACAAGCAAAGATGCGGGCCACAGCCTGGGTCAGGAAGGGGTAAGAATCTTTGTTTGGGGAATAGAAGCAGCCCGAAGGAAGAAAATGTATTATGACCATGCTCGACCTCAACAAATGATTAAAAGGAAAAAAAAATCAATGAAAAAAAAATCATATTTTGAAAGAAAATTCAGATGAATTTAATAGGTAGAACTTTTGCTGTCTTGCCATGAACTATTTCTTCCTGTGGCGCCAGAAGCAACTTGAGGAACCCTGACAATGAGCCATCTCAGTGCCAACACTGTGAGCTCCATCTGGTTCTGCTCTCTTCAAAATCAACAACACATTCCACAGCAATTTTGGACGCAGCCTAAGACTATTCTAGCAACAGTTCCCACGGTGGCATCTGAGAGACGTTTTCCATGGGACTCCTGCAACAAAACTGTTAGCAATGAAACCCTTCGATATGTATGGTGGGTGACACACAGCTAGTCACAGCACTAGGGAGGCCAAGATGGGAGTATCAGGTATTCAAGACCAGTCTTGCCTACATATTGAGTTTGAGGTGAGCCTGGGCTACACAGTGCCTAGCACAGAGTTGGAGGTTGTGAGGGAGAGAATGGACAAGAATCCTTGATGTTCTAAGACCTTTCAAACAGTTGTTTTGAGATTCTGGGTGACAAAAATACTATCTCCCATATTCTCCGTATTTTAAATTGTTCACAAATGCTGGGTGTAGTGGCACATGCCTTTAATCCCAGCACTGGGGTAGCAAGGCAGGAGGATCTCTGAGTTCCAGACCAGCTACAACTACATAGAGACCCTGTCTAAATAAATAAATAAATGGTTCCCAAATTAATGAAAAAGTAATTCCTGGACCTATAAAGCTACTAGAAGAGTAGAGAATAAAAATTTCTAAAATAAATTTACTGCTGAAAAGTTGAGTACTCATGAATTACCAAGGAATTATCTTTTAGGGCACAGATATGGAAAACTCCTTTCTGTCTCTTCCTATTAGGTGTGATGATGTAGTGCCAAGGATGGCCTCCAATCTGGAATGCGTTCTCCAAGGATGAGACTTCAAAGAGCGGAGGTGGGGAGTCTGCAGGGATGAGCAAGATAAATTTATTAGCTTCTTATTGGGGTGGACTTGCACCATTCATTAACTAGGTTCAACTTTTCTTGGTACATATACATAATTTATGAAGTTCCATTAATGAAAGATTACTATGTTTGAGAGAATAAAATGCAGTCAGAAAAGAGATTTGCTGCTAAGAGAACAGAAAGCCAGCAGAAGACAAAGTGAGACTGTAAGCTAAATCTCTAGGCATGTATCTTGGTGAGGATGTGTGGCCTCTATGTGAGCAGACAACAACAATAATAAAGGAGGCTGAAGGTACTTATTGTGGAAGGCTAGGAAGGCAAATACATAATAAAAACTGTAGCCACCACCGAGGATCTCTGGGTTAGCCACAATGTCAACTCCCTCAACAATTGTAGCAGGTAATCGGGTCTAATAAATCTTTGAAAGGCAGAGAGATGTTCCATATCATAGGCTAACAGGAAATTTCAGGATGGGGTCTGGTACAATGCAGACCCTAGCAGAGAGCAGACACCACCACTGGTATTATCATCAGACAAGTTAATCTTTATAGACATATCCAATCAGTCTCTTAGGGATGGACATCAAAGGGACTGTTGGTGCTTTCTTCTCCCCCTCTTTGATCTCAATCTTAATTATAGCGTAATAGGTTTGCTCTAGCACTGTGAGGAGGCACTGCAGTGAGGTCGAAATGTCTTTCGTGGTTGTACATAGACAGCTCTTGATTTGTGCCTCTAAAGCCACTCATCTTAAAGATGTTACTCTCAGAAAAGACTGTTCACACAAGAGTTACATGGGAAATGGGAATGTGTGCTGTTAGGGCTCTCCTCATTTCTGAGTGCTGTACACAGGAGAGAATGAATCACGAAAAGTAGCTCACGAACAATTGTGGGAAGACAGAAATCCTTAAAAAGTACTTTTAGGTTCTTTTTACATACTTAAAGGGCGTTTAAGAAAATGAAAATATCTTTGATAAACAAGGTTTTTTCAAGTAATATAAACTATGAAGAGTGCCCGGTATAACCAATTAAGCTATCTATGAAGTCCAAAATACATGTTTTAAAATTGATTCATTTTTAAGTGAATTTGGAAGTTTTATGAAAAGCTAGCAATACCTCCTAACCTCAGAAATACTTCCTGTATTCAGTATAAACTTGCTCTTTTAAGAATCTTGTCTGCTGTATGTAAGTCACTATGTGCATGTCTGGTGCTAGCAGATGCCACAATAGGGTGCTGGATCCCCTAAAGCTTGAGTTGTAGATAGTTATAAGTGCTGGGAACTGAACATGAGCTTATTATCACATGGTATTTGAATTTTGTTCAGAATTTACTGACACATGCCCTTTGACTTAATATATTGGAATATTAATATTTTTCTTATTATTTGAAAAAACCTTGTTTACTAAAGATATTTTCATTTTTGTTTGATTAGTTTTCTTTCCTTTCTTCCTTTCTTTTTCTTTTTTGAGGGAGTCTGATGTAGCTCAGGCTGGCCTCAAACTCACTACATAGACAAGGCTGACCTTGAACTCCTGAACCCTCCCACCTCTGCCTCAAGGTGCTGGCGTTTTATGGATGAGCTACCACATCTGGATCAGTAAGTCAGTTACACACAGAAAGGTTTTTCCATCTTTACAGAGTCATGTACAACTTTCTTTTTTTATTCTCCCGAGGTCTAGGATCTGCCTACCTTTAAGTAGCATAGTATTAATATTTCCTTTGAAAACACTATCCTTAGAAATGAGCAGATTTAACAAAATTTAAAAAACCCTAAGCTATCAGGAAGTTAAGAAGGTATGGATAAGGGTCAGAATGGCTCAGCATCCTCGAGCCTTCACGTTAAGAATGGGTAGAATTTTGCTGACCTTTATTCAACAGTAACGGGTGTGAGTGTGTGAGTGTGTGTGTGTGTGTGTGTGTGTGTGTGTGTGTGTATGTCTATTTTAATTTTTTTCCCTGTATGGGAATAAAATGAGTCAGTGCATAATCACAGAGAAAAATGTGGACACTTACAATGCAAAACTATATGAGCACTTACTTTCTTAAGGAGAAAAGATCCTGTATAGCAGCCATACCTGTGATTTTAACATTACAAGGAATGCCAAAAGGAGCCTCTCCTACAGTCCCAGTAGTCCCGCCCTGACTGCATGCACACCCTAAGTCAAGTTTCTGTTGCATGAACTAAAAACAAAACAAAACAAAAATGGTGGCTTTAGAGCCTATTTATTTGCTGTCTGGAAAGAAAAAAATAAAATTTACATGTACATGACAGAGAAAATGTCTTTATTCAAGGACCTTCTGTTTATCCTTCCCACCCCTCTTACAAAGGTTACTGTGTCTTTTTCTGTTTCTATAACTTTTATAATTGAAAACTATATGAGTACCCAACTTGTTAAAAACAATAACAAAATACACAAACCACACAACAGCAAAAACCTTTGAGCCCAACCTCACACCAATGTACTATGTCCATTGTGCTTTCCTCTACCTGTTCGATGATGGCTTGGAAGCTGTAAAGTCTGACTAGTCCCGAGCTGTACATCACAATCAGGATTCCATGAGACAAGGTAGCATCTGTGACATTCTCAAAAACCTAAGAGGAAAGGCAGATATCACCTAAGAAAGGATCAGACAGAAAGCTAATCCTCTGATCTTCAAAACGTCTGTATTCCTGCTTTAAATTCAGGTCATGTGCTGCCTCACATTAAGACTTAACTAAAATTTAGCAACTTGAGGCTAGAGTGTTATTAGAGGCAAGCAGTAAGCCTCAGGCTCGACCATCAATAGAAACACTATACACAGGGCTCAAAATGATGTGTCAGCATGCACGTGCTGTACAGCTTTGTCAATACACAGTAATTACAGATTCTACTTTTCATAGAACAATGGTATACATGGGGCCATGTAATTTTAAATGAGTATTTATCAGGTATATCCAATAGAGAATCATTATTTACATACTAGAATGTTCTTCATAAAGATAAATATTTATAGTGCTTAGAGGCAAAAAGACTGAATCTTGGAAAGTCATTATAACAGAAATGATCAACTGCAGATTTGCGTGCATGCATGCATGTGCTATGTGTATAATGCACGTGTGTGTGCAGGTAGGTAAGCAGGTAAGCCCATGCCTATGTGTGAAGTACAAGAGGAGGACACTACATGTCCTGTTCTACCACTGTCCACTTTACTCCTTTGAGACAGGGTCTCTTCTGAACTTGGAGTTTTCCACTTTTGCAGCTAGACTAGCTGCCCAGCAAGCCCTGAGGTACCTACCCTCTCCTGTCCAGTGTTAGAGTTACTGGTACCCATGGCCATGCCTGGACTTTATGTGGAGACTGGGGATCGAACTCATGTTCTCATGACTGCGGAGCAAGTATTCTTACATACCAACTCATCTCTCTAGTTCCCAAGTCCATATCTCCTTCATCACTGTTATGTTCTTTAGTTTCTAACAAGGTTGGGTTTCTCAACTGCATAAAAAACCCAACACCACAAAGGACTAAATTCCTGCAGACATTTATTTAGAGCAAGGCTTTGGCCTATTGTTCCCTACACGTTCTATCTTTGAATCTTGTGATGATTTTCTACACATCTCTGAGAAGTAGCACAGTTCTGTGCCTGTGTTAACAGTCAACAAGCAAGGCAGGCATGTCTTTTTTCACAGCACTGACAGAAGTACGGAAGACACAGAATCCATCTGGATCTCTAGTCCGTCAGTGAGGATATGCCAGGCTAATGAATAGGCTAAGAACACAACTGCTCAAGGGCCTCACCCTTGTATATTCCAGTACATTTCATAAGTGAAAGACATGCTTTAATCCTGCATCACAATGATCAAAGCCAAATCCCGCAACCGATTATGCTGGACACACAAGAGTAAAGAGGAACAACTTTGACTTTGCCAGTCTTTTTGTGTTTGTTCCTGCTGAAGAGTGAAATACAATATAATTACTTAATCCACAGCAGAAAGAAAACAATGAAGTTACAATTTGGGCTTCTGTCATTTTAGTAGAAAGATAATTATGGTTTGCTTTGTGTTGTGTAGCTCCTAGCTTTTTAATTCTCTACCCCTGGTTCCACAGTTTGAAAAGAAGTACTTGGTAATTCCAACATTTTAAAATTACTAAGTAGCAGTTCAATTTCTAATAGAATACACTGTCATAATGTCTTAAAGTTCTTAAAAGTACCTTGTATAAAATAAACAATAAGTGATAACTAGTATTATTCTTTAGTTTGTAAAATTTAGTATAAGCATTCAGAATAGGAAATGTTTAAATAGATTTGTCTTATTTGCTAGGGAATATTAGTAGATTCTTAAGATCTTGTCTTTAATATTTCAATTGTTTAAAGACTAGTAGAAAAACTCCCAAGATAATTCTCCACAAAGTAAAAAAAAAATTTTAAAAGAAAGATTATTGATTCTTTTACTCAGTTGAAATTTGGCCCTCTTTCCCTCCCATGAACTCCACAAATTAAGATAAATGTGAACATAATAAAAACCCACACTATACGAGTTAGGAAGATTATATATCCCATTACAAGTCTTGTTTATATACTATAAAGCAAGTTTGAGAGCGGTACCTTGTAATTAAAATGAGACATTTTGTTGAAGCTTCATGATCATTTTAACAAGCTTTGAAATACTTCCTTTGAAAAAAATTCCTTAGGCGTTTTGTAATTTTATAAAATAGCAGTTTGTTAATGACCACAGGTTTTCCAACACTAAAAACACTAACCACCCGAGAGGCGTAACAACATGCAGGAAGCCAAAGAGATGGTTATGCTTCTTCCGAGTCTAAGGGTCACATTCTAACATGAAATACGACACATCAGTAAACATTTCACAGACAGGGAATGTTCTCAATCAAAACATCTAATAAATAAATGAAGATATTACTCCTAATTGTCAATAAAATATTGCAATTAAGTAATTGCAGTACGGCAGAGCACACCTTTAATTCCATCACTTGGGAGGCAGAAACTGGTAGATCCCTGAACCCAAAGCTAGCCTGGTCTACATAGTGAGTTCCAGGTTATCCAGGGCTTAATAGAGAGATTCTGCATTTAAAAAAAAGGGGAGGGGGGAGAAGGAAGGGAGAGCGGGAGGGCAGAGGTTCCATCTTACCTTTTTGTTGATCTCTAGAATTCCTACAAGTGAAAAGGGCAGAACCCGGAACACTGCGAGGTACAACAAGACCGGCGGCTGAGTGCCTGCCTAGAAGGTAAGAAGAGAATTATGGGCAGCTCTCCAAAGTACTCCAGAAAACACTATCTTCATGAGTTCAAAATATACATCTGCCCTAGCATTCAATTATACAAAATTTTTCATGAATTCAGAATTTCCTTCTATTTCGACTGAAAGTTATTTTTCCAGTAAAGGAAACATATTTAAAATGTTCACTAGTCCTCCAGTTCCCAACACACACCGTACATAAACATGAAACACTACAAGTGGAAACAAGTATTTCTTACCATCAAAATATGGTGCATTTGTATTGTGAACTGGAGTTCTAAGAATAAGGAACGTAACCAAAGCATAGTGTTACTATGGTCGTATCACCGATAAGACTTATGTTGGTCTGACTGAACTGAAGATAGACAGTTTCTCAGACAAAGCTTGAATGACTTATCAACTTGGAGAAGAGTGCTCCTTTATTTTGAGAAGCAAGTTCACAACTATTTATTCACAATACAAAATGCAAAATAATCTCTTTACTTCTCTAGTAAAGAAGGGATATAGGGACAGCATAGCTGTTGGCCCCATCACAGCACAATTCTGCTTGAGCAGAAATAAGGTTTGACTATCAAGACTACCAATCAAAAACCACAGGAAATATAAGTTAAAACACAAGCAAATCCAAAAATAGAGTGTGACACTTAAAGCCCCAGAGCCTTGTCCTGTCAGAGACATACTTTTACTTAGCTAAGACCCATGCTCCTCAAATCTAAAGGCGGGTGTAATTTGTATATCTTGACAAGAACTACTGCTTGTTGGCTAGATAGTGTGGGAACACAGTCTTGAATGCAGAAATGCTTACAAGACTTAATAACATCATCAGGTGATAAATAAACACCTTAATACCTAGGACCATGCACAGTCACCAACAGAAATAAGTTTCCTGATAGGTAGTTCTAGGCTTTATGAGGTCTAGTAAATTCTGTGTCATGTTTTTTTTTTTTTTAAACAGGGTCTCACTATGCAGTCTTGGCTGGCCTGGATCTCAGAGATCCTCCTGTTTTGGAAGTGCTGGGATTAAAGACTTGCACCACTATCCCTGACCAATTCTGGATGATTCTTTAAAGAGAACAGCTGAGGGACGTAGCTTAGCACTAGAGCAATGTAGGCATACATGAATCCAGAATCTCCAGAACCCCAAATAAGTAGGTAGAAAATAGAGAGAGGCCATGTGAATAGTCTGCTTCAAATTTAAACAGCACTTGCTTTCACAAGTGTGCAAATTCCAAGGACACATGTGTTGAGCGCTGCGGACCTGCCGAGCTGCCGCAGAGGCTTTGTTCTGTGCCGACTTCACTGCAATAACCTCTTGAGGGGTGTCCCAGCTCAGGTACCTTTGGAAGGAACAAAGAGGAATCCAATGTTTAGATCAGACCCTTATACTCAAAATCAAAACACTATACTTTATTTACTTATCTACTGTTATTTTACATGTTTGGTTTTTGAGATAAAATCTGGCCTGTGACTTTAGGTAGCCCAGGCTGAAGGGAAACCAGCTGTTCCACTGCTGAGTATCCAGTGCTGAGATGACAGGCATGAACCACCATGCTTGATGTGCTATTTTATAATTAAGCTTTTTTAATAACTTAAATTATAAGAGCAAAGTAATATATTTTAAAACAAATAACTTTAATAATTTCCTCTAGATCCTTATATGGATATATCTCAACTTAAATCTTAACTCTTCTAGAGTCTTAAATAATTATCTTCTAATGAAAAAAAAATTTTTTTTGAGACAAAGCCTCGTTTAGCCCAGGCCATGAACTTACATTACTGAGGATAACTGTGAAAGCCCCATCTTCCCAGCTCAGCCCTCTAAGTGTTGGGGGTTTAAGAGCATGTGTTGTCATGCCACTTAAAAATTGGTTCTGAGAAGGATGTTGAGATGGCTCAGTGGTTGAGATCACTTGTTAGTGCTGCAGAGGATCCAGGCTCAGTTACCAGTACCCACATGGTGGCTCACAACCATCCCTAACTCCAGTTCCAGGGAATCTGATGCTCTCTTCCTGACCTCCATGGCCATGTGTATATGTGTGTGTATGCATGATGCATACACACACATGCAGGCAGAACATTAACAATAAATAAATAAATAAATAAATAAATAAATAAATAAATAAATAGGATGAATATATCTATAAAATCATTTTTAACCTAAGAACATTCAAACCTTAGAAATAACCAGGGGTAGGGGTGCAGTTCAGTTGGGAGAATGCTTGCCTAGCATGCACAATCCTTGCTTCAACATCAACTATCAAACTTGATGTGATATGGATGCCTGCAATCCCAGAACTTGAGAGGAGGAGGTGGGATTTCAAGGTCATCTTGAGAGCCAGTCTCAAAAAGCAAGCAAGCAAGCAAACAAACAAACAAACACACAAACAAAACACCCCTCACATACTTGCACGTGCAAACACACATATGCTAACCATTTTAAATTTATTTTTATTTATTTTTTCACTTATTTTGGTTTTTCAGACAGGGCTTCCTTGTGTAGCCCTGGCTGTCCTGGAATTCACTGTGTAGACCAGCATGGCCTTGAACTCAGAGATCCATCTGCCTCTGTCTCCTGAGTGCTGGGATTAAAGGCATACACCATTATACTCATTTCCAATTTAAAATGGGAGTCATAAAAAGTATTAAAAATATTACTTTTACAAATTGCATACTCACTTTTACTCTAAGATTTACAAATACTTATAAATTAGTAGTTGCAATCGCATTTCTTGGATTGTACTAGAACAGGGAACTCATTGGCCATCTACCTCTAACTACTTTGTGGCTAATTACTTATTTGGAATACAAAGGTAAATAACGTAGGTCATGAGCCTCAAATATTCAACTAGAGTAGAGAACAAAAAGAGTAGATTATAAAGAAACTGGGGTTATAAAATACATAGGAGAAACTGGGATTATAAAGAAACTGGGTCATAAAATACACAAGGAAAACTGGGGACACAGGGCAGGACTGGAGAGAGGCTTAAGATTTCCTAGGCCGCAGGTCTCACATTTTTACAACAAAATTTTAAACGATAATCTCACATTACCTGAATTTGCAATAGGAAGCAAGGTATATTTTCTCCAGGATCTCCCCTGTAGTTGCTGATATCCGAAGCAGCCAATTATGAGCAGTCAGAGCGATGAGTGAGGATTTATAGTCTGATGGGTCAGGAAGTATTTCTCCCTAAAAACAAACAAACAAAACCAGGATATAAAAACAAACTGTTTGACTATGAACAATCTGCAGTACTCTATGTCCAAAGAAAATGGCTAGTTACCTCGTCAAGTAAATCACAGAATATCAAATGCACAAATGAAGAAGGTGGGAAAGATAAGGCTGTGGGCTGTTACCTTTACCATTCTTTATGTTTTAATGCTTTTAAAATGTACCATCATCATTATTGTATACCTATGGGTACACAAGCAACAGTGCACACGTGGAGGTCAGAGGACAACTGGGTGGACCCAGCTTTCTCCCTCCACTTGTTTGTTTAAATGCAAGCTGGCCACATACTCAGAGATCTGCCTGCCTCTGCCTGCCTCTGCCTGAGTAGTGCTGAGACTGAAGGTGTACACCATGTCAGCTCTCCCGCCTTTCTATGGGTTCTGGAGCTCAAACTCAGGCTGTCTGGCTTGCCCCACTGGGAAGCAAGTGCCTTTAACCAGTAGCCATCCCACTGGTACAGCTCAACTGCAGAAGAGAAAGGGGAGCAAATGTGCTGACTTTCAATTAGTAAAGCTCTGAATTGAAGTTGAAATTAATGCAGCATTTGTTTACATAAAACATGAACAGGAAAGAAGCTGCTGCTGGCCTCTGCAAAAGCTGTCTTCCCTCTCAAATTCCAGGGAAACAGCTATTTGCTTTTATAGTCTGCTTGGTTCCACTTATTGTTGTTGTTTCTCAGGCAGACCCTGTGCAGCGCAGACTATGACCTGGTCTTCCGGCACTCATGCTGATGCTGTGGTTTTTAAATGTAGTAGCCACTCATACATAACTCATAGGCAATGACATGAAGGTTTTTATACTATAAATGACTTATATATCATTTCATGTAGTTTTAAAATATCTACTATTCCTATTTAGCCCATTAGAGAGACATTTGAAACAAGTATATATTATAGATTTGAACTATTCTCTTAAACCAAAAGGGCATTTCATATATTATTTCAGAAACAAAATGGAGTACTTTTGCACTCATATATTAATATGAATACAGTGTTCCTCTGAGTTCTTCATAAAAAATGTTGTGTCACCACAAATAAAAACAAAATAATTTAAGTGTTTATGGAATGAGAGTAGGTTAACTTCATTTTTCCAGGACTGCTCTATATTTTGGGTGTTTGAATTGGTATATTCAATCTTTCTCAATTAAGAAACCTATCATCTCTCTAAGCCCCCTCAAGAAAATAGATTAAAAGGCTCTAAATGGTTTAAAGCACAATTATTTACAGCTTTCAATTAAAGAGGAAAAAACCAGGCTTCTAACTTTCTAATTTTTAAAAAGGAGGCGTCTATGAAAAGAGTAATTATGGGGGGTTGATAGTTAAAAAGTTATAGATTCATGGAAAACAACAGCCTAGAAAAATTACATTAACTTCAGACTACTGCTGCTCATGACTTAGACAGTACTTTTGGTTACAGACTGGGAGTTTTCTTCTCTTGAAGAACGACCGACCAGACTTACAGACTTGTGATTAATTTGCTGTAGTGCTTCTTAAGAGGATTTCTTAGAAGCAATGTTATGGAAAACTTAAAAATTGTCCCTCAAAAAAAGGGCTGTGATTAGAGGAGTTTGGCACGATGGCTCCATAAGCACCGTGCAGCTAGCAGGGTGAGAAGCAGTCTGCTAAGGCCTGAGGAGGAGGCTACACACATCCCCATAACTTTCAATGTCCCATGTTTATTCTTCCCCAGCCTGACTGCTCTTAGTTTCTCTGGTCTCTGAATGCTAATGCCCCAAGGAAACAGTGTCCTGAAGGGCACATGCCAGGGCAACACTGGCCTAATGGTATGATTTTTGCTACTGTAGCTTTAATTTTTATACTCCTATTTTCCTAACTACAGTCATAGGTGGAATTTATCTACTTTCAAAAATCCACATAATAGCTGCTCTCACAAAAATTTGTCTTAGTACAGGGGTGAAATGATCTCAAACACTAAGGACGACTGTAAACTACCTCATAGTGTTATAAACTTTTAATCAGTTTCTACCTTTTCAAAATTTACAAATGATCTCTAATTTAAAATTTTTCATAATAAATTGAACATAGTGATACATGCCTGCCATCCCAGCAGTCAGGGGTGGATGAAGTCCAAGGTTCAAGCACTCACGCTCAGCTACACATCAAGTCTTAAGCTAGCCTGGGCTCATACATGAGCCTGTTCAAAATAAATAAATGAATTCCAAATATTGATTAAAAACATATTATGTGTGTGTATCTGTTTATCTATGTGTGCATGTGCCTGTGTATCTGTGTGTGTGTATGTGTGTGTGTGTGCGCGCGCACACATGCACATATGGGGAAGTCAGCAAACAACTTTTGGAACTCAGTTCTTACTTCTCCTATGTGTGTCCTGGTGACTGAACTCAGCCCATCAGACTTGGCAGTAAACATCATTATCTGCTGAGCTACGTTTCCAGCCTGGAATAATGATGATTTTGAAAATGATTTTGTAATGATACTGAAAAGACTCATTCTCTTCCTGGTTTTCTTGAAGATTTGAGAATCACAATAATTTTTTAAATTTTATCCTTGAAATAATACACTAATAACAACTAGTTCTTTTAAGCTAAAATACTTTAAAGAACATTGTGGAAGAGTGGAGAGAAAGGATACAAAAGCCAGATGTTCAGCACATCTGCTATGAGGTTGTGTTTTCTATATATGGCAGGGACTTGCACCCATGAAATCTCAATAATACTGCTGCCTAAAAAAGACCAGCACTACGGCAACACTACCTGACATCCCAACATTGATGGGGAAATCTCACAAAGCCCCAACCGTAGGTGAAGAGCTAGAGGCAATTAATGGCTTCTAAGAGAGGAGAAATTGGACCCTGCCAGGGACAAGCCTCACAACAGGTTATCCAATCCAAAGTCAGCTCTAAACACATATGCATATGAGCAACAATAAATGGACTCAGCAGGCTCTATTTATATACCTGCATGCGTGCGTGCATGCGTGCGTGTGTGTGCATGTGTGTTGTGTGTCCAATAATCAAGACGAGGCCACGAACTTGAGAAAAAGTGTGTACAGGGGAACATGGAAGGAACTGAAATGGGAAGAGGGTGAGGCAGAAATCACGTAAATACAGTACTCATGTATAGGGTTCTTTTTAAAAAATGAGGTAAATGTAAAAATAAATAAATAAGCAAACATTTAAGTGTGGGGGAAGCTTTAAAAACCAATGCTCTAGAAAGAAATCTCACCACTGGGCATTCCCATAATAAAGCATCCTCAATTTTTTCTGATTTGGAACATTTTGGCATTTCATAAAGTTTTCTTGGCTCTGATGCAACACTGGGGAAAAAAGAAAAAAAGCATTTACTATTATTATTATCATCATTATCATTATTAAGTTTTAAACTGAGGTGGTCTTTGCTCAGACATTTCTTTTACTTGTCTGTAGCCCCAGATTCCAACTTTCTATTGTTTTCCTTAACTGTTCTGTTTTTTTTTTTCTAATCACAAATTTGTAATACACAAACACAAGAAAAAAATGTTAAGAAAAAAAAAAAATCAAGAGAGATGGTAAGAACACTTGCTACTCTTCCAGAGAACTCAAGTTTGGTTCTTACCATCCACATCAGGAAGCCCACAACTCTCCGTAATTCCAATTCCAGGGCATCCAAAGCCTAGGGACTCACACATGTCTATGCACACAGATGCATACACATAAATAATAAAATTAATAAAAATAATAAATCACTTAAACACACATTTTGGTTCATCTTCCAGATTTTCCTTATGTAAATAGACTTACCTGGAGATTGCTTTACAAAATAGTATTACACTGAATTCTTAATTAAATCCTTAAACATTTACTGTAAATGTTGGTTGAACTCACTGTTTATTCTATTGCTCTTAAGAAGTATAATATATAGATTTTAAAAAAGGTCCCATTATGTGTTAGCTAGTTAGCTACTTCACATACACTAGAGTAACCAGAGAAGAGGGAACCTCAAGAAAATGTCCATAAAATCATGCGGTAGGAAAGCCTGTAGGCATTTTATAAATTAGTGACTGATGAGTGTACCACTGTGGGTGGTGCCATCTCTAGGCTGGTGGTTCTGGGTTTATATGGAGCAGGCTGAGCAAGCCAGAGGAGCAAGTCAGTAAGCAGCACCCCTCTGGATCAGCTCCTGCCTCCAGGTTCCTGTCATGTTTGAGTTCCTGTCCTGCCTTTCTTCAGGGATGAACAGGGATGTGGAAGCATAAGCCAAATAAACCCTTTCCTCCCCAAGTTTATTTGATCATGGTGTTTCCTAACAGCATAGTGACTCTGACTAAGACATATTATTTTGAATGAGCATTTTGTGTATACAAAAATAAACACTCTTTCTTTATGTCTATTTTATTCCTTTCATAAATATTAAATATGTATCTATTTCTACTATCTTTGAATGTATATCTTTCAGCAACTTCAAGGTAGCCTGGGAAACATTTCAGGAGCTCTGACAGCTTCCTGCCCCCAGAACTACACTCACACCCTCTTTATCTAAAAGGTGAAAACTGTATTCTTGATGCTTACTTTTGAAACAATCTTGCTATGGGTGCTGTCCTCAAGCAATCCTCTTTGCCTCAGCTGAGGCTACAGCCCCCTACCCAGCCCCCTGCTAGTCTCTACTCTGACAACTACTGAGATTCAGTCATAGATGTCTTCTTTTCTTTTTAACTGATGAACTTTAAAGTTCAACTACTGAGAGGAGAAACAATTTCCAGGATGACATTTTATTCACCTCTGATATTCTCTCTGAAACTCAAAGGTTTAAATCAAACTGAATGTCACAGTAGTGAAAGCAATCTCCTGCGACTCTACCTGTGGGTGCAACCCTCCTCAACAGCATGGTGAAGAACACCTGTATCATTTATCACTACGACGTTAATCAATGGCATTTACTCTGACTGAACTTTCTAAAATCAAAACAACTGTCTCTGACTTGGGAAGGCAACACACTGGGTATTAACGGTGCCTAAAAGTCACTCTTAATACTGCAAGGTAGATAATGGGTATCGTGAACATATAAGAGAATGTCCAGCCTGCCACTGCTAGAATCAGAAGCTTATGGACACTGTCTTCAGGAAAACTGAAGATATGATTAAAGGACAACCACTTAAAGCCTTTGGTTGTTTTTATAAAAGCATAGGAAGAAGTATTCATTCCAGAAAACCTCCTGGGATTCAGTAAGAACAGTGGGAGTCCACAGTGTTTGGTCCAGGCATGTTCCCTTCCTTCCTTCTAGCTCAACAAGATGGGACCACAGTTCTCAACTGTCATGACTGAGTTCCAGGATTCTTCCCTCATTGCTCTGACTCAGAAGGCAATCTCCGGAAATGGGAAGGGTGGCACCATTTTCATCCAGCCCCAGCCATGTGCTGTTGGGGCTGAGTCCTACGTTAGTATAGTTGAAAGTTGGGGCTCCCATGGAGGTTCTACCTTGGGTATAGAATAACAGGGCCCTGAGTACACCTCTCTTTGTAAGGTCCAGATTGGCCTTATCTTTCTTCCCTGGCCTGAGCATTCCATCCAACCGAACTGCTCAGCTTTTCCTGTTGGAGGAGTCACTGCATCCATGTGTATGACCGGCTGCATGGCGTGGGCCTGAAGACTGGCTGGGAAAAGAAGCAGGTCACAAAACAGCCCCTAGTGCTTTCCAAGAAAACTGACTTTATCTGCAACAGATGGGAGAATTTCAAGTATGTGTGCACTCTGTAAATCACTGGAAGTTACATCCAAGGGGAATGGGTAGATTCACTAGCACTAAAGGCTTAAATTGTATGTTGGGCGATTTGCCAAAGAACCAAGAAAAAAAAAAAAAAGATACCAACTAGAGTCAAGGCAAACCTCAAAAATCACTAGTCTCTCTGACTTCTAGTTTCTGATCCAACAAAGTAAGAACTTAGATGTTATCACTTCTGAGATAGCTTCAGCTGGTGCCCTGCAAGCAGGAGGACCCAAGTTTAGATCCCCAACACTCATGGTTTCTGCCCCTTGTAATCCTAGAGTTATGGCGGTGGAAACAGGCAAATCCATAGGGCTTGCTGGTCAGGCCATCAGCCGGAATCCTAGCTTCTCAGTTCAGTGAAAGGAGAACCTATCTCAACAACAAGGTGGTTAGCTCCTGAGGAATACCACTGAAGGTTGACACACAGAAAAATGCCCATAATTTTTACAGATGTAAAGTGAAAGACAAAGAGAGGCAATTCCATAATTTCTTAATCTAGGTAATGGGCATGGAAGCATCAATTCACCATGGCGTTCTCTTCAGCCTGACCTTGAGTGGCTGGAGGCTGACTGTTAAAATATTATTTATCTACAAATACTATACCTTTGTTTGAATATTTTTTTTCTCTTGGGGAAAAAAAAATAAGTACTTCTAAAACAAACTACCTATCTCCTAAGCAGCATCTAATTATTTCACAACCCGTTTTCTCGACTCTGATCTTTAAATGGTATAAAACATGAAACTGCGCTGAGAAACGTATTATTTTTGTCTGTGCTATAATTTTGTGTGAAATAAAAGTATTTACAAAGATGAAGTCGGCAACTTTAAACTTAACAAGTTTTTAAGATCACATACATTTTCCACCTAGTTTTATTACGGACTCATTTTTTTTTTTTCATCTTCCTATTTCACTAAGCACTAAAGAAGCCACGTGGTTCTATAAAAACTACGGGTCAGGTGGATCACAGCAAAAAATCATCACTAAGAATTTACCTGCTGACACAGCACCGGTAATTGTCAAAATATATTCTTCCTCTCTCATAGGCTATAGGTGACTTGGAATGAGTTGTCCAAACATTCTTAAATTTAGTACTCTCCTGAAAGATACAAAGAATTTCAGTTTAGCAAAGAACTCAGCCCCCTGCTATAGAACCATTTAGGTGGGTAGTTTAAATCTACAGTTTTTAAGTACATTTTCTTATTTTTTCCTCCCTTTGCCCATGGGTGTTGGTTTAATTGGATGCCCAAATTTTTAATCAATTGTTTGCAGGAGGGCAAAAGAAGCATTTTAAAATTACAGCTAGGCAGCGGACCTTTGAGTACCTATTTTCTAACACCTTATTTGCAAGACACGGATACCCCTCCCCACGTCTGACCCCCAAAGGGGAAACAGAGCGCGTAAAAAGCTGCAGCCCCGCAGGAGGTTGGACTCCGGGCACCCCGACTACGGCGGGCGTCACCTGGCACACCAGCGCCCGCAGGATGCCCAGGTTCGTCCTCTGCACCACGCCCGCGTCGCGCGCGTAGAAGCCCAGAGCCCGGCGACTCAGCCTGTGGCACACATTGGTCTTCCGGGTCCGGCCCATGGAGGCTCGGGGTCCGCAGGGCCCAGGAGGGGCGCGTCCCTCACTTCCGCGAGGGTTGGATGACGCCACCTGCGAGCCTCAAGGGAAGGCAGATGCGAGAGCCCCGCACTGGGGACTCGGGACAGAGATAAGAGGTAACGCTACAGGAGTTTGGCGCAAAGGAACAGAACCAACGGTGCTTTCTTGGCCTTTCTTTCTGCTCTCGGGATTGCCGCTGCACCTCGCGGCCCGCCGTAGCCACTCCCTCTCCCGGAAATGTAGTTCCCATGGCCTTTTCCCCCTGGCTTCTCTTTTCAGAACTACAATTTCCGTCAGGCAAAGCGGAGGGCTGGCCCCGCCCCGCCCCCAGCCCGTTTCTCCCGGCCCTAATAGGCTGAACCTTAGGGCTGCGCAGTGGGTCGGGTAGCCTTCCGGCCTGCACGTTGTAAACCTGGATAGCTTTGGGGGCGCTGTGCAGCCGTCTGGTGGTGTCTCTTCACCTGTGTGTCCTGCACCCAGGGAGCAGTCCTTTTCTGCCCTGGTCGTGGGACGCCTGCCAACCCCTACTTTGGCCCTGCAAGGCTCTGGCCACGTGTCCAGAGGGGCGTTGTGTCCAGTGGGACCCTCCAAAGGTACGCCCCGTGGCTTTCCCTCAGCCTTACATGGGACGTTTGTGGATGAGGTTGAGTTAAACATTTAGTTGTATAAACACTATGCTTTTGAATTGTAATTAGTGGTGAAAGATGCTGGTTTTCCCACCAAAGTAGGATTGAATTTCTCTTTCCTAAAGGCTCGCCCTTGTGTGGCCAGTGGGGACCCTGACTGGTTTTGTGGTAATTGCTGTGTTTTCTTCCTCCTTCCATGTTTTCCTCCTTATAGGGAATAAAATATGAAATGTTTGCATTCTTATTGGACTGCCTAAGATAATCCAGGTTGACTTCTCTAAGTAAAAAATAACATTCTCTGTGAACTAGCTCAGCCTGCGCGTTCAAAATTACCAACTAAAAATTTCCATAACTGTATATCAATGCAACCCGTTACCTCATTGTAAGCCCCTTTAGTGTGGTTCTGCTTCTCCCACATAGACTTGGCATGCCATTCCGTAATCTTAAATGCTTAAAGAAAAAGTCAGTAAGCACACCAGCTTTCTGATCGACAGAAGTACAATACCGGATGAGTGTGCTGGGTCAAAATTTAACCGCTTACTTTTGTTTTGTTTTGTTTTGTTTTGTTGTTTTAAAGGGAAAACTCTTATTACCCTTGATGCATTTCCTTCGGAGCCTTTTTTTTTTTTTTTTTTTTGGTTTTTTTTGTTGTTTTTTTTGGGGACCCCCCCCCCCCCCCCCCCCCGATGTTTCATGACTTGCTTAGAGCATACGGTAGAGTGCTTTGAATATTTTTAGAAAGCTCTACAATAGTTAATTTGGTCATTCATGAATGCAGCTGTCACTAAAACGCTGGAACCCAGAAAAATATAGCCGGATTTTCTTTGGCTGAAGCAAAATGCAAATCATTGCTGAATTGCACTCATCATCTCTTTCTTGTCTTTCTTGTCGCAGTTCTTGTCTTTCTATGCTCTCCCACCATGGCCGAGCTTTGGTTTCTGTGCTTATTTTTCACATGACTTGTAAGACGCCACTATACTTGACTTTTTACAACAAAAACAATAGCAAGTAATGGGCATATTGTGATTCAGTGAGTGAGGGCTCTGCTCACTCACTTTCACATATTAAGTCCCAGCAGTGAGTGATTCAACAGCTGGACACAGACCACCCCTCAAGATACGATGGACATCCCCCTCATCTGCTGTTCCACCGTAATGGTGCTGTCTTTCTTGGTTTGGATCAAAGTGCTCCTGCTCCCAGTTTCTACCAGATCCAAATGCTTATCTTCTGGGAACTCTGTGAGCTTGAGGAGTCTGTTCACATGCTTCTCCTTAGCTTCCATTCTTATTCTTACCAGGATGGCACTTCAAGGCCAGTTGTCTCTCAGTGTTTTTCAGGTTTTCCCTGAGTGGCATCAAGCTTGATCACTAAATCAACATAGTAAGTGGTTTCTTTCGTCACATTCGACAGCCAGTGAGCAGGCTGGGGCTGTGGGGGAGCAAGAAGGGACTGTACAATGCGCACAGCTTGGGCAGTGCCCATTCTTTCTTACCTAGTATTCTGGAATGTTCCCTTCCTGTGTTATTTATGTTACCACTTGAGATCCCCAAGGAGAGTCATTAGACTGTCTTTGTCTCTCCCACAGCCAAGTACTTTTGATTCTATTTCTGTCCAGTCTTTTCATCTCAGTGGTTTTATGCCTTCCCGTTTTCTATCACGTTATTAATTAGCCTTCTGATTGTTCTTTCTGCCTACAGTTGGAGATTCTCAATTCCCAACCTGCCGCAGTTTTTGGAGAGTGATTTCACTAATGCACAAAGCTGTCACATCATTTTTAGTGGTTCCTAGTTACCCACTGCAGAATGTCTTAAACCAGAATCCAACCCAGAGTCTTTCATTGTTAAAGTATTTTTAGTATGTTAAATGTATGCAAATATAAAGCCATACATAAAGTCATATGTAGCTTTTATGCAACTATAATATCGAGGCATTTGTAAGCTAAATGAAGCAGAACTGTGTGACCAGTAAGTTCAAGTGAACACTTACTCTTTGTGATCATTGATACTGTTTTACTGGACTTCAAAAATTCAGAGAGCAAATCCATCTGCCCTGTCTTTTTTGGTACACTTCTCTTACTTTGAGACCTGTGCACATTTTTCTAGTGTTGCTGATTACTCAGTGCTCCAAGTCTTTCTTTAACCTATGATGAGACTTTCCCTTGCTCAGTGTGTCTTGGCTTTCTCGGACCTTCACTGGACAACATCATTTACATACAATAAATGTCCTAGTTACTTTTCTATTGCTGTAATGAAACACCAAGACCCAAAGCAACTTGGGTAGGAAAGGACTTATTTAGCTTATATATCCTGAATGACAGACAGTTCACTGATGGAAGCCAAGGCAGGAAGTGAAATCCTGACAGAAGCTGATGCAGAGGCCATGGGAGGGAGCTGCCTACTTGTTCCTCTTGGATTGCTAATCCTGCTTTATTATAGAACCCAGGGCCACCAGCTCAGGGATGACACCACCCACAGTAGCCTGGGCCCTCTCCCATCAGCCAGTAATTAAGCCTGCCTGCCCACAACTTAAGGTTGTGACCCTATAATTCAGTTCCTAGTGTTGTGGTGACCCCCAACTATAAAATTATTCTCAGTGCTACTCCATAACTGTCATTTTGCTACTGTTATGAATCATAACAGTTGATTCTAGTTTGTGTCAAGTTGACATAAGACTAGCCAGGGCTTGTTAATTACTCTGCATGCAGCTTGTTGGGTAGTGCACCCATAATCTCAAATGTAGGACCCCAAACCCAAAACAGCAGTTAAATAAAAGGTGGTCATCTAGATGATCTGACCTACCTTTTTGTTAAATATTTTTTTTCTTTTTTGAAAAAAATTTTTTAAATCAAGATGAAAATAAAGGTTTTTCTGTCAGGCTCATACATGCACAGATCCCTAAGGGGTTACAGAGGACTGATCAGAACCCCTCAGTGTCCTGTACAGGACATGGCACTATCTTTGCCTTGCTAAATTCTCAACCTGTCTCTGGCTGTCCTTGATGTTCCTGTTCTAATGTTTGTCTGCTTGCTCAAGCCTTTCTGTTTGAGATGTCCTTCAGAGTTCCCCTTGCATTCTTCCTTTCAGCTGTTATACTCAGGACTCTTTCTCTGACCCCTCCAGCTAAGCAGTCCTGACTGTGTCCCCATGATACTCTGCATGTGCTTGTGGCACTGCATTGAGCTAACCTGGGCAGAAAAATGAGCTGGGATATTGTTCTGCCTCTTGAGCACACTAATTAAAATATGGTTAATGCATGTTCATATTGAGTGAATGAATGAATGAATGAATGGCCTACAAAACTAATGTGTAGAACCTATGATCAGCAGGTAAGTGCTTTTAGCATCAATGAAGACTTAGTCCCCTCTTACTCTTTAAATCACAGAAATGAGAAATGCAAACGCCTGTGAATTCTGCCTTTAAAGCAGCTATTTTTTCAGCTGGTTGTGGTACTGCACACTTTTAGTGCCAGAACTCAGGAGGTAGAGGCAGCTGGATCTCTTAAGAGTTGGAGGCCAGCCTGGTCAACAGAGTGAGCTTCCAGACAGCTAAGGCGGAATAGTAAGACTCTGTCTAAAAAAAAAAAAAAAAAGCTTTTATATATATATATAT
>JANHMN010000002.1:140614210-140651897 GCA_030674055.1 Rhabdomys pumilio | reverse complement strand
CACACACACACACACACACACACACACACACACACACACACACACACCTTAAATATATTTCTTATGTTCTTAAAGAATTTCCTTTTATAAATGAAACAGTAAGATGTTTTAGGGGTTTATGAGAGACAGGTACTAACACTGGTTTTTGGTGATGGTGGGTTTTTTTGTTTTGTTTTGTTTTTTGAGACAGAGGTTTTTTTTTGTTTGTTTGTTTGTTTTTTTGTCTAGCCAGGGTTTCATTATGTAGCCCTGGCTGTCCTGGAACGTGCTCTGTTGAGCAGACTGGTCTCAAAACTCAGAGATCCACCTGCCTTTGCCTCCTGAGTGCTGGGATTGAAGGCAATCACCACCACTACCTGGCAGTACTAACACTATTAAAATCAAGGTTATATTTGACCCTAAGTAAGTATAGTTTGTTTATTTTATTTTTTGTTTGTTTATTTTTTGAGACAGGGATTCTCTGTATAGCCCTGGCTGTCCTGGAACTCACTCTGTAGACCAGGCTAGCCTCAAACTCAGAAATCTGTCTGCTTCTGCCTCCCAAGTGCTGGGATTAAAGGCGTGCTCCACCACTGCCAGGCTAGTTTGTTTATTTTAACATCCTTGTTTGACCAGTTTTTTCAAAAGGCAATGTTGACTCCATAAGTAACCTGATTCCCAGTCAATAGGAAAGGCAAGCTAACTTCAGGGTGAGGGGCTTCCTTCCCATCTCACATCCCCTTATTTCTTTCCCAATGTTTCTAGATTGCCTCTGTGTGAGGTGACGACAGTTGTCATTCTTCCATGGGCATTGGAATCAAACAATTAATGATTAGGTGGTGGTGATGAGAACAGGGTTTCTTAATGATCAGAGTGGAAAGATTTAGGCGAGAAAGTAGGGAAGCTAGCTCGGTGTCTCTAGTCGTTAGGGTCAGGGACACTGCTGCTGTTAGAAATGAAGAGAGAGAATTGTAGGTTTCAACATTGTTATGTTAGAAAAGAGTGGCAGCTTCATAGAAGGGAGCTGACCTGAGGTTACCCTTCAGAATGAGAAACAGACTCATGGCTGCAGACAGCCAAGACCAGGCCTTGAAACGGGAAAGCATTAGAAGAAACAGCCACCATGTGTAGCTCAGTGGAAGTCCTAAAGAGATAGACCTGACACAAGAGGGAGTTTCTGACACTTGTAGGTTGTTTTTTTGGAGGGGGATGGGAAAGAGGGCGTAAGTTTCATACCACATGATGCGGCCTGGCCTAGCCTGTGTGAGAGGAGTCACAAGGCAGGAAGGCACAGATAAGAATGAAACCATGAGCATCGAGGGGAGAAATTTGGCTTGATTTTCCCAACCTGAAGTCAGCTTTTTCCTGAGAGGAGAGACTGAAAGGGGCATGGCCTGATCTGTGAGGGAGCAGCTCTCCCTCTAGCGGGTTCAACTTCTAGTTTGATGGAGATGTAGATGTGTACATATGTAAACATTTGTAGCCACCCATGGGAATCTGGTCAGTTGGTTGCTTATATACATGGATTTGCTTGCTTTGCCAACCAGGAGGATACAGAAGCAAAGACAGCCTAGTAGCAAAGAGCGTTCTCACTCAGTGCCCGGATTCTGATAAAAGGAATAAAGGCTCTTTGGAGAAATGGCTGGTTGTAGTGTTGGATCAAGAATAAACAAGATGAGCTTGTAGCATCCTGTAATATCAGGAAGTATAAGGTGCTAAAACCAGAAGTGTAATGATGGAGGTATATCAAAGGGTGTGTGTGTGTGTGTGTGTGTGTGTGTGTGTGTGTGTTGCTGTTTTGGCTATGTTGGCTGGCCAGCATGTCCCCAGAATCCACCAGTCTCTGCCCACAGAGCTCCAGGGCTACAGATGTGAACTGATACACTCACATTTCACATGGAGCTAGAGGTTCAAGCCTAGGTCCTCATGCATACACAGCAAGTGCTTTACCCACTGACACATCTTCTCAGACCCAGCTCCGACTTCCTTTTGGTTTTTAAATTTCTTTGTTTTATTTGAAGGCTATAGCCCAGTATCCTAGTGTGGCCTTTTCCTATCCCTTTTCTGGTCTCTCTTTTTAAAATGTTTTTAAATAGCATATATTGTTAGACATAATAATGAGTTACATCAAGCCATTTTCATACATGTACATGACGTACTTTAGCCATATTCATCCGATTACTCCACCTTTTCTCCCTCCCATGGCTGCTAATCCTTTATCTCTTCCCACCCAGCAAATTCCCCCCTACCCACCATCAACCCCACACACTTCAGTGGGGTTTTTTTTTTTTTTAACCCAGTAAGTTTTATTAGTGGTGTTACAAGAGTGTGGGTGCCTCACCACTGAAGAAAATGCCTTTCTCCCCCACCAATCATCAATATTCAAGGAAGAGTGTGGGGTCCTGTGAACCCCTCCCCCTCCCATGACACAGCGTTGACCAGGCTGACATTGTCCACTTTTGTGCAGATAATCCCAGCTACTGTGAGTTCAAAGCTGCAGTTTCCATGTTGTGCCTAAATTCAGCACACCACACCACTCCCAGTCACTTCAGGCTCTTACAGTCTGTCCATCCGTTACTCTGCAGTTTTCCTGAGCCTTAATGGTCGTGGTGGGGTGTGATACAACTCTCCCACTTAAAAACTATATTGATTATTAAAGTGAAAGTGATATGGAGGTCAGAAAACAACTGGGTGGACTTGGGTCTCTTTTTTTCACCTTTGTGTGCGATCCAGGGATCAAACTGAGATCACCAGGCATGCATAGCAAGTGCCTTTCCCTGCCGAGCCACGTCACCAACCCTGGATGCCCCACTATGACTGGACATCCGGCAGTCAGTTATTCTCAGCACATTGACCTGTTAAGGGCCTTTACTGTCCTCTGACTGTGCAAAAAGAAACTTCTCTGACTGAAGCTGACACCAGCATTAATCCGAGTGCAGACCATAGTGGTTTCTTTCAAAGAACAGAATGAAGGGGGAGGGGTGGGGGAGTAACACCACAGTAAAGGAACTCATCAAATACTGACTGCCTCAGCCGGGCATCAAGGTTAACAGCAGCGACAGCCACGTGGAGAGCAGCGCTCCTGATGGGATGTGTTGTGTGGTATCTAGCATGTATGAAGGTCTGGCTTTGCTCCCCAGCCCCAGAACAAACCCAAGCAAGCCTCATACCCTCACTATTGTCCTAATAAAAAATGTGATAAATACCCACCAAAGACAGTCTACAAAACACCCACTCCTCAAAACACAGGGTCCTTGAAATACAAAGTGTCACTTTCAGAAACAGACCCAGAAGACATGGCAGCCAGTTGTAATGTGGCATCCCAGCTGGATCTCTCTCTGAGAGAGAAAAAAGGACATTGCCTGGAAAGGAAGGAAAGGAGGATGAAGCAGGTACATTTGTAATAATGTATTTCTACTGTTGTCAGTGGTAACAAATGCCCCAGACTGATTCAAGAGCTGAACAGGAGAAGCTATGGCCCATGTGCAGGCACTCTGTATGTCTTTAGCTTTGCAATAAGTCTAGGACAGTTCTAGACTGTTCTTTAAAGTTTTGCGGAACAACTATTTAAACTGTTAAGACAAAGTTTAAATAAATTCTTTAGAGGTCTAAGTGAGATGATCCCAGGAGGAGAGGATTTAGAGCGATGTGTGGTAACATATACTGATTCTGCTTACCGCCTCCACCTTGTTCTTTAGCTTAGGGCATCTTTGTAGTTACAGCTGAATCTCACCGCCTTGCTCCTCTTCTGCACATTGATTTTGGGGTTGGCATGTCAACAGAGCTGTATTCTCAATGCTGCATTCTTAAAGGAGAAAACAGCAAGATTGTAAAGATTCACGAGAAAGCAAGACCAGAACTTGAGAAACCCTTTATTAATGTACATGAGTGTTGTACTTGCATGTCTCTCTGTGCACCATGTGTGTGCCTAGCACCCAGGTTGGTGACAAGAAGGCCTTAGATCTTCTAGAACTGGAGTTATGGACAGTTGTAAGCCACCATGTAGGTGCTGGGAACTGAACTCATAACATGTGCAAGAACAAGTGTACCTCACCACTGAGCCATCTCTCCAGTGTGAGAATTCTTAACTTTAGTTTCTTGCTTTGCAAGAGGCAGTGACTGAGTGATGCCAAAGCCTGGAGCCTGGCAGGGCCTTCTTTCTAAGTACATATACTCCTACAGTAAGATTCTGATCTTAACTTTTTTGTCTTTAGCAGATTTCTGATTAAGATGCTGTTTTTTCTTTTAATTTTAGTTTTGTTTTCATTTTTGCTATTTTGACATTTGTTTGTTTGTTTTTTGATAAAGGGTCTCTTCTGTATAGTCATGGCTGTCCTGGAACTTGCTATGTAGACCAGGCTGGCCTCCATCTCAGAGATCTGCCTGCCGGTGCCTCCTCAGTGCTGGGATTAAAGATGTGTGCCACCACTGCCTGGCAAGATGTCCTAGTTTTTGTTTTGGTTTTTGACTCAGTATCTCAGGTATCACAGTCAGTGTCTCAGGGATCACAGTCAGTATCACACTGACTGGTGTGAAACACACCCTTGTAGTCCAGGCTGGTCTTGAACTTGCAGCAGACCTTCTTCATCTACCACTCAAGTGCAGGTGTGAACTGCAACTCGGTGAGCTGGAACTCGGTGCCATGCACGTGAGGCAAGCCCCTTTACCTGCTGAACCATGTTGTCAGCCCTTTTTCTTTTCTTTTTAAATTTTGAGCCAGAGGCTCAGCTATGTAGCCCTGGCTGGCCTGGAGCTCAGGATCCCTCTTCCTCAGCCGCTGGAATCTTGTGGTTATCTGTGTGGTATATCACGCTTGGCTTTTTTATGATGCTTTCTTATTTACTACTTTAAGTTAGTACACAAAGTCCTACAATGCCTTTGACTGAATATATTCACAGAGCAGTTTCATTCTGATGTTTCTACTTGGTAAGAAGAAAGAAAGCAATGTTTTAGTCAGGAATTGTCTTTTTCAGCAAGCAGTTCCAAGAACCAGTTCCCAAATTCCTCACTGAAAACCAAAAGGCAGATAAAACGCCTGTGATTGGGAAGTTGTCTCTCTGGAGATGCCCAGCAGAGGGCGGGAGAGCTTTCCCGGGGCTGCTGCCGCTTCCTGGCAAGGCTGGGCAGACCTGACTAGGGCCATCTGTGTTTGCAGTCTGATGATTAACAAGTACTATAAATGAATCGATCGTGGTGCATCAGAACCACAGTTGCTAAATGAGGAGAGAAAACGCCATAATGCCAAGTGGCAGTGTAGAACTCCGGTCAGTGGAGGATGGGAGGAGAGGGAGGAAGAGGGATGCAGGGAGGTGTTCCGTGCTTGGTACCAACCAAACAAAAACAGTGGCTGTAGCTACAATGGCATGGTAAGCGGTTAATGATATAAAACGCTGACTGTCCCTGTTTGATCGCTGCATATATGTGTATAGTTTTGGAGGAAAAGCAAAAAGGCAAGGTAGCAAACGCCTGCTCTGGTTGGTGAATAGGAAGTTTCTAGATCACTGGAATTTGACATTCTAATGGGGCTTCTGAAACCTTTCTAGAGCAAGTGCCATCTAGTGCCCAGGCCAGCTGCCTCCCCCTCCTCCTCTCTACTCATGGATATTATGTAGAACTTGTATACTTCATGATTTTCAAAATAATTGTTCTGTAAGTACGAAGGTACTTAGAGAACATTTTTGTTGTTGCTCTTTGAGAGGTGGAGGCAGGAAGATGAATTCAAAACCAGCCTTTGCTACAATTTGCAAAATTTTGCAATTTTGAGGCCAGCCTTGGTTACCTAAGACCCTGCCTCAAAACAAATAGACCAACAAACAAACAAACCCAGGAAGGAACATTTTAAGGTGTGTTGAGACCATCTGTGAGACTGAATTAGGACCCATCTTCCTAGACAGTTTCTGCACATGTGCACATATGTGGATGCCCATTCCAGAAGAGGAGACCATTCAGGAGGTTTTGTTCCTTCTTCTCTCCCCTACCTACTTAGAAGACATTTTTCTGTATTAATAAGTTTAAGGTTTTGGCAACGTTTTTTGTGGATAGTTGGTTTTCTTCTCTATGGATATGCATTTAATAATTTAACCAGCATTATAAAAATAACTATTTATACTTTTCCACCATATGTACAAACAGTGCTGTGACAAATTTTTAACATATTCTGATTATTTTACAGAACATCTTTCTAAAAATAAATTTTCTATCATGTGTTGGTATAGTGGTGCATATGTTTAATCCCCACACTATGGAGCCAGAGGCCGAGGCCTAAGCAGATTTCTGAGAGTTCAACACCAGCCTGGGCTATGTAGAAAGTTCCAGGCCAGCCTGGGCTACATAGGGACACCTCTCCTTCCAGATATGGAAATAATCTGACACACAGTTATTGTTTTGTTTTGTAGGTGGATCGAGGCTTTTTCCATCCTGTGTGTGGCTTTGTAACATGTCTTGGTATTATGGAAAATATTAGCTCATTAATTGTAGCGGGTCCTCTAGATGGTGACACATTTTCATTGTACAACAATAAAAAGTACTTTACCCTTAGCATAGCAGTGCACACGTGTTAGAAATCTGCTACCTCCCAGTGGTTGATACGTTTACTAGAATTCTATTTTATTCACTTATTTATTTGCCTAAAAGCTTGAATTCTATCAAAGACAATGCATGGTGTCTGTTACTTTCCTGACAAACGTACTTTGTTTTTTTTTGTGTGTGTGTTTTTTTTTTTTTTTGGAAAATGACAAAGTAAAAATTGTGCTCCAAGAAGACACTTTTTATGGCTTCATTAACGAGATGTGTGAGTATCTGGCTCCCCTGAAAGAATATAGTTAGTGAAGGAGACAATGAATCTCAGTGTGATTTGTTGTTTCTGGTTTGGTTTAGGCCAGCCTGCTGTCACTATGACCATACTGTCTGTCCACCATCAGTGGACTATGGCAAAAGGTGAATAACGTCTTAATATTATTATGATACAAACCTTGACCTCTGAAGATCCTTGATGAGTCTTGGAGGTCTTCGGAGACCACACTCTGAGAACCTGAGTTCTCAGTGGCTCACAGAAGCTGTTCTTTCACCTGAGAGTGACCTGGGGATCATTTGTGACTCAGTTCCTATGAAACCTGAGAGTGTAGGTCTTCTGGGGTGTGTGTGAGAAAGTTCCTTATTGCTAAAAAGAGACCGAAGAAAGAAGTGGTCCTTTTCTTTCTCTGGAGGTTGCCGTGTCAGTGTGAGAGCTGGAGTTGCTGCAGCCATTTTTTTAACAAACAAGGGCACTCAGCCTTAGGATAAAGAGATCTCCAAAGGCATATGGTCAGTGTGGTAAACATTTCTGAGTGACAGTTTGCTCTCATTCTGTGGATGGCTCTTCAGGACATTAGCCTGTTTTTACTAAAGGGGTCATCGTTTCTACTTGTTTGCTAAGCATTCCTGATGTTTGGTAGTAAAACATCCTAATAGTTTACAGATATCCTCTCCATCTTTTATAACATTTCCAAGTCTTTTCTCATGCATTTTATGTATACATCCACATGAGTGTGCAGGTCCATGCACCCGTGTGTGCACAAGTGCAAATATACCACTCTCTCCTTTATTGCCTTGAGACAGGATCTCTCACTGAGCCTGAAGGCTGAACCTGAAGGCCGCTGTTTCCTCCAGGCTGACTGGCAGTAAGCTGTCTGCTGTCTCCTGCCTGGGATTTCAGGTGTGCACAGCCATGCTGACCTTCACCTGGGGTTTAACTCCTGGGTCTTCCCACTGGCAGAGCAAGCGCCCTTATTACCGTTGAGCCGTCTCCTCAGCCCCGTCATTGTGTCTGACTTTTCATTTTTTATAGTTTAGTATCATGTTTAAAAGATTTTTTTCCTCACCACTTTTTAGAAATATTTGTAATTTCTCTATGTCTATTATGGTATATTAGGAGCTGGAGAGATGGCTCAGAGGTTGTTAAAAGCATTAACTGCTCTTCCAGAGGTCCTGAGTTCAAGTCCCACATGGCAGCTCACAACCATCTGTAATGGTTGCCCTCCTCTGACGTGTAGGCATACATGCAGACAGAACACTCAAATACATAAATCGATAAATCTCTTATATATATGTGTGTGTGTGTTAAAAATCTTATTTATTTATTTATTTATTTATTTATTTATTTATTTATTTATTTTGGTGGAGGGGTGTGTCTGTGTTCCCTGGCACAGGTGTGTACAGGTCAGAGAACAACTTGCAGGAACCAGTTCTTTCCTACCATTTAGGTCCCAGAGATGGAACTGGGACTGTTGGCTAGTGGAGCCTTCACTACCCTAAGACGTGATTGCTTTATGTTCAGAGTGTAATTTGTCCGCAGTTTTGATGTTCCGTGTGGAGTGGAGAGAGACTATTTCTCCCAAATGGCAGGCAGCCCATTTTCTTAATGTACTTCTTTGAATAAGCCATTTCTATCTACTCCACTGACTCAAAATACTAGCTATTACAGGCGGGCTTTTTATGCGTATTTTGATCAGTTTCTGGACTTCCGAAATTTCTTGCTTTTGCTGTGGCATTAGAGACATGGCCAGGACTCACTGTTTTTTATAGGATGCTATGAGGTCTGGCAGAGAAGCCCACTCCCACTGTGCCACCCAGAAGCCCTGCTGGGTCTTGCCACATGCCCCTTTCCCCTCTAATATTCTCTTGGTGCTTCTGTATGCTTGTTTTTTCCCAAATGAACCTAATTTACTTACATTACTTGTTCAGATTCCCCCCAAAACACTTGCAGAATTTTGACTGGGATTACTGTAATTTTATAGATGATTTTGGAGAAAATGTACTTTGTTTTCTCTTCTACAGCCATGAATCTTTTCCTCCAGAAGTTCACATACTGTCTTTTCATTAAAGTACTCATCCATGTCATTCTGTGGAGTAATTCTTTTACCAGTCCTGTATGCTATTTCTTGGTTGGATTTGTAAAGATCTTGCCCTGCCTGCTGAGCGTGTGTGTGTGTGTGTGTGTGTGTGTGTGTGTGTGTGTGTGTGCTCCTTTTTTTTTTTTTTTTTTTTTAAAAAAAAAAAAAAGAACATTTCTTCTTGTTTGTTTGGTTTGGCTTGGTATTGGCTTTTCAAGACAGTTCGAGAACTCACTTTGTGGACCAGACTGCTCTTGAATTCACAGATATCCACCTGCCTCTGCCTCCTGAGTGCTGGGGTTAAAGGTATGCACTGAAGAACATTTTTAAAAACACTCAGCTCAAAATGGCTTCTTCAAGCAGAGTGCTCCGTCCTCTGTGGTGTTACAGTCTGTGCTGTGAGGTAGATTTATAAGCTATAACTGTTGAAGGCTGTTTGAGGAAGCAGAACATGCCAGAAACTGTTATCTTCATGAACCTGATCTCTGGAGCTGGTTACTTTGGGAATTTGTAGCAACAAGAACAGTAACAACTCAGAAAACAAAGGATATTGTCCTAGTGCCAAGAGCTTGCCCAGGTTGAAACTATGGAAGAGAGGATTAGCCTGCTGGGAGCAGCTCTGCAAATGGCTTTCCAAAGCTATCCCGTTATTATTGGGAGAAATCGTAATGTCTTGATATGACTTATTCAAAGGGATGCTTATTTTGGTCACAGATACAGTTTAGTTAAGCAGCATGCAGACCCACTGTGTTGTCAGGCAGCAGGGAGATGGCTGACAGGTGTTAGGTTTTGTTGTTGTCATTGTTGTTTTTAAAGAAGCATCATTTAATCAGATTGTTTTTGTGTTAAATAAGATTCAAGTTGCCCCAGGCAGTATGGATTGGCAAGGTTTCAGCTATCTGGGAAGATGAAATTTGCCAGCTTTCTAAGGCCATTTGAAATAAACAAACACATTTCTTTTCATCCACATTATGGATTTAAAAAGCATGTGTGAACTAGCCTGGTATCTTAATTACCACTTAAAATGTTCCTATGGAGAATGTGCTTCTTGGAGTGGAGATGTAGCTGTATTGGTGTAGGAGTCCTTGCCTAGTGTGCCTGAGGCTCTGGGTTTGATCCCCAGCCCCACTTGAAAGTGGGAATGGGGCTATGGAAACTTGAAAGTGGCTCAGTCCTGTAACCCCAGCACTCAGGAAATGGAAGGAGGAAGATAAAGTGCTGGGTCATCCTTGGCTACATGTAGTTTTAGGCCAGCCTCAGCTAGGAGACCCTGTCTCAAGGAGGAAAGAGAGAAAAGTGCTTGTGAGTCTTTTTCTATGTTACAAATGATTTTAGGAATAAGCCCATTCATAGGCTGGACATTACTAAGACTTCTGTATATAAGATAAAAATGGAATTAACAATCTCATTATCTGTCATAACATTTTTATTCATGGAATTTTCTAAACGTTTTTTGTCTGCAGTACTAGAGATTAAGCCAAGACCGTTCTGTGCTAGGCAGGTATTCCAACCAGAGTTACAGGGCCCCAGCCCTGAGCTATCCTCAAATGTACTGGTTGTTGTTTTAGCTTATATGGTGTCTTGGGCTAAAGTTTCTTGTGTGTCAATGGCTATAGTCTTCCCTGCCTTGGTTCATGGGCATCATCCCAAAAGTGACCTTCTAGGATGTCCTGGAAGGAGTCTGTGAGGACAATGCCTCCTCCCTCGGATGCTGGCACAGCCAGTGTTACAAGTGTTCTGGGAGACCAGAGCATGCTCACATGTACAGTTGCACTCCCAGCTCAGAGCCTCTATTCAGAGGACTCTGGGGGATATCTGATAAGATGCTTCCTCCTCTTCTGTATTATTCAGTCTGCCTCTCCCCTCCCACCAGCTTCAGCGGTCTATAATAGGCCTTTATTTTTCCAGGCTCCTTAACTATTTTCTCATCTATGCGAGGCCCACCTGATCTTCACCCGGTGCTGTTCCTCAGGGGACATGGAACACAAGCAGCTGCGTCCTCTTTCTGTTTCTGTCTGCATTGGTGCAGCAAGAGCCGTGGTATTACTGTCAGTTTGACTTGTCCTAACTGAGCCCTTCAACACCGAATACTCACAGTGGTTGCTAGGGATTAATTATTCATTAATTTTATTGTGTTTCTTTCTCTTCTTCAAGCATTAAGGGGCATCCTTTAAATTTTTTCAGGAGGACTGGTGGGGTGGCTTGAAGGAAAAGATATTTGAACCAAACCTAATGATCTTGGTTCAGTTTCTGGAACCCACATGGTAAAAGAGAACCAACTTCCTCAAGTTCCCTTCTGAGCTCTATGTGCATATTCTCTCTCTCTCTCTCTCTCTCTCTCTCTCTCTTTCTCTTTCTCTTTCTCTCACACACATGTGAGTGCAGGCACTCTAAACGAAATCTTTTTAAAAAGAAAGAACTCCATTTTACATATGAACCTATAGGCTTAAGCACAGTAAGTAGCTCTTCCAAAAATAATGGATGTCAGACTACCAAATGCCAAGTGGCTGGTCTTGTCATCAGCTTTAGCATTCTTTCCCAGCCCAATTTGTTGATGGCTTGATCTTTGGCCTTCTTGGGAAGTTGAGACTCAATAGCGCTCTTAAAGCTAAGATGCCTCCTGGTGAAAGCTTGGTCCTATAGCCACAGAACCCTGTGGACATTCCTAGGAGAGCCACACTGATGCTAACAATGGTGACATTTGGCTGGCATCAAACGCTTGCCATGAACCCAGCACCATGCCCATCTCCGATGCACTATGCATGTACCTCATGGAAGCCTCCTGTGTTTTGAAATCATCGTATTGGCCACATTTATTGAAGAAATTTAAATGATCAAAGTATCATGCTGGAAGTTGTGGAGCTGAAATAGTGACAGACCCCAGATGCAGTTCAATCCGTCACCACATCGAATACCACTTCCCAAGAGTCCCCTGTGCTCCTGCCCAACTTGGAGTGGTCCTACTGCTAAGGAGAAGTAAGAGTAGAATCTTCTGGAACAGAATAGAATCTCCCAATACCATATTCCTCAGTGTTGAGAAATAAAGGACTGTTCCAAGAAAAAAAAATTCTCAGATTCCTGGGTTGACTTAAACATGTTTACTATATTGTCTGTGAACACAAATCTAGGTATGTGCTCTTTGTGCATAGAGCGCCTACTCAACCATAAAATCAGGATAAGTACAAACACTGCAACAAAACCAATAAAACTCAAACTAACAGCATTATACTGTGACTGCTGTTTTTCCAGGGAAGCTAAATTGCAGCTCTCATTATAAACAAGGCAATGGCCATCACCACACAGGTTCTTTTGACTTTGGCCCATCTGTGCTGTTGTGTGCTGTGTGTCTGCTCAATTCCCTCACCACCTTTCTCTATTCAGAATACTGCAGAATCTTTTTACAGTGCACTGTATTCTCAGATGCATCATTTACATATTACATCTGTGCTGCTTGTTGCCAACAAGATCATAAATGCAAATACAGGCGCTGCAACCAAGCAGCGGTTTACACGCGTGCTCCTGTTGATTTCGCTTTTAGATTATTATCGTAATAAAAGCCCAGCGACATTATCATGGAACCCTTGTTTGACAAAACCTACTTGAGAAGGCATGCCAGTGGGGGAACTTTGCCGGCTGCCTTGCAGCAGAGGGAAGGAAGGTGGTGAATGGGAGGATGGCTTTGAGCTTTCCTCAGTGCCCAAGCGTTTCCTTTTCATAGATGTTTGTGGCTTTGTGGTCTTAGCCATGTTTAAGAATCTCTCACTCAAAACAGCGGGTCCCTCTCATTGTTAGTGTTACTGCTTTTGTTACTAGGAGACTCAGAGGAGCCTATTTAGAAGGCTTCATTACTAAGCAGTTTCTCCTGTCTGTCCCGGCCCCTGTTTTCTGTTAAACCTGGGCTGCCACCACATCAACTCCATCAACCACGTACGCCTCGTTCATGTGTTCGGTTAGTGTTTGTCTACTTATTTCAGTGCTGGGAAATGAATTTGACCTTGTACGCGCTGGATAAATGCCCCACCACTGAACTACATCTCCAGCTTTCAGAGACTGAGACAGAGTATAGGGACTTCAGACCAGCCTGAGTTTCATAGTGAGACCTTGTATCGAGTGGGAATCATGAGAGATAACAGAAAGAGGAAGCTGATTTAAGTAACTATGGGAATTTGTTGGCTCAGTAGGAGTGAGAAGACAGAGGTGGGACTGGTTCCAGTGGAAATCCATCTATGTGATCATGGGACATAGCTTCTCATCACCGTCTTAGTTTTCCTTACTCATAATTGCCTTTCAGCTTGAATTTATATCATGCTCTGCTAAGGCCAAGTCCATTCATATAAAACATGAGTGCTCTCTTGCCATTCTAGTTCCTGACCCGTCTGAAACTTAGTGAGCACATTCTTTAAAAAAAAAAAAATTCTTCTCTCATATATTAATTACATCCTGACCACAGTTTCTTTCCCATCCTCCCTTCCCAACTCCCCTGCCACCTCCCCCTACACACACACACACACACACACACACACACACACACACCTCCCACCCTAGATCCACTCCTATTCCATTTCCCTTCAGAAAAGAGCAGGCTTCCCAGGGATATCAACCAAAGGAGGCATAAGAAGTTACAGTAAGACTAGGTACCTCCCCTCATATTAAAGCTGGACAAGGCAACTCAATAGGAGGAAAGGGCTCTCAAAAGCAGGCAAAAAGAGTCAGAGACAGCCCCCAGTCTCATTCTTAGGAGTCACACAAGAACACCAAGCTACCATGTGTGCAGAGGACCTAAGTCAGATCCTTACAGGCTCCCTGTTTGTTGCTTTAGTGTATGTGGGGGCCTATGAATCCTGATTAGTTGATTCTGTGAGCTGTTTTCTTGTGGGTGTCCTTGACATTTGACCCCTCTGGCTCCTACAGTCCTTCCTTCTGCTCTTCTGCAGGATCCCTGAGCTCCAGCTAATGTTTGGCTGTGGGTCTTTGCATCGGCTCCCATCAGAGCCTCTCTGATGATTATGCTAGGCTCTAGTCCACAAGTATAGCAGTACGTCATTACGAATTGTTTTGTTAACCCTTCCTTCCTTCTTTTTGTTTTTGTTTATTTTTTTATTTTTGCCAGTCTTGCTTGGTTCCAGCCTAGGTCTCTGGGCTGGTTCCTCACCCTCCAGGCAGTGTCATGTCAGGTGTGGGCTCTCTTCTGGGGTGGGTCTCAAGTTAGATCAGTCGTTGGTTGGCCACTCCCACAAGTTCTTCACTGCTTTTATCCCAGCACATCTTGTAAGCAGGACAGATTGTAGGTCAAAGGTTTTGTGTCTGGATTGGTGTCCCTGTCCCTCCACTGGAAGCCTTGCCTGGTTACAGAAGATGGCTGGTTCAGGTTTTGTATCTCCCATTGCTAGGAGTCTGTCAGTTCCAGGGAGTTTCCATTGCCCTAGGTTTCTGTCTCTCCCCTGATGTGTCCCCCAGTTCCAATCGTCTCTCCCAGTACTCCCCTCTTTCATCCCCCCTCCCCTGTGCACACTTGATCCCTCCTGTTTTCATCCCCACCTGCCCCAGGGCACCAGTCCACTCTCTGACTCTATTCTATTTCTCCTTTCCAGGGAAATCCATTCAACCTCCCTTGAGCCCTCCTTGTTACTTAGCCTTTCTGGGTCTGTGGATTGTAACACGATTATCCTTTAGCTTACAGCTAATATTCACTTATAAGTGAGTACCCTACCATGTTTGTCTTTCTGGGTCTGGATTACCTCACTCAGGATGATTTTTTTTTCCCCATTCATTTGCCTGCAAATTTCATGAAGTCATTTTTAATGACATTTTTCTTAAACAACCAAGCAATACTCTATTGTATAAATGTACATTTTTTTTACCCATTCTTCAGTTGAGAGACATCTAAGCTATTTCCAGTTTCTGGCTGTTTCAAGTGGAGCTGCTATGAATGTAGTTGAGCAAGTGTCCATGCAATACGATGAGGCGTCCTTTGGGTATATGCCCAGGAGCGGTATAGCTGGCTAGACAGTTTTACTCTCACCGGCAATGGAGGAGGGTTTCCCTTACCATGAGCACATTCTTGTTTGTTTTTGTTTTTCAAGACAAGTTTTCTCTGTGTAGCCTTGGCTGACCTGGAACTCACTTTGAGAATACATTGGCTTCAAACTCACAGAGATCTGCCTCCTGAATGCTGGGATTAAAACTCTGCACCCCACCGCCTGGACCTGAGCACATTCTTTACTGTTGGCATCCTGGTTTTCTAAACTCCCACCAGAATGGCCCATTAAGTTCTGCTTACAAGAGTCTAGGGCTTCTCTAGCCAGAAATTCCAACCTCTTTCACATTCTTCCTTCAAACCAGTTCCCAAGCCTGTGAACCACATGGTCGGATCCATCAATCATGGCGACTATCCCACTTCTTCAGACTAGTGTTCTGTATTAGTGACCTTTTCTTGTTGCTATGCAGAATACCTGATGCAGGCAACTTAAGGAATAGTTTATTCAGACGTGAGGTTTGAGCGGTACAGCCTGCTGCGGAGACGAAGCTTGGTGACGGGAACTTGAGTTAACCGATGATGTTGCACCTGTAGTGTTGAAGCAGAGAGAGCAATGCCACTGTTCCTTGGACTGCCCTGCTCTTCGTCCTTTATTCAGTCTATGCGCCCAGTTGACAGGATGGTGCCACTCACATGCAGGGGGAGGGGCCTTCCCTCCTCAGTTAAGCGTCTTTGGAGACACCCTCATAGACAACATGCTCAGAGGTGTGTCTCAGTGAAGACTAATGGCTTACAGTGTACGCACGGGACATGTATATGCACACATCTGCAGACGTTCTATTTGTATTTGCCTCTGTCCATATTAATCTAAGTATGACTTCATGTTGGTGAGCTCAGTTCTAATCTGGGACCGTTTGAACTAGGGCACCTTCTCCCCGTGTCTTTGACCTCCCACTTGCACGTGAGAAACCCAGCTTCTGCCATTCACCGTCTATCCATTGGCTGCTGAATCCCAGTTTGCCTCCGGGGCTGCAGAGCTTTCTCCCCCCACCCCCACCCCCAAATAGCACACTGGGCCTATATTGCCTCCTGTCTCTTGTGCCACTCATTCTCCCCATCCAGAGCTACTCAGCATAGCACCTCTTCCAAATCCAGTTGTAATTCTCCAAACATTCTGTATGCCTCCATACCTCCTTTCTTCCCTTCCTTTCTTCTCAAAAAAAAAAAAAAGGTCTGTCAGTTTTAAAAATTGGGCCACTTTTTGATATGTGCTCTCAACTTTCTTTCCAGGCATTCAGCTAACACTGTTTACATTACGTCTTTCTTTAGTTACTGGGGGCACACACATGCCAGGCCCCTGTGTGTGGAGGTCAGAGGACAACTTACAGGACTTAGCTCTCTCCTTCCACCACGGAGCACAGGTCCTGAGGCTTACCTACTGATCTGCTTCACCAGCTATCTTGTCTTTTTTTCTCTCTCTCCTTCCTTTCTTCTCTCCTTCTCTTCTTTCTGCCCTCTGCATACTGATTCTTACCTGAAATGCCCTAGCTTTTACCTTCATCTCCCTGGCTATCCCTTATTTTTTTATTTTCTATTTTTGTCTTTTGGTGTGTGTGTGTGTGTGTGTGTGTGTGTGTGTGTGTGCGCGCTTGTGTGATGTCCATGTGTTGATGCACATTTGCATATGTGTGGCACATGTGTGTGGGTACACGTGCACGTAGAGGCACAGGTTGATGTCAGGAATCACTCCCGATTAGTTTCCACTTTATTAGTGAGGAAAGGTCTCTTGGTCAAACCAAGGGCTCACCAACATCGTACGTCTCAGTAGCCAGCTTGCTCTAGGAGTCTGGAAGACCAGAATGCCAACAGAAATGTAGACAGTAAAGACTGCTCATGATATTTCAGAGGGGCCAGGACTCTACTGGGAACTAGAGTTGTGAGAGACTACTCATGTTCTATATTAATGTCCTTGGCCTGAGCAGAACACAGTATAAATTTAATCTGAAGGCAAATTGGCTAATACATCTCCACTCTCTGAGGCTAGAATTACAGGGAAGCCGCCACATCCATTCAGCGTGTACCTGGGTTCCAGGCAGTATGAACGCCTGTCCTCATACATGCACTGCAAATACTTTAACCACCAGGCCATCTCTCAACCCCCTGCTCATTCTTCTTTGCTCAACATAAATACTACAGGTATCGCAGTCCTGAGACACAGGCAGTAACTCACAGCTCACAGTAAGACGGGCACAGCTCGCCCCTTCTGTGCTTTAACACTGGGCCACACTTGCCTCTACTCCGCTTCGCCTTTACCACATACTGTCTATAATTCATAGCATTCTGCCTTATTTCTATAGGGTCTCACTATATATCCTAGGAACTTGTTGGGTTGCTCAGGCGGGCCTCAAACTTGAAATCCTCCTGCCTTAGCCTGTTAAGTGTTAAGAATATGAATGTGAGCCCTCATAACCAGCAATTATAGTTCTTTAAAATAGAATTGCATAGTGCTACAGCCTCTGACAATGTAAATCGCATCTGATTTTGAATTTGTAGATATACATTCATTTGAATACATTTATTCATTGATGATATAGCTCAAGCTTTTCAGATCTAATATGCGTTTATGAAATGGAAGTTTTATAATATTTTCTTCTCAGCCAGGATAATCTTACTGATAAAGGAAGTCCAAACATGACCAAGTAAATCTTGCGTATGGGCACAGGTGTCTCTAGAGAGAGAGATCTCTACGGGGGATGGGAACAGAGTAGGACTCCAGGGTCTTAGCCACACAAGCTTTTATCACGCATGTCATGGCTGCGAATAGATGCGGATGCACATGCCTCAGGACCGTTTGTCTGTCAGCACACCAAACTGACTAACGATGAGAGGACTGAGTTAGCAGAGGCAGGCTGACTCCACAACAAGCTGCGAACTGGCAGTTTGGGAGATTAGGCCTAAGTTTCTGTTTCCCAGAAATGAGAACCCAGAACCAGGAACCTGTGGTCAGCCAACCACAGCTTCAGGCAGCCAATCCGAGGCCACCTTGTCATCTGGCCTGAAGTAAGAATAGGTAGCTAGAATGAGTAAGTAACCCTCTGGGAAGTCTCCAGAGCCTAACCAATTGTAGAGTCAGTCAGACCCCTAGAGATAGAGCTGACCAATCAAGGTAAAAGGGCACGTACTCCTCCCTGGAATTCTCCCACCTAACATAAAAGCTGAGTCCACCAGAGGTCTCCATTCCCAAATGGGGAGACCCCTGTATGCAGAAAATTCAGCTGAATAAAAGCTCTTTGCTTTTGCATACTATTTGAATCTTCAGCAAATTACAGACCCTAACATTACCTCCAAATGTTACTGTAGCATAGACATGTAAAAAACCAATTGGATGAGTTTAAACCAGTTTTATTCTGATCCATCATAATGTATATGACATTCCCAGATTGTCTGAAATAGTAATCCTTTCAGACATTTTGGATTGATGAGAGTTCTTGAAATCTCTAACTTATTCTCTTATTCCTGAGCCCTAACAGCCTCCCTTTGTGTGGGAAAAGGCTGATGTAGCCACCTCTCAGGACAACCCTGGAGAGCAAACACTAACCATGAGATTCCCATTTTGAAGCTGCAGGGTGACTGACGTCATAGCATGATCAAAGTGCTCTGCAAGCACTTACTGTAATTATTGTTGTTGCTCTGTTCTTGCTAATAACCTTATTTATACCCCGAAATTATAATCATGCAAAGAAAGATTAAAACAAGATGTGCAAGTTGCGGAGCTGTTTGCCTTGCAGATGGTCACCCTCGGAGTTCTCTGAAATTGCCAGGGTTAATTGAAGCTTCAGTGTTCGCCTCAGTGTAGTCGATACTTAAGTGTTTCTTACCTGTCGACTTTTACTCTCCAAAACAGTGCAACAATAGCACTTTAATTCCCTCTCATTAATGCTAACCTCTCGGGTAATGTTTAGTACAGCTCTATCTAGATGATGTTTGCACCTCCGACTAAAACTTTTGTACCAGCTGAGAAAAAAAACGCTAAACAGTTACAGAGGTAATTTGTTTATTCAAAAGAGGCTCCGAACCTAGGAAACTCTGAAGGGGAGTTAACTTTTAAGTGGTGGGCAGACATTTAGCATGTGATTAGTACTCTTCTCTCCCCTGGGTTTCAGGGAGCCCAGACAACTGGGAATCATTCTTGGGGAGTCTTACAAATAGGTTTTGCCTGGAGTCAGCACATTGCTCCAGGGTAATTCTTGAGAGTTTCCCAGGAACAGAATTTCTTGCTCTGTTTCCTTGGCATGCCTCTCAGCATTGGAGCCCCCTGTAAACTTGGGATAAAGCTTAAAAAGCCGGAAGTTAAGACCTCTTCCTTCCCCTGCGCAGCTGTGCTGCTTGCCCAGTGGAAGAACCTGTGGTAAGATGTTTCTTTCAGCGATACAAGGGCTCTTTGCCTGTCTCTTGAGGTTTGAGCTCTGTTAGTACAAAGAAAATGTACTCTCCTTGTCTGGGGCCAGGAGCTCCCAGCTGCATTCGCTGTTGACTGTTTGATGAAGGCCCAAGAGAAGATGCAGCAATGAGAAAGGAGGAGGAAGAGAAGAAACTCTGGGCCTCCTTAAATCAGTTTCGAAAAATTAGCAACTGGGTGAAAACCCAAGAATCAGTACTGGGATACATTTGATAGATGTGGCATTCAAAAGTAGTGTACACGTGAGTCTGTCTGTCTGTCTCTCTCTCTCTCACACATGTCTATATATTTTTTCTAATATATATGTATATATGTTTTATAAGTAATACAGGTTTTATAAATAAGATATTAATTAATTAATTAATTAATTAATTATTTTTAAAAGGTGTTCCAACACAAAAGGGTAGAGCTGGAGGGAGGGAGAAAAAGAGGAAAGGGTAGAATGTAGCCTCTGTTAGACTGCTTACATCGGAATCAAGATGTCATCAGTTGCCAGGCAGTGCGCATGCCTTTAATCCCAGCACTTGGGAGGCAGAGGCAGGCAGATTTCTGAGTTCGAGGCCAGCCTGGTCTACAGAGTGAGTTCCAGGACAGCCAGAGCTATATTGAGAAACCCTGTCTCGGAAAAAACAAACAACAACAACAACAACAACAACAACAAAAGATGTCATCAGTTGTTATTGGGTAATAAATGAGTATATTTATTATTCCAGTTCAGAACATAGGTTTCCTTTGTCCTTTATTGATTTTCCCCCCTAAAATAATACCCTTTGGTAGAAATAGAGGTTACAATTAATTGTGATTACAAATATTTGAAAGTTGTCCCAGTGGTCCAGGAGGCTTCTGGAGGACTTAGAGTATAAGGATTGCTTGAACTCCAGACTGACTTTAAGTCTAGCCTGAGTAACTAGTGAGTCCTCTCAGAAACATTTTTTTTCTAAAGCGTGGTAGGGATGGGAGAAGGAGCTAAAATTCAGTGGTAGAGTGTAGAATATGTAAGACCTTTGGTTCAATATCTAACACTAGACCCAAAACAAAAACAAATTTGGGGAGTGGGGAAACTATATGTATACTGAACACATATAGACTATTTACTTGTCCCTGTTCCCTCGGTTATAGAATATAATGACTGTATAAGCCACACTTGCTTGTATAGTATAACTGTATATACCACACTTACATTGTATTCACTAGTATAAGCAATGGAGGAAAATGCAAAAAGAGGAAGGGCTTAGAGCCTGGCTTACTGCCTTGTGCTTGGTGTCTTAACACAACAAGAATAAAGTATGGCGGGAAGCTGGTTCTGTCACTAAAGTGCTTGCCAGACAAGCAGGAAGACCTGACTTCAGATCCAAGCACCCATGTCACAAAAACCTGGGCATGGTGGGTTGTGCTTATAATCCAGTGTGCAGAGGTGATGCCAGGTAGATCCCTGATACTCATTTGCCAAAGACAGAGACCTTGCCTCAAAAAAACAAGCAGCAGGGAGGGAGATGGCCAAGTGGCTAAGAGCACTTGCAGTGTAAGCTTAATGAGTGCTTGTAGCCCCAGTATTGAGAGGTAGAGAGAGGGGGTTCTTAGAAATACACTGGCCAGCCAGGCAACCCAAACGAGTAAGCTTCCAGTCCAATAAGAGGCCCTGCCTCAAGAGAGTGATAGAAGACACACCGTGTTCTGCTCTATCCCTTGTATGAGTGTGCATGGACTTAGGTACCCTACAGGCACACACACACACACACACACACACACACACACACACACGACATGAGAATCATTTTTGTGTGTATTATGTACATTTTACCTATCCCAGGAGACTATGTTGTAGCTGGTATGGTATGGTTGGCAGTTGTATGAATCACTGAGAAGGGGGATACGTTTTACTAGGGAACATGGCATTTGGCAAAAGTCGTAAGTCAGAGTAGGCTGTTTCCCACAAGCTTTCCTTCTGATCAGGGCCGCTGGTTCTGTAACTAAATTTAATGTGGTAGTTGTGGTAGTGGTTGGCCCAGTGGTTGGCCACTGGTCAGTAGGTATCAAAACCATCTTGTCCTCTACTTGTCATAGTCTGTGCCGGACCCAAACCATTTTCTACATTGGTTCCCCCCCCCCCCGTCAAATTCTAGGGTAGACAGACACTAACTCAGTCAATGTTCTATTGCTGTGAAGAGACACCATGACTATGGCAACTCTTATAAAGGAAAACATTTAATTGGGGGTGGCCCGCAGCTTCAGAGAGTTAGTCCATTATCATGGCAGGGAGCATGAGGCACGAGGGTAGACCTGTAGCTGGAGAAGTAGCTGAAAGTTCCAACCTGGATCTGCAGGCAGCAGGAAGAGAAGTTCTCAGCTTGGCATGGGGTTTTGAACCCTCAAAGCCCACCCCCCCAGTGGCAAAGTCACACCTCCTAATCCTTTCAAATAGTGCCACTCCATGGCTACCAAACCCAAAAATTCAAATATACCTATGGGGGCCATTCTTATTCAAACCAGCACACCTTCCTACACCTAGAGCTTGCAGGAAGCTGGCAGGCTAATCACAGCTCGCCTCTGTGACCTTGGTAGCATAGCCACTGCTATTGGTGACAGCACTGTCAATCCAATGCTTCTGTGAACATTCTTTTCCTCCTGGGTTTCTGTTTAATGACTCCTTCAGCCTGTTGGCCATGGAAGTCTTGGCTCTGAGCTCAAAAGAGCCTTTCTCTTGGTCACAGTCAGTTCGCCTTTTCCCCTTACAGGATTCACAGGAAGGATCATGGCAAGGTGCCACGTTGGAAATGAGACGGGTGGGTGGCAAAGTGGGGCAGGGGAGGGAGGAAAAGGAAAGCCATGTGGTAACATAGGCTTGAAATGCCACACTGTTTGAGCTAAATGAGGGAATGCAACCACATTTCCAGTTGCAAAATTAAACAAAGCTCAAACTAGTGTAGAGATTTTTGTTGCTGTATTTCTCTGCTCTGAAGTGCATGGAGTGCCACAAAATAAATACAGTCATTTACTAATGGGGATACACGTTCTGAGAAACATGTCAATAAACGACTTGTTCTTATGTGCACATGATAGAGTGCTGTACACCAGTGTGGATGGTATAGCCTCTCTTTACACTTAAGCCATATGTCATAGCCTGTACACCTCGATAATAATACCCCTATGAACAGTGTTCCTGCACGGCTACCACAGGCTCCATTAATACAGCAGTCTTTGCCTGTGTGCCTGTAGGAAAGGTGTGGTAAAAAACTAGGTGATAGGAATTTTCTTTTTCACATTATTATCTTTTTTTTCCCCCACTGTAATCTTAGGGAAACTACTATATGCAATTTGTCTCTAACCAGCATATTGCTATGCAGCTCATGACTATATCAGCCTCAGCAATTAAAGTATAATAAGAAATGCTGAGAAAACTCTTGCCTCGGCTTTCCCTCTTAGATATCCTCGAAATTTATTCCTAGCAAATTCTTTATAACCTGAGAACCTAATGGGAGGCACCATCAGAAGTAAAATTGCGCCGTAATGATGTGGCCACATTCAGTCCTTTTTACATACAAACTCATTTTAATTCTCCCAGCGAAGCCACTAAAGAGCTGAGGCGCGTCCTCATCTGCTGCAGGGCTGGGACTGTTGGTTGGGTTTGGTGTTCACTGGTGAGGACGTGTGGGTCTGCACCCTCTTTGTAGGAAAGCTCTTTGTTTTTTAATGTGGGAAAATGTACCTACTAGAAAATTAATCTTTTAGTCCTTCCTACGTGTGTGGTTTCCTGGCGTTAAGCATTCATGTTCTAGAAGTATTACCAGCACCCATCTCTGGGACTTTTCATCCTCCCCAAGGGAAATTGCACCTTGTTCCTTGGCCTAATTTGGTTTATTTTGACTTCTTTTATTTGTTTGTTTTGTACTGGCTGTATTGTTTGTATTTGTTTTGTGTTCCATTTGTTGTATTTGTCTGTGGTGGGGGTGAGTTTTTTTTTTTTTTGGATTTTGAGACCTAGTCTCCCTCTGTAATCCAGGCTGCCCTGAGCCTTTGGTACTCTTCCATCGGTCCCCCAAATGCTAGAATTATAGGCATATAGGCCACCATATCTGGCTAGCTTCCTTTTAAAATTGTATCTGTAAGGTGTGCAGCAAGATGTTTTTATATCATTTCATCTATGTAGTGAAATCTTACCTAGCTACTCTTTGTGTGAGTGTGTGTATGTGTACATGAACATGTGCTTTTTTACATTAAAATTTAGGTTAGCATATAAAGTACCGAATCTCATCATGTCATTTTCATACACATGAAGAGCACAAACTTTGGAAATGTGTGTTGAATATTAGCTCTGTAGATTTGCTACATATAGCTTGATGTGGTCTGATATCACTTCATTGTCTATGTTCTGACCTGTGCCCATGAGATGTTCTAACTCTCAAGTCTCCCTCTGGCAAGCACTGCTCTGCTTTCCATCATTATGGATTTCATTACATCCATATTGTAGCCTGTGTCCAACTACTGTGCTTATTCCCCTTTATTCCCCCTTCAGAGAACACGTCACTGTTTGTCTCCTGTGCCACTGGGAATCCGAGCATGCAGACATCTTTTCAGGTCTCTCCCTGCTCTCACTCCTTCTGAATATATACCCCAAAATGGAATTGCTGGCTCTGGGTCTAGTTTTTGGGAAGTTCACTGTACTGTTTCCATAGCAGCTGCATCATTTTACATCCTCTCAGCAGTGTGAGTTTTCCATTTCCTCATATCCTTGCCAACAGTTGCATTTTCTGATCTATTCTTTACATGTATGTGCATGTATGTGTATATGTGTGTGTGGTTTTTTTTAGTCATCATGATTTTTTATTTAAATTATAAACTCATTATTAAGTTTCAGCCTGCTTAGGATTTTTTTTTCTTGTGATGTTTTAGAAAGTTATTATAGGTAAGTTGTTTTTCAAAGTTATGTATCCTATAAATAAATGAATAAGGAATTGTCCGTAATATACTTTAGTTTTCCAGTATTTATGAGGTCTATGGTGGCATCTCAACTTTCATTCCTTTATGTCAGAGAAGTACCATTTTATGCAGTCAGTCAAACAATTCACAAATAGCAGTCCTGCTTCTGGAAGCTTGAAGTTTCATTTGAATACATTAAAATTATGTATTTAAAAGATTTTCTATATTTCTGCTAGATTTATTAGATATTTATCTAATTAAGGAGATTAAACAGTAATGTAGCACCAGATGTGGCTATTAAATATGATGAAGAAACAAAAGAAATAGACGTCTGTGTGGTTAATTAAAGAAGTAGCTGCCTAAACAAGGAAATCACCACATGCTTAGGCCCTGGCCGTACTGAGCTGCGTCCACCGTCCAGCAGCCTTCAAAGTGCAGTCCTGTCATTTTGTTCATAGCCAGTCTGGTTGTGTCTTTTTGACTGTGGTCATTTACAGTGAGAGAAACTTTGCCTTCCTTTCCTTTTTTGAACAGTGATTAGTATCACATGATCATTTGAAGGTTTGGACTGTTGTTTGTATCCCTTTACATTTTGGAGCATGAATTGCCTGTCTGTGTGAGTGTAATCGGTTTCTGCTCTTCAGCATGCAGAACACCTTATGGGTATATTTAATGTGGAGAGGGCTAAAGATAGTTTTGTAGGTAGAGTTCTGTTGGTGTTGTGTTGGGTACTGACCATAGAAAGAACAAAGACACATCAGGATAAAGGCAGGCATAGCTGCATCCAGAGGAAGGGACTAACCAGGAGCTGGGGCAGGCAGTGGTGGAGCCTTTTATGCCCGAGTAAGTTCTTCTTTTATTAAAACCCCAACAGGAATAACCTTGAATTTTTTTTTTGTGTGTGTGTGTGTGTGTGTGTGTGTGTGTGTGTGTGTGTAATCATAGATGTTTTTGAGACATTCTGAAGTTCGTTTTGAGCAGGGTGGTAAAGGGTGTTCACTACATCGTGGTTTTATGTCTAATAGCACCTCGGATAGCCCTTGATGCCGATTCCATCCATGTCACCTAGAGCCAGTTTCTCCCGACTGGTAACAGCAGGAGGCTGAGTGCCGTGGGGAACAGCAGAACCATTGGCACCAAAAGCTACTTTTTGAACGTTTTTCCTTAAAGACTTGAGAGTGACATGTTTACCAGAACATATTTACAATGCAATAACCTTTAAATTTGAGGTTACCAACATCAGCTTCAAGCAAGGATTCTTCTCTTGAGCTAGAATTGAAACACATGTGTTGGATGGGGAAATCCATTTGTAATAGTACACTGACTATTCAAAGTCTACATGTACCCACTACCGATCCAGGAGCATGGAAGGTTTCTCATTCCATAGTATCTCTGTGATTTCTTTTTTCAGAAGTAGTCTGTAGAGAACTTTTTCTTATTTGATTAGACATTTTCCTAAATACTTAATCTGGGGGTGGAGATGCATTTTGAATCTTTTCCCTAACTTCTTTCTCTGACAGTACATTTTTGTTATACATGGAATCTATCCTGCAACTTTATGTAGGTATTTATTGGGTTTGGAGTTTTCCAGAGGACCCAATAGTGTCGTTTAAGTAAAGAACCATGGTGTCTGCTAGCAAGATAGTTTGACTTCTTCCTTTCCTGTTGTTATCTATCTGCTTTATGTCTTTGTCTTGTCTAATTGCCACAGCTCAAACTGTCCCATTCCTGATTTTGGTGGAAATGGTTTCCACTTGTCCCTGTTTACTGTAATATTGGCTATAGGTTTTTTGTGTATAGCTTTATTGTTGCTTCTATTCCTAAAGTCTCCAGAACTTTTCTCATAAACACGTATTGGAAATTGTCAAATGCCTTTTGAATTGTCAAATGCATTAACTGAAAGAATTATGTGGAATATATAAATATATTTATGTGCTGTATTACATTTATATAATTACATATGTTGTCCCAACCTTTCCTTTCTGGGATGAAGCTTACTTGTTCATAATGTATAATCTTATGTCCCTAAATTTGGTTTGCAGCTACTTTATGGAGAATATATATATGTATATATATATATATATATGAATATATATATATGAATATATATACATATATTCATCAAATAAATTCATCTGTCCCTTTCTTTTTCTACTGTGTCTTTGCCTGGTTTTGGCAAGCTATTTTAGTACTTGTCAAGTAGTTAATTAATTGTTTGTGATATTTGCAGGTCCAGTTTAGGATGAATGTGATCTGGAGAAATTACATTTGCCGTCTGAGGCAAGGGAAGGCGCCACACAGATGCCAGAGTGGCATCCACCCTGCGGTCCCTCTGGGGTCAAGGATTTTAACTGACCCCGCCAAAGTTTATGAGCACAACATGTGGTGAGTTTTCCCCCTAATATTCACTGGTGTAAGTGTGAAGCATGTGCCACAGAGCAACCACAGAGCACATATGGAGGCCAGAGAACAAATCTTGGGAATCTCTTCTCTTCATTCTACCATGTGGGGTCTAAAGACCCAACTTACATCAACAGGCTGAGCAGCAGGGCATGGCAGTCCACTGAACTTACCATTGGACCATCCTACTCCCACATCTTACCTTTAAATTTGATATTATATGTACTCATAAGGTGTCTTTTTTCCCATTATGATCAAGGAAGGATGGTTTTGTTGTTGTTGTTGTTGTTGTTGTTTTTAAAGACAGACTTTTCTTTGTAGCCCTGGCTGTCCTAGAACTCACTATAGAGACCAGGCTGGCCTCTGACTCCTGAGTGTTGGGATTAAAGGCTTGTACCCCCACACACTGTGAGAAAGGATTTTTATTTAAGTTGGTGATATAAAGTTAGGCTATAGAAGTCCACAAGCCTGTATAACCAACACTGACTTACATGTTCTGAACTCTTTTGAAAATGGAATTGAAAAGTGGAAGTTCCCTAGTACATCCAGCAGCCTTGGTGTCCTTGATGCCAAGGTCCTGACGCTGACTGGCCAGGCTCCCATCGGGTGACGGGGCGAGGGCGAACAGTCTCTTCTCTAAATGGGGCCTCCTCTTTGTGGCCCTGTTGATTGAACTTGTCTCCAGCCTCAGCCTCTTCAGTACTTGTGGTACAGGCTTTACCCAGCAGGCTAGACCTCCTCCTGCCCACAGCTGTGTGTCACGTGCACATTCTAGACCCTTTGCTTTTCAGTGGGACCTTATCTCATGCTTTGAAGAAATCCCTATTACTTGGGAAGATAGATGTTTATTAAAGGCAAAAATTTTCAACATGAAGCCTCAAGTTCAAAGGGCAGAGTGTTATAGACCGTTTGCCATATTAAAAAAAAAACAACTCAGTCATGAGAAACTGCTTCCAGTGTGGATATCGGAAAGGAACGTTGTTGTTTCAAGACAGTTCCCTGCATCTCCAGCAGGCCTTGGGCTCACTCTGTAGCAGAGGAGGATGTGACCTTGACCTGTTGGTCTTCTTGTTCCCTCCTCCCAAGAACTGGGATTACAGGGTGAGCCACCTGTACAGCCCAGCTAGGAAGATTTTGTAAAATGGGAACATCTAAAATTAGGGGTTTTTATTTTGCCGTCTGTACTTGGGACACTGCCTAACACAAAAGTGTTTGTTGAGAGCCAAGTGTGGTCGTACAAGTCTTTAATCCCAGCACTCGGGAGGTAGAGGCAAATGGATCTCCGAGGCAAGCCTGCTCTGCATAGCAAGTACTAGGCTAGCTAGAGCTAGAATGAGGCCATCTCTACCCCCAAACTCTCACCTACCGCACCAGAAGTTTTTGTTGATACTTATTAGCATAGCTAGAGCAAGAACATGCTTGCTGGGTTCAAATGTAAACCAGCACAGATGAGGCTATAGAAGGCATTTTCTGGAAATGGTAAATAATATTTTTGTTTGTCTTTGTTTGGGGGTATTCTTTGGATCTTCAGGAGATCTGTGAAAGATAAGGTTGGAATGGTAGAGGACAGAGGTGAGTCGAGAACAAGTTTTCTTGTGGTGCCGGGGCCGCAGCTGATATTCAGGCACTGTAGAGTCACTAAGGAGGAATGACATTGTAGAGACTGGATTTGCTGACAGTACCCTGGATAGATTAGCAGCAGCAAAGGGCCAGTGAGAAACACTATGAAGGAAGAATAAAGAGACATTGGCAGAATAAAGGACATGGAGGAATTTGATTTTGAAGCTTTGAACTTAGGTGGATGAACCCCAGGGCTTGCTGGCCACTGAGAGAGACTGTCTCAGGAGCAAGATGGACGGCCCTTAGTGAGAGGCTGTCTCAGGAGCAAGATGGACGGCCTTAGTGATGCAGCTGAGCTTGTCCTTTGGGCTCCACAAGTGCACATTCTCTCTCTCTCTCTCTCTCTCTCTCTCTCTCTCTCTCTCTCTCTCTCTCTCTCTTTCTCTCTGTCTCTCTGTCTCTCTGTCTCTCTCTCTTTCTCAAACACACACACTTACACAGATGTGCTATGAGAGTTTGAAAAGTTAGCACAAAATAAAAGGTAAATTATCTCAAGTTTTATATTGAATTTTGTTTTAAACTGATTAACATGTTGGATATTTTGAGTTAAATGGAAAAACTTATTTAAAAAAATTTTTAACCTGTTTTGTTTATTTTGTTCTGTTTTTCTGAGACCGGGTCTCCTTATGTAGAGCTAGTTGGTCACAAACTCCAAATCCTCCTGCCTCAGCCTCCCCGGTGCTGGAATTACAAGTTTCTTTTTACTTACAGGGTTTTTTGTTTTTTTGTTTTTTTTTTTTTTGGTTTTGGTTTTGATTTTGGTTTTTGTTTTTTTCATTTAATTTTGTTGAGGAGGGTGAGATAGGTTTTCACATTATAACCCAAACTGTCCTAGAACTGACTGTGTAGCCCTTGCTGGCCTCAAATTCATGAGCAATCTTCCTGCCTCAGCCTTCTGAGTAACAAAGTTACAGTGTGAGCCATACACATTACTTTTCTCACTTAAAAAAATATATTAAGTAGAAAACTTGAAATTCATATTATATTTCTTTACAATTTACAAAAGACAAATTAAACTGCCTTGACTGTCATTTTCGATGTCTGGTACTGTAGGCTTGGAGAACACGATGCTTTGCTGGACCGTGAAAGCTCCAGAGGAATTCCTGGCCGGCGAGTGCATGGTTTTTCCTAACTCCCCAACCACTCGATAAACTGTCTGTTCTCCTTGCATCTGCTGCACAGGATTCTTGTTCCCTGCCCTTTATATTCTGCCTCATCAAGGACTCTTGGAAATCCATCATTTGGTCCTGGAGGGCTTGGGCTTTGAAGGACTGGAGAGTTCCATTTCTCTCAGCTACAGAGGTGGTCCAGAGTTTTCCATATGAAAAGCATCTAGGAACGCTATCAGCAGCCGGGGGTAGCAGCTCTAAATCTAGTCTGGTGCCTGGATGACTCGCCCTCTGCAAGAGAACCTTATTCAAGTGACATGTTAACATGACATTTCAATATTTAAAAGGTGAAAACACAGGCATGGTGATACACTTGCATAATCCTAGCACAGTAGAGGCTGAGACATGTGGCTTGCTGGGAATTAAAGGCCAGCCTGGGCTACCTTATCTCAAAAACCAACCAACCAACCAACCAAACAAACCCGAGGTGGGTGGATGGTTGGACGAAGCAGACAAGACCTAGGACATCCGTGTCTTCCCCTCCTTTTCTCCTCCACTTCTCACTCGCTCTGGGAGTCAAGAAGCTTCTTGGGGCTCGTGTCTGGATGGCTTTCTTTTTCCATAGTGTGCTTCCGTGGAGGTCCAGGCTGCACTGGGGTACCTGTGACAGCAGTAAGAGTGGCCTGCCCTAAGGAGCAGTGAAGGCCACTGCTGTCCTCATCCCTCTGCATAGCCTCTGCTCTCTGCTTTCTCCCTTCCTTTCCTTTTTATTTTTAAAGTGGATTAGTGGGTTGGTGAAATGGCTCAGTGGGTTAAGGCACTTCCCACCAAGCCTGAATCCAATTGCTGGTACCACGTGGTAGAAGGAGAGAATCCACTTCTGCAGGCTGTGCTTTGACTGCTTTACACCACCCTTCTCACACATTCACACCCACAAACACACACATACACACACACACATACACTTCATACACACACCACATGTACATTCCACACACATACACTTCATACACATACCACACATACATACCACACACATACATTCACATACGACACACACACACACACACACACACACACACACACACACACGCTCATAAGCACACATGCACTCACACAGATACACTGACACCCACAAATACACATGCACAGACACTCACACACATACACTTCATACACACACTTCATATACACACCACATACATACCACACACACACACCCCACATGCAACCAGTCAGTAAGTGTGACTTTCAGCATTTATCATTGCTACTGTCGTTTTGGCCTTTTGGAGACGGTCTCACTTGGAGCCCAGACCGGCCTCACGTGCTGTCCCTGCTTCAGCGTCCCGAGTGCCGCAGTACAGACTGGTTAGCACCACTACACCCGACTTGGGTTTTGATTTCCAGAAGATTTATAAGTTTATTCTCTTTTTTTCCTGAAAGTCTACAATTCTATCCAAAATCACTCATTTTCCTCCTCCTTTCAGAATGTGTTTCTTGTTTTGACACATTTGACTTTTTAAAATGATGTTTCTAGAAAAATACAGTTTATTCCGTGGATCAGCATGTGTAGATAGTATATGCACATATAAAATAAGACTGAGGGTAGAATAGTTAGTTTTTACCATGTGAGCTGTGTGTGCACCCATGTTTTCTGGTTTATTTGTGTGGTTTTTTTTTCTGTTTCTACTTCTAAATATTATTCAGACTAGCAAAATTGACTTTATGACTCTCCAAACGGTTATGACCTTTAGTTAAGAAAACATGGAGCCAAGTCATTCTCTGGAGACTGAAGGTAAGACCTGGATGTTGCAACATGACTTGTTACATAAATCATGGGAAAATGGACCATTTCCAGGATCTGTGGATGGCATGAGTTTTTCTTCATTATGTAATCTTCCTTATGTAATTATTATATTTACTATCTGAGTCCATACCGTGGTCTATCCTTAGACCTTTAGCACAGTTGATAGTAAATATTTCCTCTAGCATGATTTACCACAAGAAACACTGTCTAGACATGGAGAACACAGACTCAATGGTTTCTTAACTTTGAGAAGCCACTTAATCCATCCCTTGCTGAGTTTTTAAATCTGAGATAGAATAATAATGTAATAATTACCTATCAGGTATTGTAAGGATTAAATGACTTTATATATAATGTAAAACATTACTGCATGCATAGTAAATAAGAAACATGCCATCTAAGGATTAGCTGTCTTATTAGTACTATGACTTATGTAGACTTTATTTATACAGCTGTTTTCATGGTCATTATTAGACTATGATTTTGCAGAGAAGAACTTAGACCTGTTTCATAGCAGTAATCTCTGTACAATGGGTACCCAATAACCATAACCTAGTAATAAATGCATGTAGAAATAGGAAGATCCAGTTTCTGACTACCAGAAGTTTACTAGACTGAAAATTAATGTAGTGCCTAAAGGAGGGCTTCAGAGTCCAAAAGGTCTAAATTCCCATCACAAGTCCATCCCTGTCCAGTAGGCTTCAGAGTCTAGGAGATCTGAATTCATACCCAGTGTCTCTCACTGTCGAGTGAACTTCAGAGTCTAAGAAATCTGGATTCAAACCTGGTGTCTATCCCTGTTGAGCTGTGTGAGCAGGTTCACTCATGGAACGCCTTTGTTTAAAGAAAAATTCAAGTACAGCTCTTAGCAACTCTGACTAGAACTCACTGAAGGCATCCAGATCGCCACTATCAGGTGGAGAATTGAGATGCATAGTTATGAGGAAACAAGACAAAAGAATGTCACTACCTGGTGATTGACCCAGTGCTGAGCCCACTTTGTGTGCAGGTGGACTTTGACCTGAGTTTTTAACGATGAGACATGCTGAATAGACTTTTCTTTTCTTTCTTCTTTTCCTTTCCTTTCTCTTCTTTCCTTTTCCTTCCCCTTCCCTCCACTCCTCTACCCTGTCCTTTCTTTCTTTCTTTCTTTCTTTCTTTCTTTCTTTCTTTCTTTCTTTCTCTCTTTCTGGTTTAGTTTTATTTTATGTGTATGAGTGTTTGCCTCCATGCATATCTCTATACCACATGTCTGATGTCCATGAAGGCTAGAAGAGGATGTTGGATATCCAAGAACTGGAGTTACAGTCATTTGTGAGCTCCCACACGGGTACTGGGAACCAAACTCAGGTCCTCAGGAAGAGTAACCAGTGTTTTTAACCCCTGAGACCTGTCTCTAGCCTCTAGTCTATTTGAAGCACTCAGATAGACCTGCTTAGTCACACAACATGTTTCATATCTTAAACAGAATGCTGTAATAAAAGGAATATTGAAGGACTTGGTTAAATGCCTGCCTAGTACACATGAGATCTGGGCTCAATTCCCAGTACCATAAGAAAGATCAGAGAGAATGTCTTAGGCTTTTATTGCTGTGAATCAGCATCATGGTCAAGGCAACTCCCTTAAAGAAAAACATTCAGTTGGGGCTGGCTTACAGTTTCAGAGATTTAGTCCATTATCAGCATGGTGGGAAGGTTGGTAGTATCCAGGCAGACATGGTACTGGAGAAGGGGCTAAGAGTTCTACATCTTGATCCACAGGCAACAGAAGGGGACTGTGTGCCACACTGGGTGTAGCTTGAGCATAGGAGATCTCAAAACCTATCCCCACAGTGGCATGCTTCCTCCAATAAGGCTACACCTCCTAATAGTGCCACTCCCTGTAGGCCAAGCATTCAAACACAGGAGTCTATGGGGCCCAAACTACCTCAGGGAGGAAATACTTAGGACAATCAATTTGCCTCTTCTTCAGGTACACAAAATTTAACCATTACGGCACATGGGATATCCATTATCCTCACTATAGTTTGTGTACAGATCCATGCTCCATACTGGACTAGGATCTGTGGAGCGGCCAAGACGACATAATCTATGTCATAGATACACAAGGGCCTTTCAGGCAAAGAAGATGAAGTGAAACTGAAAAGTAAAGTATTCCTTCTTCAACCCATTTCTTCAATGGGTGGAAAATTAGTAAAAACCAAGCAGAACTATACCAGCAGCAATCCCCAAAAGACCATACAGACAGAAAACTAGTGACTGAGGAAATTATACATTATCAGCTCTTACATGACTCAGTGGTATTTGAGCCACCTATATCCCCGAGAAGCCATCCTGGGTAGGACAGTTGATTGGCAGACTACAAGACTTCTTCCTGGTACTCAGCAGGCATTGGCAGAGGTTGCCTGAATCCTTGAAAAGAAACTTAACTTATTGCAGGAGTATTTTTGACCTCCCCAGAGCCCATCATTTTCAGGGCTCTGAGCCGAACAGCAATGCAAAGCTCAGGAGATGCTCTTTTAGAGACGGAGCCTAGCCCAGCCTAACTAGGCAAGGAGGCGTAGCACAGGACCCACACGAACCTTTAAAAGTGAACAGCAGCGTGGCTGTTCAGACTTCGGCCTGGAGAAGGGCAAAGTGCAGCTTTTTTGCTCTGCTGCACTTACAGGGATTCGTGGAACCAGCTGCCTCTGCTGTATCATCCAAGTCAACCCTAAAGAGTCAAAGCCGGTGGGAGGGAGTACACCAGCAGAAGGTAGCACCTCCTCTTCTCGGTTCCTGCTGCTACTACCACCTCCAGTCCCCCCAGAAAGTTGATGACCGCATCACCAAGACAGCTAACAATCAGAAAGATATAAGCTTTAGAGTAGAGTTTGCATTTGGGAAAGGGAGTCATGTGTTGAGGTGGCACCTTCTACTTCTGCACTGGACACCAAAGCCCTCAAAAACCTACTCAGAGGCAGTGAAGACAGAACAGTGTTAGAGTGGGAAAGACACTCTCAATGAGATTATCAGCCTTGCCTGACAGACATGCCACCCGGTTTTATCTAAAGACTCCCTGGAACTATTAAAGATAGGGATTACCAGTTCTCAGGCTGCAGTGTTGCGGGTTGCTGCCTTTGACTCCATGGACCACACCAGGAGTGGTGCAGTCAGTGCTCAGCTGCTTAAGAACTATGGAGGAAAACGAGTCAATAAAAGATCACTTGACACACCAAGGAAAGAAGCAGGCCGAGGTCCTCATAAAGACTGGGTACTCAGTGAGCTCTACCTCCCCTCTCTCATTCCTCCTCACTCCTCATGCTACAGAGAAATGGAGAAGAGCCACAATGCCAGACTCTAAAATGAAATTACACAGAGAGACAAAAAGGTCTTTGAAATATAGGAAAGTTTACCTACAAAACAAGGAAAATAGAAGAGAGAGAGGAATGCAGAATGTCTTGTGAGTTAATTTACACCTTCTATATTTTCCTGAAGGAGTCATACATGCCTGCTTACTCAGCATAACTAGTCTCAAATTTACCCATGCTGCTGAATGTATCAATAGTTTGTTCCTTTTTATTGATGGTTATGGATTCGTGATCAGAATATTTTTTATAGTTCCAAAGTTCAATAATAATCAAAGCAATAAAAATGAACAAAAATTTTATCATTTTGCTAAAGAAGATACACAGACAGGAAATAAGTGTGTAGAAAGATGGTCAGTATAGCTAGTCCTCAGAGAAATGTAAGTAAGCGAGATTTAAACACTACCTCATACTCATTAAAATAGCCCAAATTCAAAATGCCAGCCATACCAGTGTTTCTGAGAATGTGGAGGGACTAGAACTTTCTACACTGCTGGTGGTGACATAAAGTGACACAGCCACTGGAATATAGTGTGGCAGTTTCTTGAAAAGTTACATGTGTACCTACTATTGATACATACGACATGGGGCTGGAGAAGTGGCTCAGCAATTAAGAGCATTTGAGACTCCTCTAGAGGACCTGAGTTCAGTTCCCAGCACCCATGCTGTTCAGCTTACAACCGTCTGTAACTCCAGCCACAGAAGATATAACACCTTCTTCTGACCTCCATTGGTGCTTACACATGTGGCAAACATATACACATGAATAGAAATTTTAAAGAATCCAGGGGCTGGAGAGATGGCTCAGCAGTTAAGAGCACTGGCTGCTCTTCTAGAGGTCCTGAGTTCAATTACCAGCAACCACATGGTGGCTCACAACCATCTACTCATATACATAAAATAAATAAACAAATCTTTTTAAAAATTAAAAAAAAATAAAAAGATATGTGCAACACAGATGGACTTTAACTTGCTGTAATGAGTAAAAGGCTCTGTGGATGGGGAACACAGTAGTCGTCTCCTCTTCCAGTTTCAGTTATGCGTGCTTGGTTGCAATCCACACCTGTGTATTTGTATTTGCTCCTTCAGTGCACGGTGCCTTCTGTACTATTCTAGAAAAACCCACATTAGCTTTTAGAAGTAGACAGCAGATCAGTGAGTGCTGTCGAGGGTAGAGACCTGATAAGAAGGGAAGGGAGTGGGATGGAGTTTTGTTTTGTTTTTCAGGTTTTCTTGTCTTTATTTGAGCCATGATAATATCATTATGTAGCCACAATGGTTTCAAACTCCCACTTCTCCTTCCTCATTCCCGCCAGTTCTGAAGCTAGTAGCATGCACAAGCTACATTTTATATGCACCGCATTTTATATGCACTTGAACTTTAAGGAAAGTTGCCTATTGCCACCTTTTTATCTGCCTGGTGGTCCATTGTACATTTTTTAGTACGGATTAGAACCCCTCAACAATTTTGGGGTTTACTCCATCATCTTCATCAATGATTGACAGCTCAGCACCTAATGCATAATATTTTTCCCAGTAAATATTTAATTAGAGAGATCAAGGCTGCGGGCTCCTTAAGCTAGCCTCATCCCATTGTATTTGGAAGTGATGGCTTCAGTATTTTTCATGTTATATCTGTTAGTCACTTAGTCCTAAGTAAGAAACTGACTTACTAATAACAGTAATCAACTGGGATATTTAATATGGCTAAAAAGAGAAGTGGGCATCCGGAGTCAGTAATGTAAGTTAGAATAAATAGTGGAAAGGAAGGTTTAATTGAAAACAGTTCGCTGATTAGCTGATACACCTGTAACTGTCACAGCTCATCCGTTTGGGGAATCACACTCTTGCACTAATTAATGTCTCTGAAATCATGACACTTCTTACAGTTGATGGCATTTTACAGTTGTAATTGGAGGTGGTTTTTTTTTTTTTTTTTCCTCTTACAGGTACAGAGAATAGTAGCATCATAGTTTGAGGAAACAGAATAATTATAATTTCAGTCACTTAATTGGAATACTGTTTTGAGAAGTATTAGTCTTATTTGATTAATAGAAAGCAGAGAGACACATACATCAAGAATTATATACAGAATGTTTGTTACATTGTTAGAAAAGCAACAAAACATTTTACTACATGGATAAACGGGCAGTGAATAAAGAAAACTGAATCAGGAAGAAATACCTGTGAGCTCTGGGAGAAATGCCCAGTAGTAAAAGAAATATCAGTTGAAACACTAAGACACTTTTTAGATACACAGTATCCCTTCCAAAGGCAACACTCTTGATGACTTTGATAACAGCTTGGTCTACTAGTAAATTCCAGGTTACATTCTGAGACCTTGTCTCGAAAATCAAACAATTAAACCAGAAACAATAAGATACCTTCTAAAATATACTTAATTTGCACACAAAAGAAGGGGAAGGAAAATAAAAAGAAATGAAACCTAAGATAGCAGACCTGGTAATGTTGTGAATAACACTTCCTTATTACTGAATTCTTTGTCAGTTTCACACATATATGTAGTACACTGATCATACGTACCCTCATCCTCTCTTAATCCCAGGCCCACCCTCAGTGACCTCTCTCCTTCTGGGTCCCCATCCTACTCTCAAGTCTTTCTGTTGTTGTTTTGTGACACACTGAGTTACAGCAGGGCCTTCCTCCTGAGTGCAGGTATGGAGCTGAAGACAATGACTTCTTATTACCCAGTAGCTAGTAGTTCACAGGAGATGGGAAGGCCCCCATGACCTTCCCAGACATGTGCTTTGACCAGGTTTGCACAGTACCAGGCATGAATTCCCTCCTATGAAGGAGCCTCAAATCTAATGAAAAAGAGAGAGAAAGCATTTGGTATTCTCATAATACTCATACCACTAGGCCATTAATATCTTTTCTCCCTCAGCTGCCTACATAACAGCCTCTGTTGGTTTTATGCAAACTACTAGGCAAGGAGGAAACTTCCAGTTCACCCACAGCTTGATTTCTCTTTGTCCTGCTACTAAGTCGTGTGGCGACTTCAGCCATAGATTTAATATCTAGGTCTAATGAAAAGTCGACCACTAGTGATAGCCTGTATTGTTTGGGGGTCCTTGAGGCTTTCCTATCCAACTCATAGAGAACATCCTGGCACTGGGATTTTTACTTGATCACCCATGGCTTCTGGCATTGGCATTATTCAGCTATGCAGGACACCTCCATGC